>JANVFP010000016.1:600000-1180073 GCA_027919835.1 Lentinula raphanica | reverse complement strand
CCTGGGATTAGCAAATGCTGAACAAAGGTTCAACGGACTTGGAAAATTTTCTAAGTTCGTTTCTTCCTTCGCCTCTCCCCATCGTTATCCACGTCCTCGATACGATGGCATCTTCGTCTAAACGTCCCGTACCTAAACCCACTACCACTTCTTCTGCTGCGACCACCGCCAGGAAGAAATTATCCGTCCGTCCGGTAGACGTACTCGACGTCGACGCCGTCCACCACATTCACTTCGACCGGGCTATTCGGGAGGTGGGCCACTGGCCAACGACTCCTCAGCCCTGTTTCTTCCTGCCTCCGCCGAGGAGTGCTCCCTGCTCGTAAATCGGTGGAAGCAGTTTCCCAACACAGCCAGTCCTGCTTTCAGTCTTCGGCGCTATACACATCCAGAGGAGGTCGATTTCAAGGCGTGGCGGAACAGGACACTAATGATTCTCGTCTCACTACCTTTTACCCTCCCCAACTGACCACATTCTGTTCCACCTTCTCAACTGGTTTCACCTCATCTGGGGAAGCTTTCCAACTGTTCCAGGCTCTCTCCTTCCTGCACCGTGGATTTTCCCGCCTCATTCGAGGACATCTTGCCAAGACCGAAATCCATCGTCGCTTGATTGCTTTCACTGACCTGCCCAACTTCTCTCATAGCTTGGTAGGTTCTCTTTTCGTCTGGCTGCCTCCGCGGCTATAGCTTACTCCCTGTCTGCAGCAATATTACCAGTTATTTTGGCATGGTGCCACAACTGTCCGCTGGTCGCTCCATCCTCGTCATCCTCATTTGCGAATTCTGTGAAGAGCATTTGACTGAGGCTGAGTACGCCGCGCGCGTTTACAACTCCAAGATTCGAGACGGTCCTGGAATGAGTACTCGGACCCGCGATCGCCTGATGGTTTGTACCATCCCCGTTTCTATCTCCCAGCTTTACTGACTCTGTCTTGCCACTAGGAGGATATAACCGAAATCTTTGACCTGCAGGACCTCGCCATCCCCATCCCGTTCGATCCTTCTACTCGGGAGGGCCAGCTTTTACTGACGGTGGTCAGCCAAGGTTCCTCCGTTGACCAGATTACCCATCCTGTTTCCAAACGAGTGTTACGACCGGATCCGGCTTACACTGTCGTCGTTGCTGCTCCTGCTCCCGTTCCTCCGTCCCCGCTCGGCAGTAAGACGCGACTTCGCCCACCATCACCGGATTTTGATAATCCTTCCTCACCTGCCTCTTCTTCCCTTCAACCTCGCCGACTCGCTCGCCACCGGCCAGTCGTTTCGTCAGTCGTTGAGGCCGAGGAGGACGAACCACCCTCTGATCTCTTCAAGGCTCCTGGTAAACCCGATGTCCTCTTGATTCGACAGAGCATCGCCCGGGTGGCCAAAACGAAGCCGAAGATCCTGAGGAGTTCCGAAAGATTCCTGAACCACCTCCTTCTTCCAAGCGCCCTCGCTCACCCATGGAATTTAAGCCTGAAGTGTCACTTCCCGACCCTCCGGCTAAAAAGCGTCGTACGCAGAAAGCCGCAGGCAAGGTTCGTGCTGATTCTCCTGCCATCGAGGAGTCTTCCCCTCTAAGGAGGAGGAGCCCTCCGTATACAAGAAGGGGAACCGGACTATTTTAATGGGACGACACAAAGACCTCCGCCCATTCCCAGTTTCTTACGAACCCTCACTTTACGCCTAAAACTCCCTTCTCCGAGTTGATTTCTAAGACAGTGGAGACCAACAAACGCGGGGCTAAGATTCCATTCCTGCGTGCTCCCAAGTGGAAGATTACCGAGGAATTGAAAAACTTCGGTGCTTTTGCCACCATCGGGGACACCACTTTCTCATTGCAGGGCTTAAGCCGTTTCGGATACGCCAGTTCCAGGTTTTTGTGGCCTAACAACACCCGTACCCTGCCTTCCCCGGAGTCCTTGTACTCGACGAACAATTGTATCACCTGCATTAGTCGCGGAGAGATCTGTGAGGCCAGTGAGAAGCATGGCGGAGCCTGTCGCCAGTGCAATGGCACACATCGCTCTTGCCCAAGCTGCCTCTCCTTAGACGAGCATCGTGACCGTTTCCTCGCTATTTACAATCATGTCCAAGGCTATCCTGATGGTAAGTACCACTCGTTGTTGCCCTCTCTCATCGACCTCTGTCTCTGACTTCTTCAACTCAGGTTATTCCGCTTCCCTCGAACAATATGCTACCGCGTTGGACCGTATCACCAAGCTTCAGAACTCTTTCGCTCCCCTTTTTCAGGAGGCCCAGCAAGCGTTGTTACAAGGCATGCAGAAGGTCCGGGACTCCAGCTTCGATCTAAACGTGGTCCTTTCTCGATGGGCTGACGACAACCCGAACCTTCCCTTGGACTACGATACTCTGACCTGGCTAGCGACCCTTTTTGGCTGGAATTCCGCCTGTAACCTTATAGACTACCTCAGCAATCCGGAGGACATTCCTCGTTTGGAGGCGTTTATGCGCGAACACCTGCCTCCCCCCCGGAATCCTCTGACCAGTCTCAAGCCGTGGCCCTTCGTTCCACCCAATCTTCTTTTCCGCCTTCTCCGTTGAAGCCTACCACGGTTTCGGATGAACCAGGGCTGAAATCACGCCGTCGTCCCGCCGCCGGTATCCCCGTTAACTTCGTTTCGTCTCCTGGGTTCAGGACTCCTTCTACCTCTGCACCTCCTCCATCCGTGACGGTTCCTGACGATGACATGGACGCAGAAGGTGGTTCAGCAAGCATTGCCGCCGTTCAAGAGTTAATGGCCGACCCGGATGCTGACGACGACGACGGCGAGGGAGACGGTGACGATGACCTGGCGGAGGGAGATGAACAGACTTAGCTCGTACCTCGTCTCATAACCTAGTAGTGTAGTGATCGGACTCTTATCGTAGAGCCAGACTGCAGCTACTTTTGTTTTGATCGATTCTAGCTTTTCCGTACATCGTTTGCTCCTGATTTTCTTTTGAGTAGCACCTGTAGCAGATCCGCGAATGTCAATACCCGTCTGGGTTTTCTTTATCCTGTCCACTACTTGTCTGAGCTCTCCTGAAGAGTCCCTAAGTGCAACATTCAATCCTCTGAGCTCCTTCTAAGATAGCTTCTGAGCTTAGGTCTTCCCTCTTCACTTCCACCTGAAGGACACTATAAGTATTTTCTGATCCTACTGTGTCCTTCTAAGTGTTTGCTTCAGCCAGTCAGTGTCCTTGCTGAGGCTTTTGCCGTACTCTCCGTTGTCTATTGAACCGAAGTTCCGCTTGATCTGCTAGATCATTTTGATCTGCTAGATCAGCTCATCAATGTTATTTCTTCGGTTATCAAGTTGGTGGTTGCAGCCTCATATGGCATGTTAAATCCATTGGGCTTTACAAATTGCAAGCTGCGTCGGTTTTAGATCTGAGTCTTTGCGTTGTACGCATGCTTGAGCTGTCAATGAACACAGGTCTTTCAGATCTCGTAAAATTTTCATGAAAATTTCTGAAATTTCGAAAATTCTTGAAACACCGTGTGTCCCCTCCCCCAAACTAAAGCTCAGCAGTCCCCTGCTGACCCGAAGCCTCGGAAAAGGTATAAAAGCCCTTGATCTAAGAGATCCGACTCCCAACTCAACGAAAAAAATGGCTCCCAACTTCGAGTACCACAATCTCCCTATCTCGCTTGAAGCTGACTTTGCCAACTGGTGCGTCGACGCGGAGTACTGGGCTGCTCGTGTTAGCGATGACAAGAGCCTGGCCTGGCAAGGTGCCAAGTACAGTCCTAGCAAGGACAAGGTCGAGTTCACCACGTCCAACAAAACGATCTTTCTGAACGATGTCCGTTGTGCGTACACTCATTTGGTACGGAAACCGTCTGGTCTGCTAGATCTAGCAAAACTAACCATTTTCCGCTAGCTCATTCGAGTGTCCCGCGACGCTGCTTGTATGAACAAGGAATATCTGCGGGCGTACGACAATCTCGCGGAGGAATTACTTTCCGCCGTGAATGCGTACCGCACTATCCGTGACGAGATCCCTAAGCAGTTTCCCAAACTCTCTGAAGAGGGAGGGAAGAACGCTGAGATCGTCAGTTTCTACATTCAGCTGAACGACCTTCGTCGCAAAAAGCTCCGTGAGGACCAAGGCAGACAGGGTTCTCCTGCTGTCAGTACTCGCGGACCTAGTGTTCCACCTGCTGATCCTGAAGGACCGTCGAAATCCAAGTCGAAAGGCAAGGAAGTTGCGACTGATCCAGCAGATCCAGCCGTTTCCGATGCTGATGCCAAGTTCATGGCCGAGGTGGTGCGTTTCTGCAACTGTTTACGAAGATCCATTTACTAAGTAAAGGTCCTAGGATGCTGATCTTGCAGAACATGGTCCTTCACCTCCAAAAGGTCCTCGAGGCGCACTTGCTAACCATTTACGAGGCCGCGGACTTCCCATGCGAGGCCACTTCCGTAGTCCACGCGAGCAACGCTTTGAAATGCAGGAATCACTGCGTATGGGTGTTCCTGTTCCGCGGTATGACCCTCCGGTAAGTATGGTACGTTGATCTGTTAGATCAGCTGCTAACGGTTTATCCAGCCTCGTCGTGCTGAACTCGTCATCGATCATATCATTGGTATGGACGAAAGGATCAAGCACGCCAAGGAGGAACGTGAAAAAGGCGAGAAGGGGAAGAAGACCGCGGAAGCGACTCCTCCTCCTCCTACCAGGCCCTCTACTCGTTCCAAAAGCAAGAAGAAATCCCCTGACGACGAACCGGCTGCTCTGGCAGATCAGGATGTCTCGGTACGTGGCTGATCTTGAAGATCAGACAAGTCTATGACTAACCCGTGCCATAGATGGCTGACGACGTCGAGGATTCTGCTCCTGCGAAGGCTAAGACCAAAACCAAAAAGCGCGACACCGTCGACGACGATGACACTCCGAAGTCTTCCAAGACCAAGAGCAAGCGCAAACGTTCCGAACGCGATGTTGGTCCCGCGGACGGTGATGAGACTGAGCGGGCTCTGTCTCCTCAAGCACATAGTACTGTGCACGCTGTAACCGCGATCTCCCAGCCTCGTGCTGTTGGTGAAGATCTGATTAAGAGGGTGAAGTATTCGTTGGAACTCGCGGATACTAGTGAGTACCACTTCCAATTTCCGCTTTTTCGTACGGACTTCTACGGAAACTCGTTGATCTGCCAGATCACGCATTTTCCGTTAGATAATTTCGTTTTGCATAGTCGGAGACCTTCCGCAAGCTTCGTGTCACTGATTATCGTTACAGGTACCCCCGACGATACAGATCATCGAGATCTCGTGCAACTTCTTCACAACATCGGACTCGCCCACAACCCGGAGGTTGAATCGTACACCGAAGAGCAGTACAATGCCTTCATCAACTTCCATACGACCCAACTCTTCGACTGTGTTATGAAAGCTCGTTTCTATGCACACCGTGGGGAGGCTAGTCAACGGATCATTGACAACGCCAGGGCTGCTCGGAAGGCTGGTGAACCTCTGCCCAAAGACGAGGACACCACCATGACTCCTGCCGACGTTGAAGAGGTGTACGTGTTTTCCGCACCACCGTCGCTGCCACCCGTAATTAAAATTGCGCAGACAGACTTAGAGGATCCCGCAATGCAAGGGCCACGCTCCGCACCTTAAGCAAGTGCTTATCGAGGCTGACCATCTAGATCATCGTTCATTCTGCCCTGTCGCCTATTTTTATACCTGTACTTTTGTCAAGTCAAGTATCATTGGTAGTTTTTGAGGTAATCCAGTGGCAACTAAATTCCTCGAGTGATTATTGAGATAGAATAAGTTGAAACATCGCGAAAACTCCCCCAAACTAACTGATCTGTTGGATCAGGCATGTTTAGAAAGATTTCCGTCGACCACTTCGTCGTGGACCATTGGTAGGGCGGATTCACCTCTTCCTCTTGATCTTCGGACTCCGCAGCCTTCAGATCCTCCGGATCAAGCTGTTCAACAGGCGGAACCAGTGGTGGTTCAACGGAATTCGACTGATCATCACCGGAAATGTTTATTCGAGGGACAGTACTGAAAATAAAGTCCTCCACTTCCTCAGGTTCGTCTTCCTCATCCTGTACCATAGATTCTAACTGCTCGGGCGACAGATCTATCAGATCATGTATATTTTCCGGCAGTTCAATTGGTTCGTAACGAGCATGATGCGGGATCACACGGAAAGCACCCACTTTGTCTTTAAGTACAGTGCCATCCATTTCCGCAATGATATATGCGCCTCCTCGGGTCCTCCGGATAACAACCATAGGTCCACGATATCGAAGGTACATTTTCCGATCCAAATTCTTCTCGATGGCGGTGTTCCGTACTTGTACTAAGGTACCGGTTTGAAATCCCAGTCCTTAATGGTGTACTTGTACTTTTCCTCGAAACTCTCGCTTCTCGACGTTTGTTCTCGTCGATCCGTGATTTCATGTTCTCGACGAAGGAACGATGTTTGGAAAGAGCCTGAGCCCGGAAGCCCAGTAACTCTTCCCGTGATAGTATTCGATTTGGTGGATTGACCAAATATGTAGATTCAACAATATCGAAAGGTAGCAGAGGTTCCGTACCGGTAGCTACGAAGTATGGTGAACAGCCTAAACCTCTCCGTGCAGTAATACGATCAGCCCAAAGTATCGGTTTCAAGAAGTAGTACCATTTTGACAGATCTCCCGCACACGCTTTCGCAAGTGCTTGTCTCAGATCAAAGTGAGCACGCTCAATCTTTCCGTTAGCTTGTGAATTGTAAGGCGATATCTGTATTCCACGGATCCCGTATTTCTGTTCGAGCCATCTCAACATAAGCTTCATCTGTGGTGCATTGTCCGAGACCACGATTTCCGGACATCCCCATCTACATATGATGTCTTCAAGAACCATTCCGCGAGTGATCTCGCGTTTTCCACTCTCAGTGCCCTAGCTTCCGACCAACTCGACAAGGAATCCCTTCCGTGAACGATATACCTACAACCATTACTGGCCGGAGACATAACCATAGTATCGATATGTATCTTTTGGAACAAGGATGGCGTGAAGGTCACCGTTGGAGGGATCCGTACCAAAGACCTAAGTCGATCTTGGCAGGCTTGACATGTTTTCACATACCACTCCACGTCTTTCTCCAGATCAGGCCACCAAAACCTCTTTTCTAAGAAGTCTTTCGTAGCTATGTACCCTTGTGTCCTAAGGCATCATGAGCACTGTGCAATAGATACATTCGTTTTTCCGGTTCAACCACTAAACGCAGTTGATCTGTGGATGGTTTCCGATGGAACAGTCGACCTTCCGAGTCTATTGAAAAGGACAGTGTTTTCCGGTCCATTTCCGCTCGTTGTCTTTTGTCCAACTTCGCGAATTGCTCAGCATTCGGGTCCTTAAGCCATGCTCGAATTTCCGGTAACTGCTGATCTAGACGATTTCCGCCATCCGATCTATGAGATATCGGGTATTTGTGATCAGGTCCCCACGTAGCATTGTCGGGGATCGCAGTATACTGCAGAAACTGAGAGGTCAAAGGCATTCCCGAGGCCTCTAAACGTTCTTTGAGGAATGCATGCTGGATCTCTTCCTCCCGGGCAACTTGAAGATCTTCCGCAAACTCATCTTCAATGGTCTCGCAAAAGTATCCTGTCCGGGGATCTATATGATCTTTGAATGATTCAAAGGCAATGGATCGTCCGCTTCGTCCGCTTTGAAGAACCTAACGTTGTTGGAGTCATCTGCATCTTCTGCTAGATCCTCTTCGGTTTCCCGACGAGGGTAGTCCAACCTCCCGGAGGTCTTCGAGACAAACCATCAGGTCCAAAGGTTGCTCCTTTGACATGAATCAAATCGAAATGGAATTTACGGATATCTTCAATCCAACGGTTGATCGTAGCGTTTGGACCACTACTCGGATTTTCAAGCATTCCTTGTATATAACTAGCATCCGTTTCCACCGTGAGTTTCCGACATCCATAAAGAAGATAGTGTGTTGCTCGGAGAGCAACCTTCAGACCATAGAGTTCACGCTTAGATTGAGAAAACCGAGCTTCACGTTCATTATACGGGATGGATCCGAAGTAATTATAGTAAATCTTCGTCTGATCTACAGGATCAATCTGATAGATGTAAAATCCCGTACCCATGTAAGAACTATCCACTGCTAAGTGTGTTTCCCAGTCATATACTATGACTCTTAAGGCTGGTGCATTACGGACTCCGTCTTTCAACAGGTCCATGGCTATGACATGCTCATCCTTCCACTCAAACGGAATATTCGCCGTTAATTTGGTCAAAGGTGAGGCTTTCTTAGCGTAATTGTGAATGAACATTCGGAGCTGACCAACAGTTCCCAGAAAGGCTCGGACCTGTGTCTTAGAAGAGCACGGAGGCCAAGTCAGAACCGTAGTTGCGATTCTATCTTCCGGTTTCTGTCCTTCGTACGTGCAACGGTGTCCAACCACGACAGTTTCAGCGCAACACAGGAATGCTTTAGGTCCCGAGAAGGTTCCGCCACAATACCGCATCCGCTGAATGATTCGGTTCACATTTTGGAGATGCTCCCAGACAAACCGTCTGATCAAAGGATTTTCAGGGATAGTTTCGTATCCGCCACCCGGTAATTCATAACGAGTCCCGGGGCCTCTGATAGGAACATCATCGACGTATGGAATAGTATATTCCGGAATTTCATCTCGCATCATGTAAGTTACATCGTCATGGAATATCGGAACAGAGTTCGTCCAACCCATAGGCAACTTTACGAGACGGTGTGGTCCGTACGGAGTTTGGAATGTCGTCAGATCTCGCGAACTAACACGAGTGGTCGTTCATCATAACCCACATAGATATCCAACAAACCACCACAGGCACGACCCGCAAAATGACGAGCAATATCCGCGGTAGCAGGAGGAATCCCGGAGTGTTGAATGGTCACCTTGTTCAGGGTTCCAAACTATGTACTAAACGAAGACTCGTTCCATCCTTCTTGACCACACAAAACCATTTTGAACGATAGCTCGAGCAAGATGGTTCATAAACTCCAGCATCAATCTTATCCTTGATGATCTTACAAACCTTTTCGAAGATTCCGGGAGGAATTGGAATATTTCGTTCGACCCAGGGCTCATGAGGTATGACCGGAATTTTCACGGGAGGAAAGAAGTCCTCTCTGAATGTTCCGCCCTCGGAGGCTTCCCAAGCAAAACCCATTTCCTGCAACTTCATCATATGATGAACTAGCTTCATTCCTCCTCCGTAAGGAAACCTTCCGCATGGTTTTTCTCGATGATCTCTTTCCGTTCTTGCGTATACCGAATACCCGGCGTGAATTCCGGAGCATGAGTTGGGAGATCTGGCAGATCAGCCAAAGGATCCCCGTAAATGTGTCTCCGCACACGGAATTCTTCCGGTAGATCAGCCTTGACAGGGCGAACTTTCACCGCTACAGGCTTATATTTTCGAGAACCGAAGACCGAAACTGGCTGATCTGGCAAAAACACATCATTATATGCGCATATATGCTGGTCAATCGTCTCGTTCTTGAGTTCCCAGAGCTTAACACGATGCATCGCAGCCTCCAAATCTTGGGTCATTGAAGACAATTCCGCATCTTTTGGTTGATCTACTTGATCTGGTAGATCTTCCGTGTTATCATATGGACGAGTTAACCCGTGTAAGTCTTTCCACCTAACGTCCTTTGTCATGGACTGGTAAAAGGTCTCCTTCAGGTCCTCAACGGTCGGATCAGCTCTAAATCCTTCCTTCCATGGGTTGATCACACGATTTTGTTGATGATCTACACCTTTGTTCAGGTATAGTGATATGGTTTCGGCAATTCCGGGGTGCGACTTCTCGATCGTTGGCAGACAGCACTGTACATACACGTCCGCTAATTCTTCATCTGAGAAGGTACCTCGTTTCACCTGATTCGACTCGATAACCACTTCCTCCGCTTGAGCATCCCAGTACCCACTAAGAGCGATTTCTACCTCTCCCTGGTCGCTACTCAGATCCCAGAGGTTATTCAAAAATTTGGTTGCGGAACTTTCTCTGCCTCCTCGTGAGTGTCTTCCCGTCTTGATTCGGGTTGCAACTGTTGAGTTGGCTGTGATACTTTTCGTTCCACCACCTTTCTTGGTGCTCTCGGTCCATGTCCTTTCGGATATGTACCCATGGTATACCGTTTTCCAGTATTCGGATCCGTAATCGTAAGTTCCTGATCACCCGATCCAAATGTCTGAATGACACTCTCAGTTAACACATCAAACGGACGTCCCAACAGTATTTCGAAGGGCGCCTTTTCTTGAACATGTAACTGTAAATACACTGTGACTGGTCCAAATCGAAAGGGCACATTTCGGGCTAAACCTTTGGTCCGAGCGATCCCGCCATGTACATTTTGCATCTGTATGGTGATTCCGGGATCCCAACCTAGACCTAAGCCTAACGCCACGCTCATATCGATTGCGACTATCTGTGATCCTGAGTCCAGGAGGTTCTCTACTTCGAGATCTTCCCGATCATTCACAACAGGCCACACTGCACGGAGACCATTGCCTATGGTAGCAACTATGGTCATATCTCGTCGTTCATCATTCTCGTCGACATCACTTAAGAATGATTCTACTGGATCTACTTGAACAAACGCTCCTGCTTTCATCCCATCCCGATCCTCAGATAATCTTTCAAAAGCCCAAGCTTCGGGTAATGCTAGATCATCCACGGAAATGACTTGTTCGTCTTCGGAATCATCATTTGAAAGTGTTTCCGTAGCTAGATCTTGTTGATCAGCCACGTTCAGCAGCATTTTCTTTCGATCTTGCGGAAGTACTCGCTTATTCCGTATCTTTCGTGCTACGATCTGCCTGATCTTCCCCGAAAGCTGTAAAGCTTCGGAAGAAGTCAATTCAATCGTCTTTCGCACTATCCGGTCAGCAAGCTCTTCCTCTAGACCAGGCGTGAACAGTTCATTCTGCAGCCTGTATTTTGGTGCCTTCGAAGATCCCTTAGATTCAGGTATCTTTTCCGGCTTTGGTTGATTTCGAGGGTGAGGTGTAACTTCTCTGGGCTGAACATCATCAAATGGTCTTCTCGGATTTTCCGTACGAGGAGGTGACGGATCGCGGAATCGTACTTGCTTCGATTTCCGTTGATCTGTCTGATCAGGCTCGCGTTCCGAACCTAACGCACTCTCATCCGTTAAATCGTCAATGGTCACTGACTGTATCCTTTCCAAAGCCGCTTCCCTCAGTGATTGAGAAGAATCGGGGTCTGATCCAGCAGATCTGTCATGATTAGGCGTAGAATTGTCCGGATTGGACTTCGGTTTTTCGGATGTTTTGTTTTTACTAGGGTTATTTCGATCTATGGGTATATGCACCCCGTCAAAGCGTTTATTCTTGACGGCAGGTATTGCTTTTGGTGAGTTAGGCTTTGGGGCACCCTCATGAGTTGTTGCCTGTTGCTGAGACCGTGTCCTTGGCCCAGAGGTCAACTCAATCATTGGATTCCTCAGTTTCCCGACTCGTTTGTGTACACCGTAGCCACACCATTGCTAGATCTCCCTTGCACCATCTCCGCCAGATTAGCAATGACCATCCAAGCTGGGGATCCGGCCAACTGTTCCGAGTAATCCTCATTGTCCGGGATCATCTCGTTCATCATCGTCGAAACCTCGGGCCATCCTTTGGCCTGACCATATTTCATGATCTTTTGGTATCTACTCTCACTTCCGAAGTTGTTCGGTAGCGGAGACCCATCCTTCAACTTAAGACGCTTTGGGTCTTGCGGATCACGCATAATCCAACCTTTCCCTAAGAGTTCCAAGAACATTGGACAACTTTGCATCATATGGTTCGGTTCCCGACAAAGGAAACACAACATCTCAGACCTTTGACCTTGTGCATTATTCGGATTCGTGTTAATGATTCCGCGGGGAGGCCCACTGTTTCCGGGATTACCACTACCAGAAGCGACAGTATGGGGCTGCACCCGTTGCGCAGGTTGAACATTTCCGGTCTTGATGTTAGCCAGCATTTGAGCCAACGTCTCAAGTTCCTCTTTGTAGGTAGCCTTAAGTGCTCCCAAATCTTTGACCAACACACTGTACTGGTCCCTATTTGCAGCTAGTGCTCTTTCCGTTTCCTCGGAAGCCTCACGTTTCACTTCAACGGCTTAGCTGGAGACCGGAAGAAATGCGAGAGATCCGGTACTTCTTCTTTGATCACCGGAGGACCACCAATCGGAACGTATACTCCTCCTCTTGAGTGGGTTTCCGCATTGAAGACCACACCATCCCGACTTGTTACCGTCCGGTACAACGATTCCAAGGGTGGGTGCCTTGCTACGGCCTCTGCTGCTTCCTTGTACTCTATGAACAGATATGGATCATCGACCCGACGTTTCTCTACGCGGAAAGCAGGTACCTGCTGTTGAACCTTACGGTTCACAGCTTTCCGTAACTCGTCATCGAATGCTGACAGGAAAAGAGACACCAATTCCGTGTTTCCTATCGCCGGAGGCGGTTTCAACAACTTATTGGCTTCTACCTCCATCAACAGACAATATCCGAGCAACCTATCTCCGTCCCGGACACCCAAAGGAGCATAGTTCTGTACGATCTGCAAGAGCGTATTCTTTGAACCCATTGGTCTCCCTAGAGATGCCGGGAATCTTTCACACAGGGAACGCAGGAAACAATCCGCGTCTTCCCTTCCCTCCTGCGCGCCGGGAAGATGCTCGAGAGCCTGCTTGGTCTGAAGGGTCATCCAAGAAAAGATCTTTTGCATCTTCACCTTCTCGGAGGTAACTTCCGTAGCCTGGAACGTGTTCAAACAGAACCTCACCCACTTGGGGATCATGCTCGGATTGGCCAAGTCCAGGATCATAGCAGTTTTGTGCGTAAGCGGAAACTTGGTATTGTTATACTCTGCTTGTTCCGCAGGGGTCAGTTCAGGAGGACCGAGCATCCTTATGATGTCGAGTTGATCCTCCGGTCATTTTTGTTGGGCAGCCGGGTTTGCTGGTGCGTTAGCATTCGCTCCCGCGGCTCCCTGATCATTTCCGTTATGTACTTCGGACATATTGTTGGGTAAAAACAGTCGTATCAAATCAAATGGTTCGGGTTGTAATGTAGGATCTGAACTAGATTGCGGATCTGGTCCAACAGTAGCTGCCTTCTGTCTACCGTTTCCTGGCACTACGTTAGATCTCTTCGTTACTGGTTGTTCCGAAGATGGTCTAGGAGCTCTCCCGTTATCTGGATTGCTAGTACTCGCTCTTCCGAGGTTTCTCGGATCGTAAACAGGTACAGAGGGTTTCTTTGTTGCGCGCTTTCGCTGATCTGAAGCTTGTATCGCTGGATCAAAGAAATCTGCTGAGCCCGCGTTCTTCGAAGTCCGAGTAGCTCTTGGAGCTATTTTTAATGATCAAATAAATTCGATCAAAGGCAGTAGTTTTGAGAAATCAAGAAGATTTCTCGAGTTCGACCAAAATATAGATTCCACCCCTCGCGGTGGGCTCCAGATAACGAGGTATAAAGTCGGTTCTTAGTATAATGCCTTATGACAGGTCACTTAGCACGAACACAGAGTACGACTTCACGGATTCGTCAATCAAATTGTATTTATAGCGAGGTGTGGGGCGTTGTCAGAGATTCCGCACTATCTTATATCTCAAGTCGAACGCAGTCTTGTAAGATCTTTTAGATCAGCAATACTGGTCAGCAGAACGAAGTGACACGGATATACCAGTCGTAAGATCTGGACTAAGGGGTTTGTTTTGAGTGGCTTCCACTCGGATAAGGGTTTTTAGGCTCGGAAAGCAACGGGGTACCAGACGTTATGGTAGACCAATCGATTCCGCTCCCGGGTGAAGCAGTACTGATCACTATTCTCAGTAAAACCTCGAAGATCACGCAGATCACCAATCACTACGTGTCAACTTGAACAGAGCCACCAAAACTCTGCACGTTCACTCGGCACAACCTGAGACCAAGTCCTCTGTATCTCCGGAACGGAGTCTACCTTCAACTAGCAAGTGACAGACACCAAGTCAAACCACTCAAAAGTCGGGCTTATCGCGATGAAGTAACACACTTAATCTGCAAGGTCCGGTACGGCTTAGAAGCCTTTACTCCCACGTATGGATGAAAAGGATTACCAGTTCAGAGAGATCTGGGCGCGAAACTTGTTTCATTTGTGCGGATACAGGTCTTTAAGTACACTACGAAAAGTCCAATACCCGTATTTGTCCTTGATCTAGTAGATCTAGCTATTTCTACGGACGGAGTCCGATAATATACACTTAAATAGTAAAATATGACTGAAACGATACAAACACGCAAGGAAATAGTAAAGAAAACAGAGAAAAAGATGAAACTTGTCCGTATTTCGTCGTACTTTCGCCAGATCTAGAAGACCAAGCAAGTTCCGACCATGGTCTGTGCGGCATCCACATGCTAGGGTGCCTAACTCGTCAGAGTGGCTCCTGCCTGTGTTGCTCAAGTGTTTCCGACGAATTTGCTTCCGCGGAATGGTAGTGGTCTTCCCAAGTTACTGAGATAGACTCGTAACAGCGGTTGATCTCGCGGATCAGGTAGGTCTGGTCCGTAGCTTTCGAACGGTATGCATATAGCCTGGTGTTCCGGAGCGGACAATGCAGATAAATGCTTCAGAAGTGTTTTCCGTAGGTTTCCGCGCGTTTCCGTGAGTACTGGTCAAAGCTGTACATAGCATACGCTATATCCCAGTTTAGAACTTGAACATATGCGTGTTTCCGCTGCGGGTTTCACCCGTACTGCCACGGAAATACTAGATCATCATGTTTCCGACGGTTTCCGCTACTTTGCGTAGGGTTTCCGTGTGGTAACTCGTCCGGATAGGTCCTCATCGTGTCTGATCTGCTAGATCAAGTGAAATTTCCGTCATCACAGCCAAGTACCAAACTCAGTTGTGCCGATCCGGCAGATCTTGATACTAAGTCGATATTCCCTTGGTGTGCTCGTACCAGTAGTCAGCCTTCTTGAAGGATCCCCGACCAAGGGTGCGAGCAATAGCTCTAAGTGGATATTCATGGCTGATCCTGCCAAAGGATCTGTATCCTAGCTTATACTGATACAAGTTTGACTGCTAGTTCGGGCTCACTACAGTCCTTATTGATACTATGCAACGGTCTAAGTTGATCTTTTTGATCATTGCACGCCTGCGCGGAAAAACCGCGCAACAGCGCAAACTTCCCTTCAGGCTGCGAGGAGCTATATGTTGAGAAATTACTTACCACCAATCGAAATGACGAAGACATCTACGGTTCGCCGGATACCTTGATTTCGAAGCAGAATCCTCGAATACCAGTAGCAAACTTTTCAAACGAAGCTATAACGATAGGTAGAGGACAGCTAATGGGAACGGGACACAAGGCTAGTCGATGGCTGGATAAACCCGAGGAGTTTTCACCGGAGGATCGACGAAGGTTTCAGGCTCAGGTTCATCTATTGAAAAGTATAGCTGCGATTGAAGACAGACAGCAAACCGTATCGTCAGTCATCAGAAGTCAGTCGAAGCTAGAGAGGAATCCCAGAAGTGATATCGAGATACCCGGAGAGGAGTATGCTGAACCGCCATTGGAGGGAGGACCTAAAACTGCAGAAGTAGTGCAGGATAATACAAGTAGTGAGCGACTCTTGGAAGAGGTCGATATTTGCAAGGAATTGCCCGAGGAACAGGCCCGAATTGTTCAACAAGTCCTGGTCCGGCACAAGGAAGCATTTGGGTTAGACGGTCGACTCGGAAACTACGAGGAGGAAGTGGAAATACCAATGTTAGCAAACGCTAAGCCGATTGCTCTACCACCGATTCCGTTATCGCCAGCCAATCGCGAAGTTGTTGACAAACAAATCGATGCCTGGTTGAAATTAGATGTCATCGAACCGTCTAGAAGTCCGTGGGCAGCTCCGGTATTTATCGTTTGGCGGAAAACAAAGCCACGACTCGTCATTGATCTGCGAAAGCTGAACGAAATGGCCATTAGTGATGAGTTCCCTCTGCCACGACAGGAATACATACTGAATGCATTGTCTGGTAGTCAATACCTGAGTACTTTAGACGCGCTCGCTGGATTCACGCAGCTACCTGTAGCTAAAAAGGACATGGAAAAGTTAGCGTTCCGAACACATCGCGGTCTATACCATTTCAAACGTATGCCTTTCGGATACAAGAACGGTCCAAGTGTTTTTCAACGCGTAATGCAGAAGGTTCTAGCGCCGTACCTTTGGATCTTCACCCTGGTATATATTGACGATATCGTTATCTATTCGAAGTCATTTGAAGAGCACATAGCCCACGTCGATAAGATTTTACAAGCAATACAAGACTCCAAGCTTACCTTGTCTCCTGGAAAGTGTCATTTCGCCTATCAATCTCTTCTACTGTTAGGTCAGAAAGTTTCACGGTTGGGACTATCTACGCATAAGGAGAAGATTAGAGCAATAGTAGAACTGGAGACTCCGAAGAGCGTAAAAGAGGTTCAAACCTTTCTTGGTATGATGGTGTATTTCTCCGGATATGTGCCTTACTATGCTTGGATCGCATCGCCACTCTTCGCGCTGTTGAAGAAGGGTCGAAAATGGCACTGGGGAGAAGCTGAGCAGCTTGCTTTCGAGTTATGCAAGGAAGTACTTACGCAAGCCCCAGTCCGGGGACATCCAATGCCCGGCTTGCCATACCGAGTCTACACTGATGCATGCGACTATGGATTGGCAGGGATAGTACAACAGGTGCAACCTATTCAGGTATCGGACTTGAGAGGTACGAAGATTTATGAAAAGCTGCAGAAAGCTTATCAGAACGGAGAACCTATCCCAAATCTAGTTATGGAATTGGTGAAAGAGGATTCGGACATACCCGCGAACGGCATCTGGGAGTCGAACTTTGAGGAAACTGTCGTCTACGTGGAGCGAGTAATAAGCTATTGGTCACGCGTACTACAGTCGGCAGAACGAAACTATTCACCTACTGAACGCGAAGCTTTAGCATTGAAGGAAGCTCTTATCAAGTTTCAACCTATCATTGAGGGAGAAAAGATCATTGCTATCACAGATCATGCCGCGCTCACCTGGACCCGGACATTTCAGAATGTGAATCGGAGACTTCTGACTTGGGGTTTGGTGTTCTCCGCTTACCCGAACCTTCGTATCATACATCGTGCAGGGCGCGCCCATTCAAACGTGGACCCCATCTCGCGCCTGCGATGTCGAGTACCCATGCAAAACGGGCCCAAGGAGGATAGCTTTGAGTCTCTAGCAATGAGAGAAACTGCCAAGGAGGAAAAGTTAGTAGACATGGTCAAGGACTTAGGAGACCGATTCGAAGAAAAGTTACTTACAGTGGCTACAGCGTTCGTGCGATCCGAAGAGGGTGTCGCATTTGACGATGAGGTAGAGTTGGAGTTACAAATTGAAGAAGACAGTGAGGGAATTGTCAAGCCCGGTGTCATCAAAGTTCGCTCATTCAAGGCGTACTCGATACTGTCTGGATGGGATACACTAGAGAAAAGAAGGTGGATCGAGGAATATCAGAACGACCCTCACTTTGAACAGGTTATCAGAGTCAGGCAAAAGGAGACGGACCCAGGCCATCCGGAGAACCCACAATACTACCTCTCCGATGATGGGCTCATCTATTTCGAGGATGCCTTAGGAAACTCAAGGCTGTGTGTTCCCAGAACCCTACAGGCGGAGATAATGAACGAAGTGCATAATTCTATTACAGAGGCGGCGCATGGAGGATTCTACAAGACTTACAACAGGATAAGCTCAACGTATTATTGGCCAAGGATGTCACGAACTATCAAACAGTTCGTTAACAGTTGTGATATATGTCAGAAATCAAAGCCAAAAAGGCACGCACCATCAGGTAGCTTGCAGTCTGTGCCAATTCCGCTCCAGCCTTTCGAGGTTGTCTCCATGGACTTTATTTCAGATCTGCCACCATCTCTAGGCTTCAATAGTATCTTGGTTATAGTTGACAAACTCACCAAGTATGCAATATTCATTCCCACTACAACTCAAGTAGGTGAAGTGGAAACAGCGCAGCTATTCTTTCAACAGGTCGTCAGTCGTTTCGGGATACCTAAGCAAGTAATCACCGACCGAGACTCGCGATGGCGCGAAACGTTCTGGAAGGAGATTTGCCGGTTAATGGACATGAGGAGAGCCCTTACGACTTCTTATCATCCGCAGGCTGACGGACAGACCGAAATCATGAACCAAACGCTGGAAATTATTCTTCGAGCATACATAGGGCCCACAAGAGATGACTGGGCAGATAAATTAGATCCCATCGCTTTAGCGTATAATACCACACCACATACTGCCACAGGGTTCAGTCCGGCGTACCTATTATTCGGATATCATCCACGAACAGTGTCTGGACTACGGCACACGCTCCCAGGGATTCCGCGTGTGATTCCGGACAAGAATGTTGGGGGGGGTATCGTGCATGACAAGGAAGTAGGAAGTCATCATTCTAGCCCGGAAATTTATCAGGATGATCGAGCCAAGGAAATGGTAGAAGGATTCAAAGCCGAGCGAGATCAGGCTAGAGAGGCATTGCATTTAGGACAGATCTTTCAACAGAAATATTACAATCGAAAACATCTACCTCTGGAATTCAAAGTAGGAGATAAAGCATTAATCAACCCGCATACACTTCGTCTCATTAGATCCTCAAAGAGTGAGGTAGACCAGGTGGAATTTCGCAATTTAGGAAAGAAGTTTTTGATGCGTTACGAAGGACCTTTTGAAATAATGGAGAGAATAAGCCCTGTCGCGTATCGCCTTCGCCTTCCCACTTCATACAAAATTCATCCGATCATAAACGTTGAACACTTGGAACGATATACGGAGTCCCCAGCGGAATTTGGTAAACGACCATCCAAGCGACTGAACCGAGAGGATTTCGAAGACCTACCAGAGGTAGAGGTTGATAAGATAGTAGACGAAAGCTTTAAGTATGGGAGGGGTCGAAATGGCAAGAAACGACGAATTCCTATCTATCGAGTCAGATTTGTTGGGTATCCACCTGAGGAGGACGATTGGAAGACTGAGGCCGAGCTCAGGAACGCGCCGGATATCTTACGCGAATGGAAGGTCAACAGGTTGCAGACTACTTTGACAGCATAACAGACAGAGTCACCATTCATCGCGGCGAACTCAGCTCAGGCCACGAAATCCGTTTTCCATCCATCTTTTCCGAAAAAATCTTTCCAAAAAAATGAATTAATTAGAAGAACCTCATAGTAGGGCGAAGAACAATTTCATTGCATATTTAAGAACCCCTCCTTCATCTCAAGTTCTCCTCATTCTCCAGTATCCTCCTCTATCCATCTGGTATCCCCTCTTCGTTCCTCCTATGTCTATCGTCGCTTCGAACGCTCTTGTCCCAGCTTCCAATGCTGTAGTTGATTCGTCTACACTGCCTTCTGCAAACGAGGGAGCCGAGATGATCGCTCGAGCCAACTTCGAGAGGGCAGTTGTCCCATATCGACCCATGGATGAGAACGATTTGGTGCTAGCTCACCCTCATCCGGTTACGGGAGAGTTTCAATTCGTGCTGAATGGTCGGACGGCCGAAGCCCTTTGGGGAGCGTTGGTAATGGAGGTTGAACTTATCCAGCGAGCCGACCAAGGAAGGCCAGAATCGACTATAGTCTCCGAAGAGTCCTTGCGAAGGGTGAGTAATTATTAGCGGACTCGTCGAGTCAAGCGTCTGAAGCACTTTTCCTCTCTTTCCCAATTCACAGGTGGATCTTCCCCATCCCCCCATCCGAGGAATCATAGAGAACTTCACCAAGACGAATCCTCTATCTTATCCAGGACCCAGAAGGACTGTAATCGACAGTTATTACATGGCTCGGGACTTACTCGAGGATCTTTCTCGTTGGTCAACGGCTTGTCAGATAGAGGCGCATCAGCTCGAAATTCAAGGCATCTATTCGGGCTGGAACTGGCGGAGCGCGTTGAAGGATCACATCATCCCTCGAAATGGACAGCGACTTCAGATCACGGACGAATCCTACGATCCCCGACTTCCCAGTTATGACCCCAGACTTATTCGCGATTCACCTGACGAATCCATGGAGGTCGACGGATACGAACAAGACGATACGACGACCCAAGCGGTTGTATTACACCCTACGGAGTCTCACTATTCGCAGCACTTCCCGGAGTTTGACCCTTTCTCGGGATTACCCCAGGAGGAAGCGGTCGGATGTGCTGGACGTGGATCTTGTCTCTTGGATCTCGAGCGCTCTTTCGAAAACTAGAAGGATAAGTTCAGTTTCGGGGGGGTATGTTATGGGACGATAGCTCAAACTCATCTTACCTTCTAATCACTTTTCTCAAGAATCTCTTACTTTGATATTCATCGTCAATGCACGAATTCTCGTACGTTTCCATCAATCATACCACTTTTCATTATGACTTCATGACCTTTCATTACTTACGATTCATTTACGATTTACTTACGACTCACCTACGATTTAGTGTTCCAGTAGAACTATAGTAGAATACTCAGGAAGTGAGGAGAATATAGTAGAAGCTTCTGGAACATGTAAGCTTGATTAGCTATAAGTACTATACTCGGAGTACGGAATATCATCTTTGATTCTACTCTTACCCATCTCTCGGTGCCGTCGCACTCGTCTGAACACTTTGCTATCGACTCGCTCTAGCAGCCGCCGACCATCAGATTCGCTCTGGTCCTCAATAGGAAGCATCCGATTCGCTCTGCTTTCAGGTAAGTTTTGGTAAGAACCATTCGCAACGTATCTCTTTGATTACTTCTACGAAATCTACTAACGTTACTAACGATTTCTGCCTAGCTATTACAGGTCTTGTCGACGAACTCTAACACTGTAGCTACAGGTAGCTACCCGTAAGTAAAAATTGGGCTAGTCACAGTTTGATTCCAGCCTACGTATACCCGCCTCTCACGCTCTCTCGCGTTGCAACTTCATGATTGCCCAAAGGTGATCATGATAAGATAAACTAGGGCTCTATGAAAACATTGAACCACACGAGCTTTATGAGAATGAAAGAAGAGCAAAGCTAGAAGCTACAAAATATTTTCCGCCTATACACTCCGTACTCGTACACCACCACTCTTCATCTCACCGGACTAGAGAAAAAACACAGATCATAGTGAGCAATTCCAAATCTTCATCTATATGATCCCTTCAATTATCGATCGTCGAACCAGGCGATCCCGGAGTTGGATATGCTGCAGCCCCGACCACGCTGAATGTAGCTCCAACTTCACTCTCACCAACGCCACCATCATCCCCTGGGATTGGGATATGAGAGTTGGAGCGAGCTGTGAGCCCGAATGTGGATGATTCAAAGTTCCGCACACTGTACTCGGACATCTCTGGAGGCGATGGTGCACGCCTTAGAGCTTCTTCATACTCGTCAGGAGACAGCAGGACTGTGTCAGTTGGAGAAGGTTGTCTCGACAAGGAGTATCCTAAACGCCTCAGACTGTTTCTAGTGTACCTTGGCAGCCTGTCGAGCGAAGGGTTCGTATGTTCGGACGAGGTCGCCGTCGTCGTGTCAGTGCTTTCCAAATAGCCGCGAGGAGGAGGAGGGGTAGGCGGCAAGGTGAGTTCACGAGAAGAGTTGGTGGAAGGGGGTATGTATAGCGGTGTAGGATTATCACCACTAGTTAACCCATCCTCACTGTCAGGAATATCACTCCAAAGGTTCAATTCGTGCTCTGGTCTCCGTGCCCTCAGACTGAAAAATCTGCGCGTGGATCCACTCGAAGGCCATGGGTGAGTGTCTCTCTCCCGTGAGTCAGATACGGCCCAGGTACTGGGAAGCACGGTACTACCAGCACTGATAGTCGACTCATTATTGCTACGGGTAGTAGATCGCCTTCGAGAGGTGAAATCGTTGAAATCCACCGTCCTGGACCTGGTAGGACGACGGAGGGAGGATGATCGAGTAAGACTGGAGGAAGAGTTAAGATACGACCGCGGAGGGATCCATGGACGTGCACGAGTAGATACTTCATCCGTCGAGGTGATGGGCGCTGGACTTGAAGACCTGATGGCATAGGATGGCAGTACAGTGGTGATTCCTGTGGTATCGATGATCGCATCATGCTGTCGGCGGGAAGTTGACTCCTCAAGAAGGGTATGAAGTTCATCCTCTTCGTCCAGGTCTATCTCTTCTGGAGGAGCGCCGAAGTACGCTCCGATATGAGACCTGCTGCGCCCGGCAGAACGATGAGAGGAATAGACTCTGTTGGAGGAGGTTATTGTTCGTAGACTCCTTGCTGTTCGCTCTGCGATGAGTTGACGGTCGTGCGCATTTGAACGAGATTGCCTGTCTGCGAGCTCCTAATTGGGTCTTTGAGCACAAGTCCAAGGTCGCAAGTTCCGTCAAACGCCGCACCTTGACCAATACATCGAACAACGAGGTCGTGAAAGAATCCCCAACATCTAGCTCCTCCGCAAACCTCTCGAAATTGATCTCCGGTTCGAATTTCTCCAACCTGTATCTTTTGATCGCCCCAGAGCTGCGAGAGTAAAGGAAGTAGACCACGTGGAGTCAATTTATATGCGAGATCTTCGTTAGAACTTGATTGAAAACATGAAATTCACCCACATACACAAGGCTTTTGATTTTAGAGCTCAGTACATCTTCGCAATAGCCAGTTGTCCTAAGAGTTTACTAGGTTATATATGCTAGACCATTGGCGTGAAGAACGTACCATTTTCCCATTTTTAATGAACTGAGAGATATAGAGAGGAGAAAGGTGTGAGTGGAGGCAATGAGGCTCCCGAATTCGCCTACTGATGGTTGTCAGAAAATACAATAGTGCACAAACAAGTACAAAGCCCACGGCCCGAGAATCAGCACAGCTTTGACTGTGGCTCTTTTTGGCCTTGTCTTCTCAAGCATGCTTGACTTCAGCGTTCACTATTCTCCAATACTTCGAACTTGTGACCACAATGTACAACGTCTTCTCCCTCAAGGCAATTGAAGGATCAGGCATAATGCTTCTCCTTCGTTCGTTCCGCTGACTATACAGCACCACACCACAGTTGTTGATAAGCTTGAAATCGATGTCCTTCACACACCTTTCCTGAACACCATGAATGCACTCTCCCAAACCCCAAACCTAGGCCTCGACGTAGAAAAGCATATCTCAAACGCCTCTGAATCCTGGAATCAAATCGGCGTCGCTCATCAGAATGAGATTGGGGCGAGACCGAAGAAACGCAATCTCTTCGAATTCTTCTCATCACCAGACTCTAACTATGCCAAAGCTGTGAATCTGGACGCAGGGAATGTGGTATATACTCATGAAGAAGATGTAGATTTATAACAGACCTTGCTGCCATTTATACCACTGAACGGCGCTCTAGGCTAAGATCAAAAGAATGATCGACAACAGAGTTCTTCCGTTGATTATCTGCAGGTATATTTGTTCATCCTCGTATTCATCTCTTGTATTGAACATGATCTCAGCTTCCTCTGTGAGCGGTGTTATATCGTCAACACGATGCTATACGGTGCTCATCGGCGATCGCAATCTCATTCTCATAGTCAATCAATTCGGTGAATAAACCATTGACTGCCTTGGACGTATTCGCTCAATGTAGGTCATGAAACTGAATATTCTGATGATTTCGGAAGACCGGACGAACATGTGAGCTGCTTGAACTCTACTAGTTGAATGACCCGACTCTACGAAACAACCGTAGTGGCAATGCACACATCATTCCGGCTTTCAACGAGAACTTTGTTTGTTGCCGTACCTCATGAACTGGAGGCTTTGGGATTTATAGCAAGCCTTTCAGGGTATCACTGATAACAATAAGTGGACGCTTGCGTTGAGTATCTTCTACGTTGGATATTGTGAATTGCGATCGATGTTTGATGTACCATCAATACTAACTGTTCTTTTTAGGTCTTTTGGAAATACCAGCCAATGGTGAACACTCCCTGGCAATATCAATACTGGTTCTGTATACACAGCTCACACCGTCTTAGTCCTGCAGCGACACATTGGTGCCAATCGGTTGTATGTCGCTCTAGATTTCGAAAGCAGAGAATATCTGGCAATTAAACAGTTTCTAGCTTTTTCATCTCTTTGACCTTCTGGGGCTTGTCTTCCCTCTCGATCGTATACGCGAAAGGGTATGCAGCTCTGCTCGTCTTACGGTAAGTGCTATCATACTTGTTACGATCGTTTGGTGAATGCCTCCGGCGGATGCCAGGGTTTTGTTGGGGATAGGAGAAGCAGGCTTCTATGCTGGAGTGATATACTACTTATCCTTTTGGTACAAACGGTTAGTCTTGTTCTCAAGCTCCGATGTTGGTTAGAACTGATGATCTAGGTAGACATGAACTTGCCATGCGGATAAGGTCTGTTCGGAGCTGTACGATTTTGAAGTGCGAAATTCATCACTGGAATATAAAGTCTATGCATGACAGCAACTTATTCTGGTGCTGTTGGTGTGAGTTCAGGCAATCACTAGTTTGTTGCCTTCCGAGTACTGATAACTATTCAAACTCGAACAGGGTCTTCTTGCGTTCGGTCTCGTCCGAGCGCAAACTCCTCTTTTAGAAGGGTAATGCTATATGCCACAAACTTGGATTTTGAAAACTCACATTCTATGTCGTCTCACTCGAAGTTGGCAATTTCTCTATCTGGTGCGTAATAGTGCCCTCGTACTGTCGTACTTCCTCGCATTTAACCCTCGCTCAGGTTGAGGCCATTCCTACTATCATCATGGCCTTCGTGACGCTCTTCTTCCTCCCGTCTTTCCCTTTTTGTGCCAACTTCTTCACCCCGCGCGAGAAGGCTATCGCTCAAGCTCGTGTCAATCGCGATCACAAACCTCAATCACATGGCGGAATGACCGGGTGGCAAGGTTTGAAGGCAGTCGTGGTCGATCCCAACGCGTGGATGTTCATGTCGATCTACGCTAGCTGTGAGTTATCTTATCGTGTTTTGAAAATACCAGCAAGGGAAGCTCAGGATTTTTTTTGTTTCAGTCAATGTCGGAGTGGCCACTATCTCGTATTTTCTACCTACTGTTGAACCATCCTCATTTTATCATGCCCAAAACTCAAGCGTCTTTTTCTAGCTCATCAACGAACTTGGCTTTACCGCAATCAACGCTCAAGGGTTAACCGTAGCGCCCTACGTCGTTGGATGGGGCGTGGTCGTCCTTCAAGGCTGGCATAGCGACAAGACTCGCGAAAGAGGATGGCATATTGTTGTCTCCTGCATGGTTTCGTTCATTGGCTACATCATACTGGCCACCTCTGCACGAAGGAACGTCGGCGCTGCGTATTTTGCCTTGTTCTTGGTCGTCGGAGGTTTGTATAGTCTGTTCCCGCTGGTGATGTAAGTGGGTGATATCCTCAGCGTCATATGAGGAACTTTCTCAATCTGGTATGACAATACTTCTTGGCAGGAGCTGGGCAGCAAATGCATTTTCTCCTACGTCTAAAAGGGGAGTAGGGACTGCGTTCATCGTGTCTATTTCGAATACGGTTTCTATGTGAGTGGTAGTTGCTGCCCCAAGTTTCGGATTTAGAACAAACTCTTCGGGACAGTGCTTCTCCGCAGATATATTTCGATCCAGAGGACGACTATGTGAAAGGGCATGCGATAGCCGCCGGGTGAGTTATTCGCACAGAAAGTCTGCTTGCAAGCACTTGATCGATCTTACTTTCTCTTAGTTGCATTTTCTTATCCATGCTCATGGCTCTTGCTCTACGAGTCCGCCTTTCTTGGCTCAACAAACGCAACGCTCGGTGTCTTAGTGAAATGTCAGATGATGAGAAAGCTGCTTTACCTGCGGTGGATGAAATGAACGATAGGGATCCGAGATATGTGTTTATGATATAAGCTCTATTCATGTTGAGTATATCGTGGTCAATCGCACTCAAAGATGGCCAATTCTTTGAATCAAATGTACATTGGCGGTTTTGCTTTATGAACCTATCAATAGCAGTATCCTTGCATGATTATACTGAAGCAACAATAGTTTAGTGACAGAAAGAAGAATATGTACTGTATCATTATGCACTAGAAAAAAACATAAATATAGTTGGTCGTAAAAGTAAGGCAAAAGAGTTCCATAGCAGTGTCATAGTAGTAATGAATCGTCACCGTATCAACTTGCCATAATCCAGCATACTATCTCCGCTCTTAGTGGTGTGTCCTTTTCCAGGGAAGATATTCCAAAATCGCAATGTTTCGTCGCCAGCCCCAGTGACGATAGTATCTCCTTGAGGGTTCAACGTGGCGTGTTGAACACAATCCGTATGGCCAGCAAGAGAGGTAACCAGGCTCATGGACGGATACTTCCAGATGCGTATCAGGTTCGGCACAGTCTGAGTGGAGTATCCGTGCGTGGAGACCAGCTCATACGTATTGGTCGACCACAGTAAATTGCATACCTGCGGGGTTTTCGAAGACGCCGTAAGTTAGTACTCAGCACCAGCGGTAGAAGCACTTCTCTTACCTGACTTCCTGTCCGAATCTCATTGATCATCGTCCCGGTCGCTGTATTCCACAGCCGGATGCATGCGTCTTGTTGTCCTGCACCGGAGGCCAATACATTCTTCGCATGAGGGTTCCACGCAAGACCTTTGACCGCCGCTTTGTGCTGGCGAAATCGATAGACAGGAGTGATTTCTATCGTTCCGTCCTTGCCAACCATCAAGGTCCGACTAGAACTCGCGCTCGAAGTGGAATCTCGTGTGGAGCCCCGAAGATCCCAGATAAACATCCTGTTATCGTTCCCACCAGTCGCCAACATCGAGGAGTGCATCCCACCATCGCCGCTCCACTTGACGCCGCAAACTTCCTGGGTGTGAGCATTGAACGACTTGAGTGGTTTCGAGGTTGGATCACGAAAATCCCAGTGTTTGACGGTACGATCTCGAGAGCCTGTAGTAAGAGTATCCGAAGTCCAGGAAAGGGTGCCGATACGGTTGGAATGGGCATGTTTGTATCTTCGTAACAAACGAAATGTGGACGCGTCGTAAATTTCCAAGTGGCCTTCACCGGTACCGGTTGCGAGAGTAGAACCCTTTGAAGACTATGTTAGCCAGAATACTCAAGAGACAAAGGGGCAATGAATACACACAATCTTTGCCCATGCCAAGGCTGTATACTCATCGTCTGAATCTCTGACGCTGCACAATCTCGCACCACCAGGATACCTATCACCCAGCCAAAGATACACGTGTTGTTCCAAACCCACAGCCAAAGCACCAGAAGGAGACCAATCGATAAGATTGGTGTAAAAGTCATGCGAGAGACCTGGGGCATCCAGAACGCGAATAGGATATTCCAACACTTGGCGAATATCGGGACTCGGTTGGTTCATCAGCGTACGTGTCTCTTGATGTAATGGACTGACATGATATGAGCCGGCTGTGGGATTGTCAAGTCGACTAGGTGAGTTTTCGGACTGAGATGTTCGTGACAGTGGATGGGAGGCGATGGGTGAACTCGCGGAGCGAAGTACAGATTTAAAAAGCTCGTCGGCTCGTTCTAACAGTATAGATTAGCTCAGAAACTAACATGACAGACCAACAGCCTGACACACCTTTGATAGGATTCGGTAGAGACCAGCGACGGACTGTTGGCTTCACTGATGGGGAAGGATGATGAACCTGCTCATCCAAACTGTATGATGCCCATAAATCGCTGTGGTCCCGAGAAAGAACGAATCTGTCTTCGCCCAAAGTACTGCAGCGTGTTTTGCGACGTTTAGTAGGCGTATTGGTTACGTCCAGTACGGCCGTCGACAATGCCTTTGATTTCTTTTTGGGAGATGTCGGGGGTGATGACGGATTGAGGTTGAGGCGCCGTCGTTTTCGGGAAGGAGAGTTCTCATCGCCAGTTCCACGTAAAGCGCGTAGACGTTTACCGAATTGCGAGTTTTTCAAGGATGACATTGGGTATAATTGAAGGAAGAAGCTTTTGTGAAGTACTCCACTTTCTAAGTGCCAGTGGTACGCGCCATATTCTCACTGTCAGCTGATCGCTCTCTTCAATTTTTGTTTCTTCAACCTACATACTCCATTAATAAAGCTCCATAACCAGCCATAACCAGCCCAGAGCCAGCCTCTAGGTAGTGCACTATTTTGGATACGGTGTTTCAATCGCTCTCAAATTTTCTAACACTGCGTCCTCTGGAGTCTGGTGCAACGCAATAATACGCGCGGCAATTCACCCTTCCGTCGCCTTCCGTCGTCCTGCGCAAAGGCAGTCGCCGCGGTGGCGTATCCTTCTCATTGGCGAACACCGGATCCTCTCACCACCAGGGAGAATGCCCATGAGCCTCCATGAGCCCGGCTAAGGGCCTAAGGCTCGTGAAGGAAAGTATAGCCCATGCCAGAATATCAAGTGGATGCACGATTGCATGAAACCCGCCTCTCGAGTAGGTTGTACGACTATCTTCCCAGAAATTCAGAGTCTTACTTCAGTTCCGCTTGTCGCATGGTTTTGCCGTCGTTGACCAGCGTTGACCTTAGTACTATTATGTACCCTTATGTACCTGCCCGACGTATCACGCTTCATCTCCTTCAGGCGCGATCGGCCCTGTCAGTGTTGGGCCTGCGTTTTCCTGTGATCATTGATCCAGATCTCACTGGGTGGCAGTAGGTGGCAGTGGCAGTGGCCCGTGGGTCTCCATGTCAACTCGCTTGAATGTGTGCAAACAAACAAAGCCCACAAGATAAAATGCACGTCGATTTCTGAATCATCAAGATATTCCAGGATTTCCCCCTCCTTTGACGCTGGTTCGGTGAGTTGTATTCTCGTTTTACTCATTCTTCGAGTCATATACGAATAATTACTCTCCTTCAACTAGTTATAGATCATCTTCAAAATCGTATTCTCTGAACACTCAAAAAAGTGCTGGTTCACACATATCGTTCTCCAGTACGTCAAATTTCCGACATCGAGAGAAATCGGCTGAACTTCGATTTCTTTCGAAAGCTTGTTCCTATACACAAATACTCATCAATGCTATTCCCTGCGATCTTCGCGCGTCAACTACGTTCGCTAACCGTGCTCCCCAAATGTTCATTTGCGCCTAAAGTTGGCCTGCTGTTTCTCTTCCTTCTTGTTGCCAATGCGGTGATGGCAGCACCTGCTGCCCAACACTGTGAGTGTCTTTCTCTTTTCCTTACCTCATGAACATGGACTTACATATTGATTGATGGCAGCCCCCATCGTACGAACGAGTGAGTGTATTACTCTTTCTCCATTTGCACACCTCCTGCACGTGAACTCATCCACCTGATAGTACGCATTCTAGTTGTTCGTGTCATGCCTTCTCAAGATGGATCGGCCGACCCTGACCTTCTCATTCCGAAGAAAGGGCCAAGACTCTCAAAAGAGATAGACTTGGTTTGTTTCGAGAAGATACAGTGCATTCGATTCGATGCCTCGTCGCTTGGACTTACTTTTGAAGAATGGAGGGCTGCCTACAGTCAAAAAGGACTCCACGTTATGGATTTGAGGACAAGCGATGCTACGGTGTGGGAATTGATACAGGAGCTCACCAAACCCCCGCTTAGATCTGACGGCACGTCGATGACTCCTCTCAAGGCGCAGTACGAAGCTTTGACACATATCATGCAAGTGATATTTCGGCGTTTCAGAATCTGGCAGGGGGGTAAATGGGTTCATAATGATAGGAACTTGCCAGCGGATATCAGCAGGATGATTCATCAAAAGGATGGTCTTCTTGTTTGGAATTGTTTCATGAAGCCCGCCGAAGAGATGTATGAAAAGCAGAAGAAGCAGGCAGAAGAGATGGCGGCTGAAGCTAGTAGGAAAACTTATGCAAATTTTTTCCAATCATAATCTATGAGTAATTTTCCAAACTGACAGAGACTCGCCATTTGTGTTGAGGGATCGTGTCTACATCCCATGGGCCATGTATAATGCATATGTAACTTTTGTCAATGCATGTAAGCCTAACACGAGATTGGATCAGAAATCCTACACATGAAAGGTGTGCCGAAAAATGTGGCACAAATCAGATCAATTTTCAGCCAATATTTCCTAATTAAAATAAAGTAAATCTCATATGTAATCCTAATTGAAAAATCAATCTCAATTTTTGTCTGATTTAACAAGAAAAAGGCAAAGAAAAATATGTATCATTTTGTAAATGATTTTCTGACCATTTCACATATAATTTCATCCTGATTTCATTTTAAAAACAAAGAGATTTTAGCCGAGATCCTGATCTTGATTTTGAAAGAAAAAATCTTTCCCTTTCACAAGAAAAACACATTGCAAGCTTTGACCATTTTCATTTGCAAAACATTTCGGATTTCGAGGGTCTCCAGGATACTGGGCAGCATCATGGGCAGTATCCTGGGTGACCTGTGACATCAAGAAGATTTGGGAAAATCTATGATGACTAAGCCACTTTTGCAAGTGTATGACTAAGCTGTTTGCAGTTGATTAGATTATCTGACTGGCATCTTTGCTTTTACAGGTGTTAAAATATATCTCATGAAGATTACAAGTTAAGAGCAAAGTGACAACACCTGTAAAAGCAAAGGTGCCAGTCAGATAATCTAATCAACTGCAAACAGCTTAGTCATACACTTGCAAAAGTGGCTTAGTCATCATAGATTTTCCCAAATCTTCTTGATGTCACAGGTCACCCAGGATACTGCCCATGATGCTGCCCATGATGCTGGAGACCCTCGAAATCCGAAATGTTTTGCAAATGAAAATGGTCAAAGCTTGCAATGTGTTTTTCTTGTGAAAGGGAAAGATTTTTTCTTTCAAAATCAAGATCAGGATCTCAGCTAAAATCTCTTTGTCTTTAAAATGAAATCAGGATGAAATTATATGTGAAATGGTCAGAAAATTATTTACAAAATGATACATATTTTTCTTTGCCTTTTTCTTGTTAAATCAGACAAAAATTGAGATTGATTTTTCAACTAGGATTACATATGAAATTTACTTTATTTTAATTAGGAAATATTGGCCGAAAATTGATCTGATTTGTGCCACGTTTTTCGGCACACCTTTCATGTGTAGGATTTCTGATCCAGTCTCGTGTAAGGAAGGCCCAGCCTTCGGAAAAAAAGAGAAAGCGCTCGTATAATGCAAATGATGTAAGACTCAATTGGGCTTCACGGCTTTTCGGACATTTACCATGGCTTAAATTCTGTTTCCTCGATGCATTCAGCAGCGTTCAGCCCCCAATCTCCATCACATTCACAGCAGCAGCAAGCATAACACACTAACTTCATGGCACAACCTCGCATCCTCATAATTGGTAATAAGTTTCAAGTTTGGCATATGTTCATCGTTGATTCACCTCATTCAAATACACTCATTACAGGCGCAGGAGTTGGAGGCTTGACTCTGGCTCAAGGTCTTGCAAAGCATGGGATCAAAGTCACTGTGTTCGAGAAAGAGTACGTATCACATTCCATTCTCGTTCATTACTGGTATGTACTGTGCTTACGCTGACAACAATATTCAATCAGTTTGTCGAGTGGCTTCCGCGCTCGTGAGCAAGAGACATATCATCAGAGTAATAGTTTTGCTGATTATAGTTAACAGAGGGATATCGCTTTCGTATGAATCCACTCGGCTCGTCCGCAATCAAATCTGTCCTCTCGGAAGATTTGTTCGCTCAATTTGAGCGGACTGCCGCTACCACTCACCTTGGAGGTACCCGGATGAAACACGATGGGACGATCTTGGAGAGCCGGGAAGGTACAGGGGTTTTTCCTGGTGGACCTAGTACCGGACGTGGTATTCCAATGCCCCGCGCGGAGGAAACCAGCAGAGCGGGTCAACACGGTGTCTTCACCGTCGACAGGTAAAGGTTTTCATTTCAAGACGGTCATGTCACGGTTGATGAAACGATGCACGTTTTTGCAGAACGCTTTTTCGCGCACTCCTTCTTCAAAACCTCGATATCCGATTTGGCAAACAGGCCGAAAGGTATACTTTAGATGCTCCTTCGAAGGGAAAGGTTACGATACACTTCACCGATGGATCTTCGGAGACAGGTGACTTCCTCGTTGGGGCTGATGGAATTCGATCTGCTATCAGAAAACAGTTCCTTCCTAATCATATCCCGGTTGACACAACTGGGAGATGTATCTACGGGAAAACGCCCATAACTCCTGATTTGTTGGGGAAATTCCCGAAGGAAATGCATCGCTGGATGTCAATGACGATAGATGACACCGGATCGAAACCTCTCTGCCTCTTGACCGAGCCTCTGTACTTCAGTGAGAAAGCCAAGGCACTGTCTACAAAGGTTCTTCCTGAGCCAAGCGAGGATTACATCTATTGGGTAGTCTTCATTCATTTTGATGCGAGGAATACTACTCACCATAATTGCTTTACATAGGTATTAGCCGGAACTGCAGACACGTTCGAACTCCCAGATTCGCGATTCCTACATCTCACTCCCGAGCAAACAGCCGAACATGCTCTCAAAATCACAGAAAAATGGTCGCCTGCGATTCATTCCGTCATCGAGCTCCAGACTGTAGCACAAACAGCACCGCTACGCGTTTCTTCTGTTGTCCCAAAGCTACCTTACTGGGATCCTTCACCCTTGGTGACTCTCCTCGGCGACTCGGTGCATGTTATGAGCCCCACTGGAGGTGTCGGGGCCAACACAGCCTTGAGAGACAGTGCGGCGTTGTACGAAGTCTTGAAACATGCGTTCTTGGAGAACGGAGGTAAAGTTTCGACAGAGGCCATTGGTCAATATGAAGCAAACATGAGGTGAGGAAGTTTTTTCCGGATCTTGATGATATCGACGTTTGGAGGTCGTTGAAGTTCCGAGGCCATTATTGACATGTTCCTGGATTTTTAGGGTATATGCAGGCGAAGCGGTAGAACGATCACAGCAAGGCGGTGTGAAAATTTATGGACAGCCACCGTTTGAGGAATGCAAGCCTGTGGATTGGCTTTGAACGTCTCCCATTATCTAAGAGATGGTGTTGTTGAAGATGTAACTTTCTAGTCATCGGCCATGGATAAATACCTACCTAATGTAAGTAGTGTTAAGTTATCAACTTATCGGAGGGTTTCAGACCAAACATCGCTGTCGTTAGTGATCGACAACAAATGCAGTGTTTTTCTATATGGAGCGACCCCACACGGCGCACATGTAGCAGTCAACGGAAGCAACCCCTAAAATTTTCGGAAAGACATACATAAGTTTTCGCGTTTGAACATTCTTCTCCATATCCTTTCCTTCTTTCTCTCGTCACCGTTTAGGAGCTGGCCTCCGCACATTCAGAACGAACAATTCATTCGCTTTCCTCAATACCCTGCTCAACACCCTCTCCATCCTATACTTTCCACGAGACCACCCAAAATCGATCGATCAGCCTCTTTGTCAATGAAGTGCACTTCTGCTTCTGCGTTGATCCTGGCTTCCTTTGCCACTTCCGCGTACGCGGCTCCAGGATTTCTTGTGGAACGCAACATTCCCAGCATCCCGAGTACCCCAAACACACCGAGCTCGGTGTCATTTTCCTCGTGAGTTGAATTTTCGTTGTTATCCATATCAGAGGGGCATATATTCACTTGTTCGATTCTTTGGATTAGGTTCTTACCCCACGACGAACGTGACGGAGCTCCTCGTCCTTCTGAGCTCGACCATCCCGTTCTTAAGTCCCGTCAGTTGGCTGTTGCCAGGGAAGATGAGGAGGACATTAGATCTCCTTCTGAGGATGGTCGGCCGCAGAACCCTCCTGCCGCTGTCGACGGCGGTCTTGCGGTCCCCACTAGGCTCGGGAGACATAGAAAATCACCAAGCACGAGTCACCCATATACCAACGAGCGTGTCGATGATGCTACTAGTAACCATCGAAATCGGGAAAAGAAGAAATCATCATCACGAAAAGACCCTTCCAACCTCGACGGTTCATCTACCTCCAACAAACCCCAAACCCCAGGCTGTTCTCGATGTGGTCATCACCGCCATTTCCATTACCACGACCCTTCAACATGGAAATCTGCGACAGAAAAGATACCGACGACCAAGGCTGGAGACAGTTCAAAATCTGGGGGTGACTCCGAGATACAGAGCAAAAAATCTAGATCAAAGTCGTCGGCGTCGCCACTTGATGTCTTCAATTCGCAGCAGGCGGGATCACTCATGTTCAATCAGCATTTGAACCCACCGAGTACTACCACGGTTGGAACCAACGCGGCTTCTGGCAATACGAATGGACCTACTACTAGTACCTCTGGCAGTGGAGATATCTCGACGGGGAGTGTTGCAGGAATGAACGCGCCATTCTGGAATTGACGTTGAGGTCGGTGAGAGGGTATTTACTACACCGTGTGTAAGATTAAATAGGGGTAATAAGCAATGACGCAACTCTCATTGAAAACACGTGAAACTCATTCGCCCCATATCCCCAAAAGCAAGTGATTCAAAATACAAAATATATGGTCATTTCTTAATTTCTTACTTCCATGAACTACATTCGAGGCGCTGTAAATGCTATCAGTGCGCCCTATCAATACTACAAGGACATCAACCCTGCCACACTCACTGGCGCCATCGATGTTATCGTCATCCAGCGCCCTTCTGACAACGGTGGTACCGAACTTGCATGCTCGCCGTTTCATGTTAGATTTGGCAAATGGCAGGTGTTGAGGCCTAGCGAGAAGAAGGTATGCCTTATGGTCTGTTTGGATACCCAGCTGACTCTCTACAGGTCACAGTCTCAGTCAATGGGCATTCGATTCCTTTTGATATGAAGATTGGAGAAGCCGGAGAAGCTTTCTTCATATTCGAGACCGATGATGATGTTCCAGAGGATCTTATTACTTCGCCTCTACTGCGACCGACAACTCCTGTCAACAAAGAGCCTGGCGCTATCGCTGATGGGGAATCTACTCGTTTCGGAACCAAGCAAGAGAGTGGCGAAACTCTGGACACAGATGAGCCAGAGCCTTTGGATCTTAATGCCCTGCCTTCTCCTCCAGAAGAAGATGTTCGGCTTGGCACTGATTCGAATGACAATCTCAGTCCTTTGGAACCTTCTAATAGTTATACACACAACCCTTCTGCGTCAACCTCAAGTGCTACAACCTCGTTACCCTCTATCGAACCGCAACCTACTCGCAGACGTGCATCCACAGTCTCTGTCTCGACACCGCACCTATCTAGTCTGCCCTCACCACCACCGACACCTATCCGTACCCCGTCTGAGAAGGAGCAGGATGAACGTGCAGATGCCGCTCTACGGACATCTGGCCGTGAGGTTCATGTTCCGGAAGTTCGATATCAGGATGGTAAATGTCAAACCCCATTCTGTGTCCATTGTATTGTGATGTTCCGCATGCATGTTCAGCTGACCAGGATGACCTTGTGCAGGAATTGCTTTGGACGCAGAGGGATATCACGCACAAAAGCTCAAGTCAAAGTCCTCGAAGATCAAACACGATAGCTTTCATGACCGGGAAGGTTCTGATCGAACCATACGTGCAAAAGACGAGGAGGAAACGAGTTCGCATCTTTTTCCTAGTATTCCAGCCACTGAACCCGGTGCGTTTCACGGTATCCTATCTTCTTCGCCTGTCTTATTGCCGCTTCAGGTTCAACTTTGATTTCTTCATCCATCGAGCACACACAATCTCAACCGGCAAGTGCTTCGGATCCCAACTCTTATTCGGATGATCACCTATCCAATAACACGCACGAATATCACGAACATCAATCCGAGTCACTTGCATTGCCATTCCCTAGTAGAGCTATCTCTGAACCTCCGCCTGATTTTCTCTTCCCTCCATCCAGCGCACCTAATTCTGCGTCTCCCAGCTCTTCGCGTTCGAAACGTTTCCTCGGTCCTGGCAAATTGAACGTTCTCTCACCTGTTCAAGAGTATTCTTGGGAATGGGGTGCTTTTCCGACGCCGTCACCCATGAAGAGCTCATTCGGGAGAGGCGGAAGGCTTGAATCTGGTCTTGGGCAAATAGGTCCTGATGAGAACCATTACGGCCGTTCGTCTGCTGAATCCCACCGCGACAAGTTCTCTACAACCCGCGGTCGTATTTTCCCCAGTAGGCCTTCAGCAGGAGAAGGGAAAGCCAAAACCTCTGGATTACACACGGTTGATTCCGATGAGGAGGGAGAGAATGTGCATGTCCGAAGTATGAGCGTGCCTCCCGGGTTAGACGAAAGTCCAACAAGAGAAAGGAGGAAAGATTCTGTGATTGGAATGTACAATGACGCAGATGGTGGTGAAGGCAGGTGGAAGGAAGGTGACCAAGAAAGTGCTACAACATTACTGGGAAGCAGCGCATATGGGGCAGGTGGAAAGTTGAGCGTCAGTAGATCAGATCCCACGGTGTTCAAGGTGTCCATCGAAGGGAAGACGGTCGAATTCGAGCTGAGTTTGGTGGAGTTTGACCAGCATGACGGTGATGACATTTCTGTCGAGGCTGACTATAATGCGGAAGTCACGCGAGGTCGACAAAACTCCAAGTCGCATCGATCTTCAGCCAGTCGAAGTCATCTGCGAGTGTTCTCTCCAGACGGTCGATGGCCAGGTATCGATGAATTCGAGACTGCGCGGTTGTTCGAGAAAGGGAAGATTTCTTTCGAGGATTTCATCCAGGACGATCAATTGGTTCGAGATCCAAGGCTTGTTCTGAAATGGACTCGTCAGCAGTACGTCGTCCACCTCACAGCAATTTAGGTAGACACTCATTCAAAGGTACCCTTCTCTTTCAGATTTATCTCTCAGAAGGACGGCTCTCCGCTCATGGATGCACTAATATTATGGCGAGACTCTTACATCAGACGGAAAGGGAAACGCATATCCATGCGCCCATTATCACCTACCTCCGTGTTATCAGATGAGGAGCAAGAAGAGATCATCCGTTCGACTAGTCCCGTCAGCGACACAGAGACCAGGAAGCTTGAGCGTTCAAAGTCAGAACCACCCGAATCAATCAAGGAACTCACTACTGTCAAGCCCCCTCCTCCAACTTCATCTTCCTGGGTTCAGTGGTGGCGTCGAAGTCGGAAATCGACCAACGTCTCGTCGACGACGATCGCAGAAGACGTATCAGAAAAATTGGCTAGACCGGAATTGAAGGAGGCGTCAACTGCCCCGAATGGCGTAAGCATACTGATTTCATTCGTGGATTCGCCTCATCTCTGTTTTTGTTGTAGGTTATTCCAAATAAACTCATCGCTGAGGTGCCGACCCCACTCGACGAATTGACCAGAGGCTCAGCTCCAGCATTGCCTTCTACCCCAGTGCAGAAACCCTCAAGTGAACCTACCCCAGCAGTTTCTGCCACCAGCAGTCCGAAGAAGTACGCCAAAACTCTTAGATTGACTTCTGACCAACTCGTAAGTCTGCCTGTACGGAAACAACGCAGGTCAATGATCTATATCTGTCAATCCAGAAATCCCTTAACCTAAAACCCGGTCCCAACTCGATAACCTTTTCGTTGTCCACGAGCGGTGTAGTGGCTTGCACGGCCAGAATTTTCATGTGGGACTCAACCGATCTCGTCGTAATCTCGGACATCGACGGCACTATCACGAAGTACGTGCTTCTTGTCAATCCCATTGATTTCACTGTTTCGCTGACTTTGAATCTCTGCATCTCTGTAAATCTCAACATTTGTGTTAATTGTTGAAGATCTGATGGTCTCGGACATGTTTTTGCCATGATCGGGAGAGACTGGACACATCTAGGAGTAGCGAAGCTGTACACCGATATCTCCAGGAACGGATATAAGATTCTGTATCTGACGTCCAGAGCGATTGGCCAGGCAGATGCGACAAGAGGTTATCTAAAGGGTATCAAGCAGAATGATTATCAGCTGCCAGAGGGACCGGTGATCATGAGCCCTGACAGGCTTATGGCTTCATTACATCGGCGAGTAGATTCCTGGTATCTCCTTCGTTTCCATTGTATGCTGAGCTCGTCTGTGTAGAGAGGTGATTATGCGCAAACCAGAGGTATTCAAGATGGCGTGTCTGCGTGATATTCAAAGATTGTTTGGAGAGGCTTCTAGGAACCCGTTCTACGCCGGTTTTGGTAACAGGATCACAGACGCGCTATCCTACCGAACTGTCAATGTTCCTAGTTCTAGGATTTTCACCATTGATTCTACTGGCGAAGTCAAATGTGAACTACTCGAACTTGCTGGGTACAAGTCATCGTAAGTTGGGTATTCATCCGAAGGTGCTTCAACTGAATGTTCTGTGCAGGTACATCCACATGACGGACCTTGTCGACCAAATGTTTCCGCCTATACATAGAAAATGGGCCCCGGAATTCACAGACTTCAACTTTTGGAAGCCTCCTATGCAGGAGTTCCCTCTTCCTGACTTTTCGCCGCCATCGCCTGCCCTCAGTGCACGCTCGGATACCAGTACATTCGCTCGTTTGAGGAATTTCAGCTTAGTTGGCTCTCGACAGAGCAATGTTCCCAAGGCCGCTACCATGGTAGCGGCAGCGGTGCAATCATCACAGGCTTCTGAAGGCGAGCAAGCTTTGTATAGTACGCGGTTACAACAGATGTCCTCGTTCGAGCGATTGAGCCAAACGCTCGGGTTTTCGGGCAACGGGAGCAGCAATCGTAGAAGCGAGAGTCCAGACTCGCGATCCTATTCTTCATCTTCGTATGCTGGATCCGAAGATGAGGATGATGAAGTTGGATGGAACAACAATAGACGAGAGCGTAGGCGGAGTATGACCAGCATGCCTGGCTCTCTAGATGATATGAATTTCGGGGACGAGGAAGAGGGGGAGACAGAATTTATTTCCGATAATTCGCAGGGTGATTATGATGACGAGGAGTACAATCCGACCGGTGAAGAGATAGATCAGGCAGCGGAAGAGGATGCTTTGGATGAAGATTTGTTGGCTGCGGTTGAGATGAAGAACGTTCCATTTCTATGAGCTTATAATGTAGCATATACTACGCATAATTTATGTATCATACACGGACTATGTATTTTGGTGATTTATATCTACCGTTCCTGCCTTCTTTGAAGCATGTACAACTGGCAATATGAAGCTACATGGTGGCATGGGTATGCAGATGTATAGACTTTCGAAGGCGCAGTGTTTCCTTTGAAGAATGGGAATTTGTAAGATTTGTCGATCAAACAGAAGCATTTCGAAGCATACCAATCAGTCCAAGATGTCAGCCAAATTGATGCGCTCCCTGTTGAGCACACCTGGATTGTCCTGTACTACGTGGTTCGGTTTACCAGTGTTCATGCTCAGGTGATGAGCTCCATCCTGAGTCATTTTCGGGGCAAGATTTGGAATATTAGTAGTCGCTGAGACACCATCGACGCTCAGATGATGAGCTTGACCTTTTGTGATTGCAGCAAGGTTCGAACTGTGAGTCGATGCACTGTCCAAGCCTGGGTGATGCGTAGGATGATCAGGAGTGATTCTTGCAGCATGGTTCGGAGCGCCAGTCGAAGCGCCATTGGCAGCGCTTGGGAGATGAGGTTGATTCGATGTACTACTTGCAGCATGGTCCGGAATAGCAGGCAAAGCATCATTAGTGCTCGTAAGATGATGATGAGGCTGATCGGGAGGATGGTATGGAATGAAAGTCAAAGGACCAGCAGGGATGGGAAGTTGAGGGTGATTGGGAGGATCAGTGGGATGGTATGGAATGAAAGTCGTCAAATCATCACCACTGGCAGTGCTAGAGTGACTTTGAGCTCGACCAGTCTCACTATTAGCAGCAGGCGGTTTAAGCCTATCCATCTGTTTGACTATTTCTTCCAGAATGGTCTGAAACTGTCCACTCCCTAATGGTTTGGACATTCTGGAGTGCAGGAACCACACTGCTGCGCGATTGTAGGATTTGTCATTGTAGATGTCGATACCGGTGATCCTCAAAAGTTGGTCAATGTTTGAGAGTACATTGAGGCGGGCACTATTCTTGCGATCGAAGTAGCTGTGAGGGAGTTCTAATGGCAGTAACTCGTAGAACGCATCGTCAATTCTCCGGCCTCGATGTCTAGTATCGAGGGTCAAACTTTTGCCATTGCTGAGTCGGGGAAGTAGGTTGGTATCGCGCGAGTCACCAGGCTCGCGCAGTTTACTGTAACAGAAGCATCTCAAGGTGGCGGCGCAGAGACATAGTAGAAGTTCGGCCTGCGCTCTCTCAGCCTCGTCTGTACAATCGATAACTAACCAACGTCCATTCTTGAAAAGTCCAAATCGAAGCCTGGTGGGCTGGGAATAACTAGTAGCAGAGCTTCTATGAGCCTTGGACGCAGGTTGGGAATTGGGATTGACTGGCAAGGGACTCGCAGTAACAGAATTGTCAACCAAGAGGAAAGTCGCAAGTACTAGGGAGCACAGGAGACGGAATTACATTGTTCGAGCAACGACGGGAGGATTTAAGAAGCGAGTCCGAGATGAGGTGTGTGGATGTGTGTGGGAGGTATTTTGGAGCAAGGACGATTGTGCTTAGGGCAGTGAATATAGTGAGGATTGGGTTGAATGATGATGACAGCGCGTCGACGACGACAGAGATGAAGAACGAGGACTCGAGACACAGAGTCGAAGTATTCTAAGTAGAAGCAAACGGATTAGCCCGAATCATACCTGGATACAAATCACTCACTTGACGCAAGGACAGAGGGGATTGTGATTTCAACAGAGAAAACTGAGAAAAGATAAGGATGATTCAACTTAGTCAGTTGGGGATACACACAAAGGAAAACAATAACCTACCGAACCAGCGTTGAGCAAGGTAGTATAGAAGCTTATCGAGGGCAGGCTTAAAGTTGGTGATGAAGGTGAGCAACAAACAGACTGAGATTATATAGCTCAATGAGGGTTGATCGAATCTCAGGCCATAACCACGGTCCAGAAGGCTGTGTTTCCGTCGGCAAACCAGTGCAAAAGAGTTCGCAGAGTGCACCTTTGGCAAATACAGGACCTGTAGTCGAATGAAGATCGAGCAACTTGAAGGTTGTAAATCGACAAGCGACTGCATCAAGTTATTTACTTCACACGATTGAGACTCGAGAGCGAAACCAGTGACCACTACCGTAGGAAACCACTAACTCAAGATTCAGTAACTAATCTTGTTAACGAGTTCCAACGTCGTCACTTCATCGAATATAAAGAAATGAATAACACAGAAACGAGTAACCTCCCAGTAATGGCACCTACACCGAAAGTGGTCTTGGACAGATGAATCTGAGCCCAAGCCCTCGATCTCGGACGTGCAAGGAAAAGGGAGAGGAAGAGGAAGAGTGGAGACAGAGCCGGACGATGATCTCGAACATGAGAAGCGCGACGAAGGAGGAGCAAGGGCCGAGCAGGAGGAAGATAGGAGAAGGAAGAGTGGGGGGAAGACCGGTAGGAGGGAGACAGTAAGAGGAAGGCAGCAGGAGAAAGAGTAGGATGAAGATTAACATAGTGGTTTCTTGGGTGTCTGCAGACAGGGGTAGATGGTGTGGAGGAAAGGAAGTCGAAATGATCCCAGAAGGGTGGATGCCTGATCATCGCGCCCTTGGCCACGCCATGATAGCATCCCTTATGTCACATCGAGTCTCTACCGTGAACGCCCGTAACCAGAACTCGATTCCTACTCCTGGCGTGAGGAGCCAGGCTCTTTGAGTCCGGCTATTTCCATCAAAGAGGGCATTCCTCGTGTGCCGCCTGTCGGGTTCGTGGCAGCTGGTCCTTGGGGCCGTTGGTTCTGTAGTGAAGAGCTAGGCTCGAGTCCCGCGATTTCCTCTAGAGAGAGCATTCCTCGTGTGCCGCCTGTCGGGTTCGTGGCAGCTGGTCCTTGGGGCGGTTGGTTCTGTAGTGAAGAGCCAGGCTCGAGTCCCGCAATTTCCTCTAGAGAGAGCATTCCTCGTGTGCCGGCCGTCGGGTTCGTAGCACCTGATCCTTGGGCCGGTCGTTCAGGTTCTTCCGCCAAGAGTCGTTCATGCACAGTCAACCACTCTTCAGCTTTCGCATGATATTTTTCCTCGAACATAGCGGGGTCAGTCCTGGCTAAACGGAACAGACTCCAAGGATCCTTAGGATCACCCTCGGTTGTGACACTCTTGTATGTGACACCCTCGAATGAGACACCCTTGGGGAGATTTCCAGAGTGGATCGCCTGAAATAGTTTGTCATACACAGCCATATACGAACCTGCTCTGAGCTGCAGTTCCTCGTAGTGTCGTAATATGGGGATGGGGCTTCTGTTATTATGGCGAAACATTCCTAGAAAGGTCAACGATACAGGACGAACGCTGTTGAATTCAAACTCCTTGCATTTGAACACCCACTCCGGAGCCTGAGCTTGGGAAGTAGTATATTTTACTTCAAGGCTGGCCTCCAGTTCACCCCTGGTACCAAACCAAATTTGCACAGGTCTAGTCCAGAAATTGGTGTACCGGTTTCCTTTGACAATGGCAAGTCTGAGTGTGGCTGAGAATGAGTCTTTTAATGAGGCAATCATCAAGCTGCAGCATGGATATCACATATTATAGAGAACTTGCTTACATTTCAACTCGGAGTTAGCCAAGTTCGTTTCTCTAGAGACTGATCAATGTAACATACAATGAGCTGTGATATTAGTCGATTCTTGGATAGACACTTACTGCCCTCCTGGTCACCGTTGTTCCCAGCCCGACCTTCGAGGTGTGCCATACTCTCTGTCTCTGGGTGATCGACAGCCGATAATGGTATAGCCATGACTAGGAAGCCCAAGTGCAAGGCAAGGATGTATATGGATAGTGAATGGAGGGAAAGCGACAGTGGGTGCATTGGAACAACTGAAGCACACGAATGTGTGCCAAAGTGAGTCACTGATCTCCAACGCAGCAGAGAAAGTAAACGTACCGTCGATGAGAGATTTTTGATTTCAATGAGTCGGGTGTTAGTAGGATGGAAGAACTGACTGAGGATACTAGCGTTAGCCTTGGGACTGACAACAGAGGCCAGTACCTACTAGTGCCACGAGCAAATATAATGGCGAAAACAGACAAAAACGAACGATTTCGGGAAATATCAAGAAGAACTTGAAGCCTGCGAGAACGTAGAAGAATGCTGATCAATGACAATTATACAAAGCGACCGACATAAGGCTTATGACTTACTTGCCAGCAAGCAGAATGGATTCGACCAGCGAATCTTGTGTGTGTTGAATGTGGTATCGATGCGTGTAGGGAACTTCAATGATGAAGATGGGGATTCTAAGTCAGCTGGAACCCGTGCGAATTTACTTGAAGACCCGGACGGCGGAGACCAGAAGGCTGTGATCCGAACTGTTCCCTGAGCGCTGAACTCCGTCGGCCCCGCTGCGCGCAATACTTAATACGAGGCAAGAGCTCCCTAGAGCTCCCAAGAGCTCGCAGAGCGCATCTTTGGCAAAGACCATTCAAGTCCCAGACTCCTATGTACCCTAGCCTGCTGAGAATCAGAGAGATTGAAGTCCCTCAGTGGTGCCGACGGTGTACCCCGGTGGTACCAGGTACCCCAAAGCAAGCCTCACCTAGCCTCACTGCCTCAGCATGAGAGAATTGTTTCAGGTTGTTTCTCTGTTCTCTACCATTCACAACCAGTTTACTCAGAAATTCTTGAAAGAAAAATATCCGCTGGACCCTGGTACATGTTCTCGTTATTACGCTTGGTACTATCGACTGATTATTTCGCCAGGTTGGATATTTTTGATCAGTTTTTGCAAAGTCCAAACGCACGCTGTCGCCTTTTTCTCTTCGAATCATGTTACATTCCACCTCGTCTTTGTTCTCTGCTCGCGCAATCCCCATTCTTTTGCTTGCTATGTGCATGCTCAGCATTACCGTGACCGCTCGACCAGTGCCCCCGGGCCAAGTCCGGCCTAGTAGTACAACGGGTCTTCCTATCGATGCTGAAAACTCTCAGCCTGGTAATGGTACAAGGGTTCTTCCTAAGAATTCTGGACATTTTCAGCTAGGTAAGAAGCTCTCGTAGGCCAATTTCCGAGCAGTGCTGATGAACCGGGCTGTAGAGGTAGCTCTAGAAACGTACTCCTACAATGGGCAATCCAAAGAAAACCTTTCTCTCCGCGTCGGAACTGCTTCGAAATATATTTACCGGAAACCTATGCAGTTCCATTTCAGATGGGAGAAGAAGGATACAAGACTCGGTTACTTTTACTTCGAAAATGAAGAACAAGCAGCAGAGGCTCTTGTCAGGGCACAAATAAATGCAACAGAAATGCAAGCTTTTCCGGTTCCGGGCGACGATGGAAATTGGAAGTTCCTGGAAGACGTTATTGTGTATCTGATCGACAATTACAACGCTGTCACGACTTACATGGTAAACAATTGGGTCGCTATCAGGCCGCCTTCAAAAATAACCCCTATTCCATCAAACGGTAGGTGATGTTTTACTGAGTATGATTATCTAGCTACTTACTGTTTGGCAATCAGGGCTCGCCCTAATTCTCTATCGCACAAAAAATACTCGTCCGAATGGAAAAGCATCTATGCGGCTAGGTCACGAATGGTTCATTTCCCCGAAACGTACTGCGGAAGAAACCATCGCTTTCAAAAATGCCACATTCATTCCCATTGGGTACATCAAGGAAGGCGTCAAAGTCGATTTCCATGCTCTGAGCGAACATGCTGCAAAGCATACCGAGTTTCTTGGTGACGAACCAGGAATGAAATCAGAGTGGATTTCGGCGGAATTTAAGAAGAAAAAGAAAGAGCTTGAGGGTTGTAAGGGGATGTACGGGAGGGCAGACTACTTTGGCGAATGGTTGTTTCAAGATGGCATCGTGGATGGCCTTTTGAAACAGAACGCCATAGACATGTCTCTGGGGTCAAAGTGGATAGAGGAACGAGATCACCATTTGGCCCATTACCTCAGACTCGTTTACGCTGCGCATTGTTTCAACGCAGCTGAATCGGCAAAACGAAAACAAAACCTACCAGACCATACACCTCGGAAGAAGCAACGCAATAGCGAACTTCAGGGTCGCGCGATAGAACCTCAGCCAATCGCACTTACCACGATCGAAACCAGCTCGATTTGTCGGGAGAATCACGAGCCATGAAGTACGGTTGAGATCAACTGAAGATTTCGAAACTTCATTGACCACCGGTTGTACCGAGGTTCCGTTGCTTGTTCTCTCTCTCTTCGATATCAAATACTGATTTCCTTCAAATCTAGTATCAGTTCCATCCCTTCCTGCAATACCGTACTGGGTTGTTTGTAATCACAACTTTCCTATTTCTCCTTCGTTATTCACCTATATATTCGTTATTCACCTATATATCCTGGTTCATCTGTATCATATGTATAGCTAGTATTTATTGTTTCGCATTTTCAAGTAATATTTATGACTGCTGTCGAGGTCCTTGTCTGTCCATCGTTGAACCTTCTCCGCTGCCTATCAGATTCTCCAAACCAGTTGAATCCTTGGACACCGGGACTGCTATGACCGCTGCATTTTCTTCGCATGCAAAACCACAAGCGCGCGCGCTCACTGTCATGTTTCTTCCGTGTTTCTTCAATAATCCGTCTTCGCAGTTCAACCAAAGCTCAGCGCTCAGTGCTCAAGCCTCAAAATTCACTTCTCCCAATAATCTTTTGGAATTTTTGTATCACTCACACTGACTGTGTTCATCGGAATGGCCTTGCTGCAGGAAATCCGACCGTGTTTAGACTTGACGCACGAGTGGTGGTCGTCAGGAAAACCTTCTATTGTAATTTCATGTCTGGACAAGCTTCCAAAATGGGAATTAGTACAACGATGTGAGTATTGCGTACAAGATATGATCATAAAAAAAGTTCGCGATTTGCCAAAAACATCAACGTGAAAATCCAAACCAACGACGAGGAGCATTCACAGAACTCTGCTTGCCGTTGTTCAACAGAGGAGTATTCTCATCCTCTTGGTCATCATGTGCATGAATGGGTATCTCTCTGACCTCCCTCACCCCTCCACTCCGCACATCAGCCTCGACAGCCGACTCCAACGCGTTCGCCAACGCTACTCTGACAGCCACCGCATCCTCATCCTCCACGACTAACCCAGGAACGTCCACATCCGCCGCAGGATGTCGTTGCCCAGAGTTGGCGAGGGAAGACGTTGTGGAGAGATACGACTCGGACAGCGGGTCATCCACGATACTGTTCCCAAAATCGTCCAACCCAAGTCTCTTCTGACGGACCTTCCAACAGATACACATAACGAGCAGGGTCCCCTGCATGATCCCTGCTACCGCGAACGTGGCCCACGAGGTCCAGTTCGTGCCCGGACGGAGGGCGATGGAGAGCACCATGAGGACCGCGCCAGGGGTTTGGATACACATCATCGGGATGGAGAGGGCGCCGACGACTTTGTGTCGGAAGGTGTGGATGATTTGGGGGATGTATTGGATTGCGGCAAGAAGAGCGGAGGAAACGCCGAGGAAAGTAGCCCATTGGGTGACAGAGTGCGACATGGTACCGTCATCTGGTGAAGGTGTGGGTAATGGGTCTGGGGATGGAGACGGTGAAGGTGATGGAGATGGAGGAAAAGTGGCGAGTAGGAAACCGGTCGTTATAGATATTATGAGGCTGTAGGTGACTATGTGAGTATTTGAGAAGGAGGAATCTTCGTGAAACATACAGATGGGCTACTGCCAGCCAACTGACTGCGATAGATGTCTTCCACTCTTTCGTCTTCTCAGCACCCTTTGATAACCTCAGTGGATGCGATTCATCATATTCGAATCCCAGGTTGGTGTACTTGAGATGCGGTGGGTAGTATATCATATACAGTATCAATCTGAAGCCAATTTGAGTCTAACTAAGATTGATGACCAGTCAATAACACTCACATTAGCGTAAACATAGCCCATTGTAACGAAACTTGTATAACTCCAGCCGTCATTTCTATGCAGCTCCCGAAGCTCTGCCATCAAAGAGATTGTTCACCTCGCGTTCGAGGTAGAACAAGAGCCACGTACGAGAAAGTGACAACACCGGATGATACCCCACTGCATCGTGAACCTGGAGAGGCGTCAGAGAAGGTTCAGAGGCAGTAGCCAAGAAAGTGCGTACATATTGAGCATCCCTGCTGCAGCGCTAGTCACTCCCAAGAGTAGAAAGATGGGACTAAGGCCCTCTGATGAGCCACTGGCGATGATTCGGTAGTGCTGAGATCTTTGAATTGAAAAGTGTTATTTTGAAATGCCCGTAAAATGCTCACCTGCGGGACATAAGAAACGACGAGACCACAGCATAGTCCGAATGTCAGCGCAGCTGTGAACCAGTCATGATGCTAATGTATGCTGTCAGAAAACAAACGTGAAAAGTAAGAAGCAATGCTCACTGGAACGCATGTCGAGTCGGACATGATGGCAGGTTGAAGACAACGGGCGTCAAATGATTAGCGCCGGCAAGGCTTGCCGAGGAACCAAACCGGGACTTTGCAAAATTTCAAGGTTGCACTCCTTTCTGATCTTCCACTCTGTGACGGGCCTGTATCATTATGCAGTATGCCCCAGTAGCATTGCTACAATATCGCCTCATATGCATGTTCTCCGGCAAAAGCGGTTAGCCTACAGAGATAAAATCACCAGCGTTTTAGATGGGATTTTCGAGGAAGGATTAGATTGTAGCGAGCAAAGCTGCAGAAAACTAATCGTATGGTACTTGTTTCTTCCTTCATCAGTTGGAGAAAGAGCTGAACAATGTCTATTAGGCTCAAGAATGCTCACCAGCCTGGTGAAAGCATAGAGGCAGAAATAGGGGCTAAATGTTTACGTTGAGCGCCTAATACAGGCGTCTATTATTGACGACGTTGAACTGCCGAGTGTCAAAAATTAGTTGACATCGTGCTGCCTACAACTTCTCCTTCAACTTGTGGACGAGGGAGATTCCCAAAGTATGAACTTTTTCTCTTCTATACTTCCTATAACTGATACCTTCTTAGAACTCAAACTATAGTCATAGACAGGGCTACGCGCTCCACATGAGCTATGACCGGTTTCCAACGACGATACCGATGTACAATGACAGCTCCCGCGACCAGACAGACCCCGACAACTTTGCTTCCACCTCCGCCTCTGCTTCCGTATCTTCTCCAAACCCCATAACACAACACCGTCACCGAAAAAGGTCCTCCACCGCTTATGGTTACGGAGGCTACGGCTACTCATCATACTCTACACACCAAAATCCCAGAAGACGCGGTCCGTCCTCGTCGCCTGTGCGGACTAATGATTCTAATTGGACCGACAATATACCTATACCATCTATACCTATACCCTTGCCTCGTTTCGTACGCAGGGCGGGGTCAAAGCTCCTGCGAATACCCATGTATTACCTAGGGAAGACCATTCGCGCCGTGTTCCGAACAAACTCTACCCTCAATCCCAGTTCTAGACGGATCAACCTTCGCAAAGTAAAAGATCCATACCCGTCCGTTCTACCCAAGATCATCTGGTCTCTTCTTCTCATCGCCTGCGTCACCTTGCTTTATTGTCTGCTCCGAATATACGAACCTCACATCGAATTGGCTTTCTATTCGCGCAAGTTTGCAAGGGAGGAGATTTTACCTGTCAAGCCTTTGGCTGGATGCTTTAATCGTCCGAGTTGGAAGTATAATGTTACAGAGCGGCTGTATGGAGCACGCTCGACGGATGTTCATGCTGGGCTGGAGATGAAGTTCGGGTTGGATTGTTACGAGTTTGCCGGGACGGTACGGAACCCCAACCCTTCATCCTCACCTTCACATTCCCCTCATCACCCTCGCACCCAATTCCACACCTACTGGCGTTCCGACCTAGCGCCATTTGGCCCACGGCAAGAATACATGCTCAAATCCTTCTTCGCCACTCAAAACCTCGCGACTTCGAAACTCGTGTTATGGAGTAACGGGGATATGAGAGCGAACCCGATCTTACGAAAGTACTTGAAGAGATACGGAGACTTTGAGGGCGATCAAACCGACCTGGTTGGCTCCGAAAGAGGCTCTTTCGACGTTCGGATTGCGGACATTGCAGTTCTGGCGCGAGGTACGGAGCTCGATCCGGAATACCACGCCAAAGGAAACGAAGTCGAGTCTGAACACAACCTTTTTCCACTGGCACATCGACTGCTGCTGTCCGATTCGAAAGCATGGCTCGACGGAGATCTCATCCGTTTACTCTTGTTATGGAACTATGGAGGCGTTTGGGTGGATATGGATTTCCTGTTGACGCGAGATCTAGAGCCGCTGCTGGAACACGAGTTTGTCACGCAGTGGGATTGCTATGGTGAGCTTGTTATTATTCTCTGTACCCTTCCTAGCTTCGAGCTGATCCCCTGTTACCAAGACAAAAAATACACTCCTCTGAACGGAGCCCTCATGCGCTTTCACGCTCACTCTCCTTACCTCTGTGAAGCCTTCCACATCATGGCCACCGACTCTCCTCCGCGTCCACATTCATTCGACTGGGGCAGCACACTCTATCTCAAGCTGTACAGACGGCTCGTGAAAGGCGGCGTGCGTCCTTTCAAGGTATGTTCATCACCGTGTGTGTAACGCGCGTAGCTGATCCCTCCACGCTCATTTTAATTTCCCGTTAGGTCCTCCCTTGGTGTTTCACCGAAGGCCGTTCCTGTCGACTGGATAACAGATTACCCGATCCGTTTAAAGAAGATCAAAAGGCTGGTATCGCTTGGTGGGAGGATCAAGATAGCAGCAGATCGCGCGAACAACCTTCTACTTGGTGGATGCCTTGGACATGGTGGTCGACGACGACGTCACACACGACTGGTGTCCCACGAGCAGCCGACGCTGTCCCAATCACAAAGCCATCAAGCGCGAGCTCAAGCTCGGGACTGGGTACGGGCACGGATATCGCGTACTCCGGTGACCCACCCGCTCTCGCGCGCGCCCTCTCCCAAACCTTCGGGATCCATCTCCACAACCAGTGGGAGAAAAACTTTCCAAAAGGTGGTTGGGTAGAACGATTGTTACTGGGAAGATACGAGGCGCTTTTGGAGGACAAACGAGGAGGTCCGGGTTCGGGCTTAGGTTTGGGCAAAGCCCGTCATGGTGCGAGTCATGGTGAGAATAATGTCGAGTATCGGTTGCAAGGGCTACAAGGGAGAGATGTTGATTCGTCGTCGAGAGAGAGAGATCTATCTGAGGGGAATGCGGATATGGATATAATTCCAGATGGGAAGGAGCAGGGGCTGAGTGAAGGAGGTGTGGAAAGAGATGATGGGACGGTGAAGATGGACGGGAATGGCGAGGTGGAACATCCATAGTCTCTTACTCATATACTCATTTATAGACAACGCAAGTCGGACGAGGAAATTTTGTAGTACCGCTTCTGGACACAGTATGGTCATATGCATAATTAAATATCCCTAATGTTACTCTTGTGCTGAATTTTGATGAATTACAAGCTATGTATGTACCACGAAGGATTTAACAACGTTATTCGTAAGGTAAGTAAGTAGGGTATGAACGAATATGATATGAAGATCTAGGACGATCAAGGGCGAATGCTGAACTGGAGTTTACCGTCCTCAGTCGGTTCACATTTCACCTTCTCCATGTTATCAACAACGAAGTGGGCCCCACAATTCTCGATCTTGGCACGGTCGTGGCTAGTGCAAACAGCAACGACAGTCGCCCCACTTGCTACACCCGCCCGAATACCACTTGGAGAATCTTCGAAGACCACGCATTTCTTCGGGTCATAGCCAAGACAATTTGCGGCGAGGATGAATGGATCTGGAGCAGGCTTTCCAGCTTTCAAGCGCTTATCGTCCGCTGTGATAGTTACAGGGGGAGGTGTGATACCGACTCGGGTCATACATCCATGGGCTATTCAAACCAGATAGTGATGAGTACATGGAAGTACAGAATGAGAAATGGGTTCCGAACCATAAGTCTTAGCCCCAGAGGTAGCGACGGCATATCGCCCGTCAGGTATAGATTCAATCATCTTCTTCACGCCAGGAAGGATACGAACAGAGCGATCTATAGCGGAGGCCTCAATTTGCCACGCTTCCAATTCGTCGAGCTGACCTTCGAAGCCTTGCTCGTTTGAAGAGTCGAAGTCGACTATCTCAACCTGAGGCACAGCGCGAGGTTTATGCTCGGACAAGGCCGTCGCGACCAAAGCGTCGTCGAGTCTACTAGCGAAAGACTCGGATTGATGCGACTGGGCACCATCAGAGTTATTAGGCGAACTGGAAGCCGAGGAATCGGAACCAGACGACGTGCACAGAGATGGTGTAGTGCAATCTGACGTAGAGTTGGAGGGAGTATTCGAAGGAGGTGTAACCCGCTGTGAACCAGGACCATGGTTGGTGAACGCGTCGGCAAAGAAAAGGATGGACTCTTCAAACTTTTGGACCTCATCGTCCATTTCGTGAGACAAGATGTCGGGTCTGAACTGGGCGAGATTGTCAATGGCACGCTTGCCATGTGTGGCAGCGATGACATGCTCAGGATCTTGGCCAATATCTTTTGCAACCTTTCCCCAGGCGGCTTCAACAGCGGCGATGGAGTCGGTCAAAGTGCCGTCCTGTGAGAGACGCGTCACTGAATTTGCACAGAGGAATCAGAGAGATTACTTACCATGTCAAAAAGCACAGCGTCAGCACAGAATTTCTGAGTAGACATGTTGAGCGATGGTGTAAGTTGGTGTAGTAGCGATGTGGGTAGTGATGTATGGGTGTTTTGCTCTCAGAGCATGTCAGAGCAGAAATTTATACCACGAAGGAAAACTGAGACTGAGATTGTCTGAGTGAAACTCAGCGAGCTATCGTGACGGCGAGCATATCGCCATCGACTCGGGTACGTCACTGGCTCGCAACTCTGTCGAGCTCGTTGAGCGGAAACTATTGATTTGGCTAAGTTCATAGAATGCCATTGAACTTGAAGCTTGAAGCTTGAAGTCGGAAGTGCAGTCACCTCTCTGCCCCAGTCTTGCCCCGGTCCCAAGCATGAGCATGGCGCGCATGCATCATGACCGATTCTCGAGAAGGTGTATGAAAATAAGACAATGGGATGAGTTTTTCTAGAATCCAGAGCTGGAGGACGCTGGAAGGCGAATCGTGAAAAGAAACCGGAAGGACCAGTGGCAGTGCAAAGAAAACAACCGTCTTGAAACTTCAAGTGTTTGGCGCCTAGCTCTGTATAGTATTTCGAAGAAAACGCAGCGGTCATGGTGACAGTCTAGGAGACCAACAGTGGACGGGTTCGACCTGATAGGCAACGTAGAAGGACAGCAGACATAAATATTACAACTAACTATGCATATGATACAGATGGAGCAGGATGGCCATCGAAGGAAAACTTGTCAATACAAACAACCCAGTACGGTGTTGCAGGAAGGGATGGAAGCAATACAGTCATACTAGATGAAGAAATCAGTATTTGGCATTGGAGAGACAGGACAAGCAACTGAACCTGGACAATATGACCATGTTCGACCAATGGTCACCTTGGGCTGACCTCAACCGTACTTCATCACTCATGATCATCCCAACAAGTCGATTTGGTTTCGATAGAGGTGGATGAGCTCGGCTGAGGTTCTATCGCGCGTTTGTCGATGCGCTGTGCCTTGTTCGGGGGTTTAACCGCATTCTTCTGTCTTCGTTTTTCCGAATTCCGTTTGTTACGACAGTGCCAACTGTAAACGATTGCGAGGTAATGGGCCAAATGGTGATCTCGTTCCTCTATCCACTTCGACCCCAGAGACATGTCTATGGCATTCTGTTTCAAAAGGCCATCCACGATGCCATCTTCGAACACCCATTCATCAAAGTAGCCTGCCCTGGCCTTCGTCATTGACAACCCCTGAAACTCCTCTATTTCTCTCTTCTTCTCCTTGAATTCCGAAAGCCACTTTGATTTCATTCCTGGTTTGTCACCAAGAAGCTCGTTATGTTTCGCAGCGTGTTCGCGCAGAGCATCGAAATCGATTTTGACGCCTTCCTTGATGCGCCCAATGGGAACGAAGGTGGCATTCTTAAAATCGATGGTTTCTTCCGCAGTACGTTTCGGGGAAATCAACCATTCGTAGCCTATCCTCACAGATAGTTTTCCGTTCGGTCGAGGATCTTTTGCATCGGAGCGATAAAAGATGAACGCGAGCTCTGATTCCCAGACAGTAAATAGGCAAGTAATCATGACTAGTAAAAACATCTCCTACCATTCGATTGATCAACAGTTACATTTAAGTACGGCCTGATTTTGACCCAGTTATTCGCTGTGTTCGTCGCAACGGCGTTGTAATTATCGATCAGATAAAGGATAACGTCGTTCGTGAATTTCCAGTTTCCGTCGTCGCCCGGAACCGGCAGAATTTGCGATTCTGTTGCATTTCTATGGGCTCTAACAAAAGCCTCTTGTGCTTGCTTTTCATCCTCGAAGTAAAAGTGACCAAATTTTGTCTCCCTTTTCTCCCAATATTTGGATATCCGCATGGGATTCCGATTGATTCGTCGACTTCCGGCGCGGAGGTTGACACTTTTTCTGGCTTCCTCGCGGAGGGAGACAAGTGTTTCGGTCTTGCGGAAGAGCTGTTTGGCTTCCTTGCTGACGCTGTACTGTTGTAGAGCAACTTCTACAGTCCGATTAATCAGCACTACTCAAAAGCTGGCCTGTTAAAGCTGCTTACCGAGGCAAAATTTTCCAGAATTCTCAGGAAGAGCCGTTGTGCCATTACCGAGCTGAAAGCTTTCGGCATTGATAGCCTGGAGAGCCATTGTACCAGGCGTGTCTTGGTAGACCGGCCGGGCAATGACAGCACTGCCGAGCAAGCACATAGCAAGCGAAAGGAAGGGGAATGTGCCGAGGGCAGAGAACAAAGGCGAAATAGAAGGTAACAACATGATTCGACAACTAAGGCAACAGCGACTGCAAGAGATAAACAAGTATGTCCAGCCTATTGCAATGGTCAGCGTGTTCAATATGAGGAGTGCCGGAAACAATTACCAGTGGACGTCTTTCTTTCAAAGATGTGTGAGCAAGCTGGTTGTGTGAGTGGTCGAGAGTAAAGATAAGAGTCCTGAGGCTGTTTTGGAACTAAGAACAGAAGGGTCGAAGACACTGCCTTGTTATCGGTCCTCGGTGGGCGTGGGCGAAAGGAAATCGCGCGTTCCAAACCATTGAATACAAATCGTTCAATTCAGCCAGTATCAAGCTTATCGCAGTTGGTATAAAACTTTTTTGCTTCGATTCATCCATGATTCGAGGTTGAGTTATTTACACCTGTTGTAAGTGCAGAATCAGTAATCGACGACCGAGTTAGAGTCCCGGGTGGAGGGAAGTCAGCATTAGGTGAGGATGATGATAGTAGTCGAGGGAAGAGCTGCTGAATTGCTCATATGTCGGAAGCGGAGAACGCTCACGTGACATGTTGAGTTGTGGATCCATAAGGGTCCGTGTTTTGATCCAAAATTTCAACTTGGAACAAACAAATAACGTCTGCCTCTTCGTTACGAACTTTCTTCTCCCTCAAAGCCCACGGCTCTCTCAGTGTACCTTCAGCCCTACAGGCTTCAGTCTACACAGGCCTTACGCCCTTAACGCACGACGCACCAACGCTCTCTTCAGAACAAATCGACGAACACACGATAATCTTCTTCTGAAAAAATGTTTCCTCTCATCCCTGCTCTTGCTCTTGCTTTCTTTTCGTTCTTGTGCTCTGCTTTCGTTGTTCTTCGAATTGTAATACCTATCTTGCCTCCTCACCCCTTGAGCCGTAGGGTTGCTCCTGTGCGTTTCCATTCGTTTCCAGCCGCATTGCAAACTAACCTTCTCATTCTTCCTCCAGTCTGAATTCGGTCTTCCAAACTTTAGGTCTCTTTCAGCAGCAGATCAGAGGTGAGTGATACTCCGCCAATGAGTTCCATCTTGCTCATGTTTTGTTCCCAGTCATGTCTGGCTCGCATCACTTGACATCCTAGCACTCTGCATCTTCGTCTGGGAGGCTATCAGTGAATACATGGGAGGACCCACTGGATACGCAATTGGCCAAGAGGCTCTTCCTTCAGTCCGACTCTGGTTCATGTTGACAGTCAGGCAGACGTGTCTCTTTGTGGTCGCTGGGTTGACACTGTTGCACATCCGTCTGGGTCGTTCTGTGTCTTTTGGACAGAAACACTGGATGCTGTGGGGTCCATCGTCGGTTCTCATACTCACCTCGACTGCCGTGGCAGGGATTCTTTCCGCTGCTGGCTTGAACAGTCTTTTAATCGGATTGGCTGCTTATTCGTCAATTCTGGCGATCTTGAGCAGTATCGCTTTCATCGGTTTAGCGGTTACCCTTTTCGTCATTCGAAGGAACCTTTCATCATCTATGGATGACGGTGTGGACCATTGGTCTCCCATGAGACAAGTAGAGGAGAAGCCTCGCCCTTCCTTTGCTACGGAAGAAATAGATGCCCTTCGGGACGGTGCCTCTTGGATCACCTCCAACGCCAGTTCCAGACGAGATTCCGTCTCTGCTTGGTCATTTTCCACTCATCGTACTGTGACCACCACCCGTCACAGCGGACGAGCACAGACTGCGTTGCATCCATCCATTCCTGCTAAATCTTCATACTGGTTCGGTACTTCTACGTCGCAAGTCAACACGATTCCTCCGGTCCCTCCTCTGCCTTCTCCGTACGGTCCCTTGTCGCCTACCTCCGAAAGCCTTTCTGAACCCGATCCTTTCAGGCGCATTCCTTCTCCGTTACCTCAACACCCCCGTGAACGATTCCTTGGATCCCAAAACTCGTGGCTGTCGTCGTCAAATGGATCACACACAACGCTCTCTGCATGGTCTTTTCCTACTACACATGCTGAGAATATGCATAATGCTAGCTCTCCAAACCTGCAGACGACGTTGCTCCCCTCTACGACCGCACCAGTCAGTTCCAGACCGGCCACACCCGCTTTGTCGAGTGCGCAGGTCTTAGGTGGATATGGGTATAAAGATTCTGAGAAGGAAGCCGGGTCCACGCCTTCGTCTAGTACAACTTTGGACGTTTCTATCTATCGCTCTTTAGGTTGGTTGATTCTCATCTGGATTCCTATGGTAAGGATAGTTCATCATCGTTGTAAGATCATCTGCTGACACACATATATTGCAGGGGCTTTCTTTACCTTATCTCATAACTCTTTCGCAGAACATTCCCGCATCTTTGGCAACTTCAATCCTGCTCACCCTGTCTGTAACGATGTCTTCCCCTATCCTGGCTCTTAACATTCTCTTCCGGGCTCCTATCCCAATCCCCTCAGGACTATTCGATGCTCCTAATGACTTGCCCACCAATCTTCTTCGTGGGGCTTCTCCTACCTCTGATACCGTCAAATGGTCTCGGGAGTATAAACGCAGCGCTAGCATAACCGTCGTCGAGGGTCGCCGCAGCGGAGACGTCTGGCTCTCAAACGGTGATGCTGCTGACGGCAAAGGAAAAGTCAGCCGTGCACTCGGTATGATGTCCCCAATGCCCAAACTATCGGTCCTGCCACTCGAGGACGACGATAACGAGCCCGCCACACCTCCGCTTCCGATTCAGGATGGAGATTCTTCCATGCCCGTCAACCTTCACAGTCGCTCTTACTCGGAGACCAGTGCTCAGTTTGGTCGCATCAGAAAGGACTCGAAGGCTAGCTCCTATTTCTCCGGTGCTGATGATTCAATTGCTTTTGCCTCGAAGATTATGATCGCTCAAAAGCATTACTCTGCGTTGGCACAAACGATTCATGTCAATGGCTCCCCTGAAAAAGACCCTTCGGCTGGTGCCCATCTGTTCCTCGATGGTCCCGTTGCTAGCACCAGTGCAGTTGATGTACCTACAGCTGGCAAAAACCGCGCTTCACAACATCTTCGCACCCGCTCAGTTACCTCTGCCAATGGTCCCGAAACACCCACTTCTGCTTCGTTCAACGCTAGTCCCAGTCCTCCACCCGCCTTCCCTCTTCCTCCTACGCCACCCAATGTCCGAGCTGCTCGTCTTGCCAAGCACAAAAGAGTTACTCCTCTATCTCTGCCGGAAAGTATTCCTTCGGTCCTGTCGATGACATGAACGAGATTGATGCGCTCACCGCTGGTGTTCTGCCTCTGCTCGTTCCAGGACTGAAAGTTGGCGACGATATGAAAATTAAAGACTCCCCTCCGGCTACGTGGAGAAAACGCGCTCAGGCTGAATTGGAAGTTAGCCGTGAGAGGAGTAGGAGTCGAAGCACGAGTAGGACTAGGGGAGAAGGAAGGACCGCTCGTCTTTTGAAGGCTTTGAATGAATTCGGAGAAGACTTCTCTTCGCCGGAAATGCATTCGACTCCTGCGAGAACCCGTGCAGGAGCTTCGAAGGTCAAGGAGACTCGTGGCCGCAAGACTTCAGCTCATAAACGCAATCACTTCAGTTTGCCTAGGTATGGATAACAGTTCTGATGTTCCAATGTAGTATACTAACTAGGCGTCACAGTCTTGGTCTCGGAAAGGACGGTGTGCAGTCATTAAGCTTCTGGAGTAATGAGCTTGGTCGTGCAATCGAGAACCGCTTCAGCCAGTATACTGCCCTTCCCAGCAACGTGGAATTCCGTAGGAACACTGTATTCGGAGCAGATTCTATCCCCAACGACTTGTCTAACTTGCGCGCTTCGCCTGAAGAAATAGTTCAACAAACCATCAATCGAGGCGCTCCTCTTGGTCGGGCTATGTCTACTCGTTCCCTAGGATTACGTGCAGAAGTTCCTCACGGCGTTGACACGGCTCGATCGTCTATAGCATCAATGGTCAACAACATTCCTCCCTCTGCTGCTTCCACTGTCACTCTCTTTGAAGACTTTGTCAACGGACTAGAAGCGGGACCTCATGCTGAGAGCACCCCTCATAACAACGCTGCTCACAAACGGGTCTCAGAAGATGTAGTCCCGCCATTGCCTTCGTCCAATCATTACAGAACCTCGACCGCATCCAACAGGAACTCGATCAACCAGAAACGCTCCTCTTCAAACTCAAACCGTCGCTCCAGCATTGTATATATCAAATCTGACGAAAACGCTACCGTTACGCCTCCTAATGACTCCTCGACATCGTCTACGTCTGCCATGTCTTCTCTCGCCCAATGGTCTTCCCGAGCGGTACGACCCCTCATGCCGAAATCCAGCAAACTCCAGCGCAAGGCATCTAAAGCTGCTCCGTCTGCAGAAAACGCCTCTAAAGCGGATTCCCCGCGAGGAGGTCTGCGACCTCTGTCGCTGCTCCAGGAGCGCGATGTAAATACTGTTGCTGGACCGGGTGTCCCAGCTTCCAAGGGAATTCGACCTCTTGCTCTTGCTAAGAAAGAGGGTGCTGCTCTCTCGAAGAAAGCCAAGGCCAGACCATCGGATGAAAATGCTAGCCCGGATATGCCTCGTTCTAGATTGAACAAGCATAATCTGAAGCCGTTGAATCTTGCTCGATCGGATACCAACAAGATGCGAGCCATCTTGAGACAGGACGAGTTGTTACCTGACGTGGTTGTCAGACCTCCGTCGACGACTGAGCATCAGGTTTATGCGTACACTTTCCGCGATTGAAACTAAGTCGGATGATACCCAACAAATATGCTGTGGGTTATGTTCTGAAAACCTTTTTGCTCTTTATTTGCTCTCGAAATTGAACATTTCATATTGCTTTCTGTTATCCGCTCTCGAATCTTTTGCTCTCCATTCTTCGCTCTCGAATTTTTTGTTTTGCTATCGTCGTTATTCTGCTCTACTCTGCTGTGTGATGCAAATGCTCGTTTCCTCGAACAGGGTTCGACATATGTGTACTATACTGTCTTTACTCGCTCTCTACGTACATGCTTTAGCTATCGCTGCTTTCGGTTGCTCTCGATGAACTCCAAGTACATAAATAACTCTATGCTTTTATCTCGTATGCTTTCCATTCCTACGTACACTGTTTCGTATATGTCGCTGAAAATGACAAAATCTCTTCGACAAGCCCGAAAGAAAATGGTGAAAGTCCGGTATCAATTGTTCACACGATTCTCATCTTGCTCTTTCGACTGATGTCTATTCAACCAAATGGTGGAAAGGATGATACTGAGGAGATCCCACCTCCTCAAAAACCACCATCTCCGCCTCCACATACTACTTTTGCTGCCAGAGGCGTACATGTACGATTGAAACCACACTCAAAACCTCGGCAGTCTTGATTGACGGGACCCCCTTTCGACATATCTCTGGTTCTTGTCTGTAGCCTCCAACTTTTTCCGCCTTCAAGCCCAGAGACTATCGGATAACGAGCACGCAGGCGATGAACCATGTCGCCTGGAACTGTGACGGCAAGAAGCTAGCTGCCGTGGGCATAGACAAGATTACTCGAGTTTGGACACCGGAAAAGAGTGTGAGTGTATCACTGCGCGTGATGAGTTCGTGAACATAGTCCAATCTGTGTATGCTTGCAGATGGAAACTCGATCCGCAACGTCTTTCACTGGTGGGCACAGCGACGACGTTGATTACGTCTCATGGAACCCAACCCATCCCGAACTGTTCTGTACTTCGAGTCAGAGGGATCGTAGGATTGTCTTCTGGGATGCAAGACGTGTGTTTGATATCATATTACCATGATTCCACGTTGAATACTGTCTCTCATCAGAAAGCAGACACGTACAGCAACTCTCGCTAAAGGCTGCGCCTACATACACCAACTATTCCCCAGACGGTCGATGGATAATCTGGGCTTCAACCCAGCACCAGATGTACACACTCGCACTTGGTAAAGTAGGAGAAGAGACCAAGGAACAATGGCGGTTGTCTGATAAGGATCCGGTATGTCCTTCTCTTAACCTACGCGTCCCATTTGACGCGTAATGGACTCCAGGTCACTGGCACGACCGCCATATTCAACCATACAGGAACAGGCCTAGTCCTAACCCATTTCTCAGAGAACGGCTTCCGAGTGTTAGATTTTCCTAGCTTCGAAGTCAGGGATTTCTCAGCAGCTCATGTGGGAGGATGTTCAGCTGTCGCACTGGATCCTCGAGGCCGGTCAGTACTATAGGATTCCCTCTAGAGATGTCTGATAACAAAAACCGGTCACCTTCAAAAGGTATCTCGCCACTGGCGGAAACGATTCTATCGTCAACCTCTTCGACTTGCAAGACTGGATCTGTGTACGCACGATCACTTCGTGCGAGTAGGTGTTAATTATTGTTGGCCGCATACTCGAACTGATGTAAGCGTTGTCTGTAGTCACTCTATACACGCCTTGAGTTTCTCCTTTGACGGAGAATATATCGCTCTTGCCAGTGGTGGGACCTACATTGACATCGTGAGCAGAAGTTTCTTCCATTCATTCTTAATTTCCCTAAGTACTTCGTTGCTAGTGTGCCACAGAGACTGGTATGCCTCTGCACCGTGTCCCATCCTTAGTAGCAGCGTCGACAGTCAGCTGGCATCCTTCTAAACATCTATTCGCCTACTGTGGTCAAACAAAGGCTCGCGAGGGAGGTCCTCCACCTGTGGCTGTTGTTAGCTTGTTCGGATTGGTGGAATAGTTAAAAAAAACTCTGTTCAAACTGACTCGAGTATGTGGGTTACATCTTCGCGTGTCTCAACTCCTACTCACCTTATCTGATATTCTACCCAGTAATAGTAGGTTGTAGATGTCTGGTTGAAAGCTATGTAGATGTATGTTCTACACCGGCTTAAAATCAAAGAAAGATGTGGTCTTCACTGAAGCTCGAGCATAGAAGGTACGATTGACGAGTTCGATGGGAAGATCGTATAGCTCCGCACTTGAATTTCCTTCATTCTGAGTGTATAGGGCATAGCTTGACAACGCCTTCTCGACGTATATCGAATGACATGGGTCATCTTCGAAAGGGAATTGGGCTTTTCTATCTTCCAGGCCAGTGTGTGTATCAGTCCTTCTTTAAATATCGCAACCAGCAGGAGGGTAGTACCTACCAGTCACAACTGAGATATTTTTCAAAGCAGGAGTGCACTGCTGTAGAGTTTTAAAGCCATATATGTATGGTATGTCAAGAGGACCACGACCATTGACCATACCGCGATTAGAAGCTGAGTGTATCATGTCTACGCAGAACTTTGGAGCTACATATCACATTGCACAGGAACATGATCATGCAGGGATAAGAAGAGTGCATTCTCTACATGGAACATTGAGCTTCATTGAGGGCTACATCCTATCTATCCACTGCCGCCGAGACCTTGAACCGCGACTCTCAAGAACCCTTGTTCTGCTTCCAATCGCTTGACGATATGCTCATCAGCCTTGAGCTCATCCACATCCCAATGTGCCCAAACAAACTTGCCATGCAACCACGATGCTTCCGGAGATGCTGCCCAAACAGCGAAATCTGCTGGGAGTGCGACTACATATATTGTTGTCATTGTCAGTAATTATACAGAGCGAGATCACAACTTTGGTTAGTAACACCCACTTTCATCCCACCTCACACTGCTTTTCTCTTGAACCACTTTCGCTACGCCCTCTGTGTAGACCGCGCCTGGGTGATAGGAGATGATCTGGATATCCTCAACAGGATGTTCATCAGCGATCCTTCCTAAGAGTGAGGTGAATGCTGCTTTGGTAGTAGCATACGGGGTCTGATTCGGGGCAGGAATCATATGGACAATAATGGTGGATACATATATCAAGTTGAGTTGCTGGCATACAGGACGCAATGGCTGGTTCACAAACTTGACCGTCATATGAAAATTTCCCCCGACTTCGGCATCAAAAAGGTCCATAAGCTCTTGTTTGTCCATCCTGAGCGTATCAGCTTCGAAACGAGCCAGACGCGCAGCGTTGAGGACTAGGACATGGACAAAGATGTTTTGGGAGTTGAGAAAGTCCCAGAGAGAAGAGATAGAAGCGTCGTTCCCGATGTCTCCCTGGCAAGGGATAAATTCAGGTTTGGTACGGGAGTGTTTAAATTCTTCCTGTAATTGGGCTGCGGCAGCATCGAGAACATCGATCCTGCGGCTGACGATGATGATTCTGGACGCACCGGCTTTGGCAAAGGAACGGGCGATTTGGAATCCTAGGCCTGCGCCGCCTCCTGTGATGAGGATGGATTTTCCGGATTGAGAGAGGGATGGGTTGGTTGGGGAGATGGAGGGGTAGGTATCATGATGGTGGGTTTTGGTGAGGGTGAAAGGGGATAGAGACATGGCCATTTTAGAGGTGCAGGTAGGGGGTTATCAGAAACCATCGCAGATGTATGTAACTTTTATACTGCACTGGCTAAAGTACAGTGGGATAGGTCACGATAATATGAGCCCATGGCCATGGGGAGGTGCTTAGTGATGAAAAGCAAGTCGGAAATCGATAAGAATAACCGAAATTGTCGGAAAACTGACCTCCGTCATCATGCATCACCCCGAGACGCGAGTGGAAATTCTTCGAAATGGGTCGAACGGTGTAGCTCGGCGATTCTTGAGGGAAGAAGGGCCCATATGTAGCAAGTTTACGACAAATCTGAGTCAGGCAAATGCCAAAGGTAAATCAATGTTTGAAAACTGAAGCTGAAGCTTTAAAATTATATATTTTAATTCTCCAAAATTTGGATTCTAAAGCTTGGAGGCTGAGCGCCGCCGCGAGCGAGGTGCCAATAAGCGCCCAGGCACATGGTGCTTTCAACTTGTTACTGTCCATGTACTGTCCATGACCTTGTCATTCAACGAACGCGTTTACTCTTCGTTGAACTATCAGACTGGCTAGCGAGGCTATCCATGACATTGACCAGCACACCATTACACCTACTTACCGCCTCAAAGCCCGTTCCTCAGCTATCATCCATGCAGATGTACCCATCGCTTCCCAATGAGCTCCTTCACTCTATCGTCGAGTATATCGCCTACACGCCTAAACTCCCAAATTCGCGCTCCAAATCTTCATTCAAGAGTGCTTCACCTGAACTACTTGCACTCTCTGTAGCCAACTGGCAGCTACGTCGAGTCTGTCTTCCTCTCCTCTTTGCAGATATCGCATTACGGCGTATCAAGGATACATCACAGTTGGAGTGTTATCTTACACACTTTTCGAGATTTACAAGGTATGCTACCATCATCATGCAGACTGCTATTCTTTGACCAACTTTTTCGCAGAGTTTTGGTTATGGATAATAACAGAACAAGCACAGAAGATCATATCAAATCTCAAATCTTGCCCCAACTGAAACAACTCCAGATTGTCGAACTGCCAGATTGTCAGAACAGAACAGACCTCCTCAGAACAATTCTCGCGCTCCCCACTGTCACTTCAGTTCTGGTTAATGACCTTCCTGGCGAGTCCATGTGCGACCATGGTCTATCAAAAGTGGTACTCGATCGCATATCCTCAACCACGGCCCTCTCTCCCGAGTTTGAAAAATACGTCGATCGGGGCATGAACATAACATGCCTTGAGCTTTCCGAGAACAATTTGCTCAACAATCAATTTCAATTCAAGATTTTTCCCGGCTTGAAGGAAATTCGGATTGTCAATCATCGTACTCGTGACTCACTTTCCTGGCTCTCTGTGCTTTCGCCGACCCATCCAGCCTTGAATGAAGTCTGGCTTCGTGGTAGGATTTGCGGTGGACTCAAGGATTTTGATTACCTTGCACCTCCTTTCCTGTCTCCTTTGATCAAAGAATCTCGACGACGAGGCTTCCACGAAACTTTCACCATCAAGAGCATAGGTCTTCATAGAGCTGTTGGACAATCCTCGCAGGAGTGGTATGTCATAGGACTCACCTTGGAAGCCACGTCTCCTAGTACCTCTCTAATCGAAATACTCGCGCTCGTCGCCTCCTCCTTCCCAAAACTCGAAAAACTGACTTTCAACCTCGGACCATGGCGCGAGCCTGAGAGGATGTATGATATCGTGCGTTATCTCATCTGTAACCACACTCTGCCTAACTCCCTAAGATACAGGATGATCTTGTTTCCGTTTTTGCACGATTCTCGTCTCTCAGAATTTTATACCTCAATAAGGTCTTCGGTTGGCTGAAATTCAAACCCGAAATCGAGAAGCTCATGCCACCGGTTCGATCCGTCAAACCCACAGCGATGGCTGATCTGAAAGCTCGTGCAGAGAGCGGGCTATTGCTCTTCGTCAGTCGCCTTGCAAAGCGAGTCAGAACTTTAGATCCGATTCGCATCTATGAAACGTACCAGAAGTGGGATGATATTCTTGATAAACCCACCAAATCCTGGGCTATCCAAGGATGGCTTCATGTTCTCAATGGCGATCGAGACGTTAGCAGAACACTTGTCAGGTGTTCTTGAGTCGTCCGTAGCTTCATCGTCAGGATTCATACGATGTTGTTTTAGGTATTCAATATCTACGAACTATAAAGTCCACGCAGCACTAACGATTATTCTTTTTCTGTCCAGTGCCCTCAATCGATGATCATCCACTTCCCGCTCTGGCTGACAAGTTGTGACAACTCGAATGGCAGTGTGGGCCATCTAGCATTCTTATCATTTATCTGCTCATAATATCCCATTCTAATTCAATTCTTGTAAATTTTACAACTATGTACTGCACTCATTTCCGGGCAACGAAGTCATTTTAGAGCTTGGGTGTCATGCATCATGAACGATATTCTCCTGGTGCTGACGGAAATACAGGCTCACCCAAGTTAGTAGTCAATTAAACATATAATGCAAATCTGCAATGCTAGGGAACACTAGGCGTGCACGGGTCAGTATCACTCCGAGTCGCTTCCCCACCAGCATCCAATGACCTTGAAGTTGTTCTTCCAGACTCCAGAACAAGATTTTGTAGCTGAAATTAATTTGTATCAATGACCTGGTTTGATTCCCAAATACTAGTAAGTATATTCTGTATGTGTAAAGGGACAAATTCAGGAAGTGAACGGCTCTGTGACATAGTATCACAATGATCTGCAATGAGAGAAACACAATTGCAATGTCCTTTTTCTATGAGATGATCCAAGCCATTGCGATGAATCCGAATCTCATAGTAAGGCTGACTCTGGTTCGGCTATTGACACATCGTCATCCTGAGTGGGAGACCTCCACCGCTTGAGATCAGGAGGAAGCATTCTAGTCTCTAACGAGATTTCGGAATGCAACTTCCTACTCCCATGAACCAGAGTTTGTTGAAGGATCCCCCCGATGTCCCGATTGCCGTTAATTACATGCAACCACCCAGTGAGTTGCCAATAGTACATTGACAACTGCTGATATGGATCAGGTTTTTCGCTGATGTACAAAGCGTTCAAACATTTTATTTCCTTCGCGACTCGCGATGTAAACCACAATAGCCCGGTTTCTGCACGAGCGAGCTTTATATCGAGCGCATCCGCGGAGTCAACTTGGCGAATAGGTGGTGGTAGTTTGATGTTTCCAAAGTCAAGTAGGTTGTAAACTCCGTCCAGATACAACGTTTTCAGAAATGAAAACTGCTTGAACACTGCGGTAAGCTCATCCTGAAATTAGATGAGGATCAGCGCAAACTAGAGTAGATGTATGAAGCGACGAACAATATGATATGTGGTCTCTTGACTGATGAGAACGAGGTCCTGAAATTGAAGAACTTCAAGATTTGGGAACGAAGTGGCCATGAGCGTGAGCATTTCGATGAGAGGGATCGTGGCGCGAGTGATTCTGATTCTGAGTCCCATTACAAACCACTCCCGCGAGGATTGACCCACAGGTCTACGAAGACCGATGTCCTGAAGCTCGAAAGATCCACTGAAGCCCCGCCGGCGAGCGTTGTCAAAGAAAGAAGACAAAAACGGAGGTGGGTCTTGACGATTGAAGTTATGGTGATAGGCATCAAGAACCCAGAACACATTCAGAGTTGGATAAGTCAAAGGAAGTGTGGTCAGGAACGAAAATGAGACGGGATCGATGTACATGTACATTCGGATTTCCCTCAGTCCGGAGATGCTCCAAGATACGATCTGCGAAAGCCGTTGCTCATATGAGTAGCCCCAGGATCGATGAAGGTCAATACACAACACTCTCATGCCCCGATTGAAATACTCGTGGATTTCAGGATTGTTACCCCACGCCGTCAATTGGTCTTCAATTACCACTTTCGAAAGATCACGAAAGCATGTAAATTCGGGTGGTAGTTCGTGTATCTGAATCGATGTCACAGTTGGATGCACAAGCAATGTTTTGAGCATGTCAGTTCTGTTCTGACAATCTTGCAATTCGACATAGAAAAGCTGAGCGAGTTGGGGCACTATTTTGGATATGTTCTGGTCAAGCCCTCTTCCAGCTTCGATATCTATAGCCAGAACCCTGTGAGCGTCGGTCAGAGAATGTAACACGGGAATGGTACCGCGAACGTACTTTGTATATTTTGAACAAAGCTCGGCATGCTTCTCGAGCATTTCTACATCCTCAGGGCACCTTATTCTGATGTTTGCATATACGAAGGGCATACAAGCTTGACGTAGCTGCCAAGAGGCTACAGAGAGCGCGAGGAGTTCAGGTGAAGCCCACTGGAACAGCGTTTTGGATTGCCACGCCCCCAGCGAGTCTGGAAGTTTGGGGATGCCAAATGCGATGTGGTCGATGATGAAGTGAAGTAGCTCATTGGGTAATGGCAAATGCAGGCTCATGACAAGATATATGCAGAGAAAGGTCTACGCTTCTTCAAAGGAGAGATTTGTGGTGCTCAAGAGTGCGAATCGAAAAGCGAATGTCTAAGTGAAGGACCAGTGGCAGAAGGTAAGATAGGGCTCATGGACGATTCGCATACATCACATGACTTGTGAAACCAGAAAGGACGGTTAGTCCGCACCTACTATGTGTCATCACCTGTCAAATAAAATTGTCACATGATTTTTTATCAATTTTTCTAACTTCTTCAAAAATGAAGATATCCTCACCCCCTAACCTCTAACCATGGGGGCAAGCCCCCAAACCCCCACCTAACCCCTAACAACCCTAACCAACCCAACCCCGAACCCTAACCAAACGCGCTTCGCGCGTGAGAACCCCTAGCCCTAACCTAACCCTAACCTAACAGGTCACGAGTGATCACGAGTGATGACACATCGTAGGTGCGGACTTTATTTCCAACCAGAAGTGTAACAGTGCAGATGATGCTTCAAAAATGAATAGCACTGCAAGATGGCCTTTTCTTTAAAATCTGCTTGCGCAGAGTTCTTCATTCAGACTTTAAAAACATTTCTGCGCAAGCAGTTTTTTTATTTTCATCGACAATTTGAGGCTATTAATTTTTTTCGGCCTTTTCACAGCTAATCATGTGATGTATGCGAATCGTCCATGAGCCCTATCCTATACTATAAATTATCTCGAGACGCCCAAATTCCAACTCAGCTTATTACTTAATTCTTAGTCAGCTTCTCTAAGCGCTTACCCAGCCTTTTTCTTTACACTGGCGCTTTTTTGGGCGCTCTTTTATTTTCACTACTTCATTCAAGCTTTCTGATCAACTCTAACAACTTTTAGGAGTGTGTTACATAGTATTCTCAAATGTTTCAATACATTGAGCTATCCTTCTTTACTTATTATGGTGCAGATAATTCTTACTGCAGTCACAGAGCAATTATCTCAACAAAATCAATGAATCTGCCCTGTTTCTTCTGAACCTCAAAAAAAAACACATATTGCTCCCATTGGAGCTCAGACACTTGAGCTGGACTATGACTTCATGGGCCATGTTCTGTGTGTAATGTGTGACATCAAGAGTTTTGGGACTTAGAAGTGACAGATTTGTGGGATCTATGAGCCTAAGTGAGTACATGCAAGATCTGTAGGTAACCAGGGGTAAGACTATAGAAGGAGAGCTAAAGTAGGGGGAAAGCCGTACCCTCAGAATGAACATAAGTTCTGAGGGGCATTGAACAATTTTGTTTATGTATTTGAAATAGATAAGGAAAATTGTAAGTAATATTTTACAGACCATACATAAATGACTCAAGTCCAGAACTAGGACATCCTGAAATCTAAGAGTGAAACCAATGCAGGGAGCAGTGCATGCAGAAGTATATGATGAACAATGGACTCAATAGTTGGCTGTATGCATTTTCTCAGAATACCAAATGTGCACATGAGAAAACACACTACAGTCATCTATTGGCCATTGAGATACTATGAGCCAATGGGACAAATGATGCTCAAGCATGCAAAACTTTGTGAAATATTTTCAGGAAAAATCCTGTTAGTTCATAGAATGTAGATACACCATTACTAGAATTTATAAGTGCTCAGAAGAAGGATTGCACTGGGATCAATAAATGATTTTTTCTGCTCATGCAGTACTAGATGCATGAATATTGGAATGTCAATGGTGGTCCTTGAAGGAATTTTACTTTATTTCCTAAGCTACAGTGTGTAGCATACCACATAGACCATTAATTATAAAAATAATCATAAAAATACATTCAGATTGGCATGAGATGGAACAAAATGAGTGGTGAGTAGCAGTCACATCATTCCATCCCAAATGCCCTCAAATTTTTGACAACAATTGTAAAAGCACTTAGCTCTTCTCAAAAATTACAAAACATGGCATACAGTATCTCAAAGTATAATAGTTCAGGTCTGCCTATTTACTTAGTCCATATTGTGTTGCTTCACAATTTCGCAGCTGAAGTGGAAATTTTATCCCATTGGACTGTAAATGACTGTACACATTAAATTCAAACTCAATAAGAAGCTTTGATGAAATAACTACAAAGTTCAAGTAATTATTGAGCTTGGTACTCAGCAATCCACAGAAAGTGGGAGACAACTGAGATTGAGTAATAGTATAGTACAATACCTGACAAAACAAGTATAAAATGAGAACTGATACTGTAAATAAATAAAAGTCTACTAATGAATAAATTTGGAAAAAGTCACTAGAGATAGACATCTCAGCAATTCATAAGAAGTGTGGAACAAACTGTGAGGTGTAGATAGCTAAAAAGTTGTGTACAAGTTTCTGATGAGTTTTTTTACTGTTTTTGAAGGTATATTTCACCGTGACGTAGGCACGGGTTAAAAAGCTTGTCTTACTTTAAATTTCAAGTGTTGCTTTGTAATCATGTAATAAGCGCTCAAGCTTACGGTCAGCTCCAGTGGCCCTCTGTTGAAGCCTCTGCGACCCGAAGACGCTGAGCCTGTATAGTTGAATGCACGAAAAGGACGCGTTCATTGCAGAGCCCGAAGATTTTTATGTGAGAATTTCTGTTTGTTTATACGCATAATCATACACACGAGACGCAACCGTATGGTACATACCCAACCAACAGCTATAGCTAGGCTTACAGATGTGTCTTGAGATTCCCTTGATATTCCACTGCAAGATCCTTCAACCACTGAGGAATCTTCTCAGTTATCACATCTCTCGCCTCCACGAGTATCCAATGACCTCGTTCCTCCAGGGCAAGGTCCTGTAGCCGAGGAATAAACTTGTGTGCTTTCTGGATCAACGAGGACGTAGTCGTGGAATCTTTGGTGCCCCAGACAAATAGGACAGGTAGGTCTGGGCGTAAATTAGGCGAGAGCTCGGCAGCTGAAGAACAGTGAGTATGAGGTTCCGGAGCAGGGAACATCCCTGGGAGCTTGCAGGGTCCTGCAGTATACTAGAAACAACACTTACCAAGTTCCTCTTCATGTCGAAATAACGCTGTGCGGTAATAGTTCAGCGGACCATTCATCCCCTGCTGAAATACCTTGCTGTAAAATTCGAGCTCCTGTAGTAGAGTGTAATGTTGTCGAAAACAGCTTCAAGGTAGCGTTAAACATAGCTGACCTGGGCATTTAAAACTATATCGGAGTCCGGGACGTAGATCTTTGCGAGAACTTCCGGACCTTTGTAGAGCTGTGAAATTTTAAATCGCTGAGTGGGATTTGGACCACGGTAGATCACTCTCAAGAACGTGTTGAGCTATCATAGGGATATGAAGGGGTCATTTGGATATGAAGGAACGGATTAGTTACGTTGGATTCGATTTCCTTCGTTGAACGTTGCTCTTCGAAATAGGCTTGATAGCTGAGATTGGGTGCTAACTTTGCGACGGTAGTCACAGGGAGATATTCAAGTGACGGAGGGGTATATGGCACAGATAACCTGGGCGCCAATTTGATCACTCACTCGGACTGAGCTATGAGAGTGGTTTCTTACATTATAAGAGCCATGAGACGATCAGGATGCCAGAGAGCGAATCTACCGGCAGTGTAAGCCCCCCAATCATGACCAATGAGAACCTACACATCTCAATCAATGAAGACAAAGCAGGAGGGGCGAATCTTCAGGACAGACAGTTTGCTGAATTCCGAGTAGGTCTAGTATCGCGCATAGATCTGCGCAGAGACGTTTCGTAGAGTACTCTTTTGGGTCTGCTGGTTTGTCTGTCCCGCCGTAGCCTGACCATGAGTAGATTATGTCGTAAGTATGAAACAGTCCAGCCATTCGGACTTGAATTCCTTCACACCTAACATATCCGGGACCACAACACGAAAGCCTTGACGGACCCAGGGTTTTATTTGATATCTCCAGCCAAACCTGATAGGTCTGGATAAATCTCTGTCCGAACCAGTATTGGACGAAGTATTTGTTCGCTCACCAGCAATCCGGAAAGCCATGGACACAAAGCAACGTCGGTGTTCCTTGGCTATAATTGAGAGGCAGTTGATCAACAAAATGGTATTTTCGACCAGTGGATATTTTCTCTGTTCTGTGGCTGAAGCTAGACGGGTCAGAGGGATTCATTATGTTCCACTACCAGTTCTGAGTTGGGTGCGCGGTGCAAGGTGACTTGTAGTAACCGGATGCCGACCGGATAGAAAGAGGAAAGTGCCGAGCGGAGCTACAATTGTACGTATGCCGAAGCATGCCGCTGCTTAGTGATCAATTCGGTGCCGTTCTTTGTTTTGGACTTCACTGGTCAAGTTGCACTTGAAGCTCTCTTTGTTCTTTGTTCTTTATCTTCCAACAACAACCTTCATTCTCTACACGTTTTCTATATCCTTCTATCACATTCGGTCGATTTCTGTTATAAGGTATGATCTTTTCCGCAGTCTCGCAGACTTTTTTTTCTCATTTTCCTCACTTTCTCATCTCAGTTTCTATGCCTGCTCCAATAGCGCCATCTACCTCTGCCACGGCGAGCTCAATCCATAATAATCGTCAAGCTCCACGCTCGAGTGGCTCGCATAGTAAAAGGAGGAGATTTGGCAGGCGGAGAGGGAGACAGCCCGATTTGGACAGTGACGAAGAAGTGGAGAGGGAGGTCAGAACTGACTCCGAATCCGAAGATGACCTTTCTTCCTCTCAATCTACGTCCGACTCTGACACAGAACCAGCCTCTGAGGACGTTATGCCCAACGATCAACCCAGAGTCCTCACGCCGAGCACGAGTCAGAGTCCAAAAGGTGCCTCTCATCTCTTCGTCAACGGCCATAGCCAATCTTTCTTCGGAGCTTCCGGGGATTGGTCGGAGATGGTCACGAATGAAGTCGAAAATGGTCCTGAAAGTCTTCCTGTCATTGACTTTACCGAGCTTGATAGCCAGGTGCTACCTATTCCCAACCAATCCCGGAAATCGAAGAAACATATGAAGCAGAATAATCGTGTTGTTTCTAATTCTCTATCTTCTCCATCGACTGCTCCACCTCAACCTGCGGACCAACCAGAACAGACTCGTACACCAGCTTCTCACTCCGAATCTCGACGACCTGCTGGTCAGAGCGCGCGCCAGGCTTATCAACAACGGCTAGAAGCTGATCCTTCCTATGTTCCTACCGTTGGGGAATTCTGGGGTCATGACGATAGACTGATGGATAAGAGCATGAGGAGTATGAGTGGATGGTGGCGGGAGCGTTGGCAGAGTGGATTCCGAGGGCGGGGAGGTTTTGGTCGCGGCTCTTTCCGTGGGCGAGGCGGTTTTTCTGGGAGGTCTATCGCAGCCTCTGCGACACAGAATTTGGAAGAGGCTGGCGTTCAACCAGCTGACCGTACTTGGACGCACGACGGATTCGAGGAGTTGAAACGCAGTGACGATGAGCAGCAGAGGACTTCCATTCAGAGACAACAGCCTCCACCTTCCACTGTCTCTGAAAACTCTCGTGGTCGAATCTTATCTTTCCCAGTCCGCGGTGTACGACCAGGCCGAGCTGCATTTTCAACACCATTCAAGACACGTCAGATTCAGTCCGACCCAAACAGAGTCTGGTTTTTGAAGAAGCCTGAACACATGTGGACGAAACAGGCAGAATCGTTCCTGTTCTCTGATCCTTCGTTCAAACAACGGGGCGGTCATTCGGCCTCTGTACGTGTAAAGCTGCCCAACCAGAAGACTGCCCCTATCCGTGTTCCACTGATGTTGTCCAGCCAAGCGTCTACTTCCAAACACACCCCTCCGAATCCTGATTCAGAAGCTGGTGATCGGTCACCTGTCGTCCGGATACCTAAATCTACGCCTTTCGACAAACCTGAGATTGCACAGTCGGTTTCTGACCCTCCGGTGGTAGACGAGCCTTCGATTGAAGAGGTCTTCACAGTTAGGCCTCGACTTGTTTCACCCAAGCCCATCCCGTTACCCGAGCAGTTAACAAACAAACCGGTGTCTGTCTCACTGCCTAACGAAACTCATAATGTCTCCTCATCGATTTCTTCCGTCGACCCCGCTATACAACAGAAGCTCGAACAGCTGTCGCTAGAACCTACAAAGACCGATCACTCGCGATGGGTGCAAACTGAGGAAGCTGTCTTGCGCAATCCCACGGGCACTGTACCAGATGATCTACCAGAGCAACACGTTTCGCCTATGCAATACAATTACTCCTCGTCGGAAATTTCTCCTAGCTATGGATCACCGTATCAGTATGCACCTTCGCTTCCACCAGGTTTGGCGATCAATTCTGCCGGGATGCCATATGAAGTTGCCACAGGCCGTCCCGTGTACCTGCAGCCTACCTCGAGCATGTATACTCCTCCTATGATGCAGCCTGTGCCTTTTGTTCCCGGCCATGTCCACCATCACTCTGCTGTCTCATCTTCTGACTTCCTCCCTACGGGCACGCCGCCGATCAATGGTGGTGGTTATATGGAATATACTCCTTCGCCTCCACTTTTCTCGTTCCCCCGTCAGTCTTCCAGGATACAGATTCGTGCTCCCGATGAGCCAAAACAGGCTGGGCGGTATATCTCCCCATCGGGAACTGCGAACACCAGTCAGCAGCCCTCTTCTAGTGGACTTCGATCGGATGCTGCTGCTTTCGAACCTTCCGAGCAGTATTCTTATGATGGTGGTGATCAGTCGGCTATGGAGACCCAGCAGCAGCAGGTCCAGGACCCCATAATGGGCTACTACAGTCCTTATTACTACCCAGACCCCTCTTATGGATACAACCCGTACCTTGATATGTCGCAGGTTGCGCCGTACGAGATGTATCCTCCGCAGGGTACTGTATATTACCAGTGATCTTTTTGTGTTCGTTCCTTATCTCTGCCTGACCTCTTCGAGTATCCTTTTCCATTGTAGTTTCTCTTGTTGTTCGTTCTCTTTTGCCTCTTTGTCCATTAGACTACGTCTACACGTGTCTTTTGTTTAATCTCCACCCGTATCTCAGTACGTCTTTCACCTTCGATCTTTTCTTTGCGGCAGGCTTGGGCTTCAGGACTGTGTTTCCAAACATTCTCATTTCCCCCTCTCACATATACATCATTAACCTGTTTCATGATCATGACCATTGACTTATCTATCTCTTGCATCGGCTGTCGTTCTATCATCTTGTCACCAGTCTCGTTTCTGTCGTACAATGTCTATCTCTTTCTAGCGATTTATTACTCTAGTATAGTACTTTCTGTGTTCACTTCTTCACTTGACATCTATATGCTGTCCCATTCATTGCGTACGCTCATGTCCATTACTATATGAATATCTTCTTGTTAATAACCTTGACCCATCGGCAAGTTGTCATGTACAGTAATTCAGGCTCGAAGGTTTCTGTTCTGGTACGATGGAATAGTAGCCACATCAATGTAGTGAATTGGGGAGTATGGCTGTTATTTACAAGTCCCAATCCTGCAAGGCGAACGCCAAAATTCCAAACGTCGTTGAAGCATCACTTGTGCCTCCTGCCAGAGTCTCGATGCCCCTTCTGATGAAACGGACAAGCCCATCAAGATCCGTTGACATTTTGTGTAATTTCGTGGACAAGTCGTCACCTTCAGCAAACGTTGAAGCGTTGATTGAGACGGAATACGAGTAGTCTGCCTCGTCTTCATCGCGCTCCCTTTCGCTTTCTGAGGTTTCGTAGGACAGATTCATTGAATGAGAAAAGCCAATGACATTTTTGCGTCGCCGTCGTTGTCTACGACTCCGATGGTGCTTGAGCATTATGGAGTGACCAGAAATATCGTGCAATGTCATGTCTCCAGCAAAAGCACCGAAAATCTCGTTGAAAGTCATCGTCATGTCGAGGACAGACAAGATTGCTTGATAGAGAGCGTTTGTCTGGTTGAGTGTATATCAGTGAAGTCCGAGGCTGGGAATTAATCGACATCACAAACTTTGGTTTGAAGTAGACACCGACTATGCAGTTTCTGCAGACTGGAGAAACGGATTGTCAGTGTATATATAGATTTGCATGTCATATGTTTGTGCTCACTGATCTTCGTGAATCTTGATAACCTGGTCGAAAGATTGAGCTTGTGCCTCTGCCAGAGTCTTGTGTAAACTGAGAGCCTGTGTTTGGATGACCTAGAGAGAATTATGTATCATAGTAGGAGCACCTTCATCAGGCTGTACTCACATATGTTGTGAGAAAATTGAGGAAAGTACTATGTACGTCGAATTCAGACAAAACGCATCAGATATCAGGGGGCATCGAGAACTCACTTGACAAACCAGTTCAGACGACTGCGCATTGCATAGAACGCTTTCAACCCGGCATTACGACTAGATGCGCCTCTGACCAATATTTTTTCCAAGAGATCCTTGGCTCTACGAATTTGCAGTAGAAAGACGAAGATCTCAGCGTAGATTTGCATGTTCCTTGGCGTGAAGGTGTATGTCAAGGGGAAAGGAATGAGGTATTCAAGTAATAGACCATCAAACGCCTTCACTGTTCGCAGAGCATTTTTCTCTTTGAAGCCGGTCACTTTGTATGATAACCGGAAGAGAGAGATCTCAATGAACTCTTCAACGCTGCTGGCATTGTTGCTTGCAGCGATGATTTCGGTGAATGCAGTATTGAGGAAATGGAAATCGGTCCAATTCTGTTTTGAGTCCATCTACGCAAGAAATTAGCCGTGCGAACCGACTAGCGTAGAGACCTGGAATACCTTTGCGAAAAGAATGTCCGCAAAATCGCTGATTATATCACCTCTCTGCATCAAGAACACACTTTCAATTGCCCTCAGATGAATCCAAAAATCGCACTCCCCTATGATCACCTTCGCAAGCAGAGATCCAGTCGCATGACAATAAGGCGCGAGCTTATCGTAGATCCGACGTGATAACTGGTCGACAGACACAGCGAAAAGCGCGTTACTATCAAACTGATTGTCTTCAGACGGCCCAGACGGTTCATCAGCAACCAGTTTCTGGAAAGACGGCCATTCGTAGTCGCGGATGAAATGTGCTTCGGCGCTCTCTAGGACCTGTACATCTGCACCTAAAGCTGACAGAAGGCCCATAGCTTTGCCAGATTCTAATACCGTTACGGCTACGTGTTTCAGAAAGTTAGGGATGCGTCCTTGTGTCTGAGTAGAAGTTGGACTTTGGTTTGTATCTGAGATGGATACTGAGCTTGAAGAGGTATCGCCTCGAAGACAATAACCTTCCTGCCAGAAATCGGGATCCAAAAGGCCGATGACTCCGAGTTCAATTCCAATACCGTTCCACTCGATGAAGAACTCTTCATCTAGTCCTCCCTTTCCGACCTCTGAAAGGGTTTGACTGTGTCCGCTGTTCATTTCAAAACCATGACTGATCCACCGCCCGACCATTCTCCAAATCGGCTCAGCACTACCCACGAACACTCTCGTCAAGGTTGCCGCAGTAACTTGATCCCGCGTTCGAGGCGCAGCTGAACTGCGGAGAAGAGTGTATCGAGAAGGAGGGTCGTGATTGAAGAAGGAGTTTGTGTTGGCAAAGCCCACTCGTCATCCTGAGGTTCTCCGACAACTCGAATGACAATTTTCAACATGGCATCAAAACTGTCCTCGAACTGGTCCCGCAAGGCTTTCTCTGTTCCCAAGAGACTGACGACTAATCCCTGATCGTCTGGTTCGGACTCAAAATGAGTAGTTGGATTGGGAGTCAATCCATTCAGAGCCCGAAGCCAAGCTTCTTCCCGATTCGAACACCACACTTCTAATGATCTGATTTCTGTGTCAATAGCATCGGCGAATGCCTCAAGGGTGCGAGTAATTTTCGCAGCACGCCCGATTCTCATCCGATCCATGGCACTAATTGTCTGCTTGGGCGATGAATGAGCGACGGAGGAATGGTGCATAATCGATGATGTGAATCGACGAAGGCTTTGAATAGTTCTACACGAGTCACCGATGTGGTCAAGAAGGGATTGTTGCGAAGCAAGAGAGAAATGCAGGAGTTTCGGTGTGCTTGTCGTAGTCTGTATACTATGTTGGTTAGGCTTATTTGACGACGATGCGACTTATTTACTTTGAAGTCCTGGTCGTACAGGACATTTTCCCTTCCTTGGAGTGCAATTAAAACCTCGCGAACAGCATCTTGTTCTCGGATGTGTCTCTGTGAATTCATTGAGCATAGAATAGAGCATGAACGGCAAGAGAAATGCCTACATCGACGGACAGTACTAATTCGATTGGCAGCTGCTCTGAAGATGTAGACTTGGGGAGAATGCGTTGGAGAGTAGGTCCTGTCGGTCGATTGAATGAGCCTACATTTTCTCAAAGAAAGGACTTGTAAGATCAAACCTAGTGTTGAAGCATCACCAATATCAAATGTGCCTCGTTTCTGCAGCGCAATCGCAGAGCTCATTCTCCAATCCGATTGCCAGTATTGCTTGGATCTGAGATCCTCCAATTCTTTTCTGTATGCATAGGTTGTGTACAGAGGTTTATGACTGACATCCACTGTTACTCCAGCTGGCGGATTGATATGGGCCGGCGCGTTATCTAAATCCTTGAAGGTTTCCTTTTCAGAATCGGTGTCGTCAAGTGCGAGATCATCAGATCTCAGCGGCGACAGGGACGGTGAGGTGTCTAAATCGTCCAAGGACTCGCCGTCATCGGCTTCTGACGCGTCCACGGAGGATTTGCGTTTACGAGGGAGGGGAATTCCACCAGGGACACCAATCCAGTGATCTCCTTCGTATGGGTCCTCTTCGAGGATCTTCTTCCACGTCAATCGGTCGTCTTCAGTTGTAGATGGCGGATTATCCAGAGAATGCAGATAGATCGACGCGTGCGTAAGCGTGGAAGGTTGAGGAGGCGAGGAAAGCGCGAGCTGCAAGCATGTCGTCAATTGATATCTCCGTATGAAATGCAATGAAGACTTGCGAGAAACTGCATGTGAGCAGGTAGCCGAGATTTCTGAGATAGTATTCAGTACACGAATGCCAAAGAGATTATGAGAAGTACTTTGATTTCATCATCCAAATCATGTTCACCTTCAGCTATTTCCTTTAGTTGTCCGGAACATCTTTCCAGGGCATCGGCGAGCATATCCTGAGATTTGACGCGCCCTTTCTCGACGTGTCTGGTGACAATTTCAGCTGTAGTATGAGTGAGAATAAGGAACATACGCACCCATGAACCATCTTGTCCACTGCTTCCATGTCCAGCACCAGTGCAGCCTTATTTGTGCTCTCCATGCCTAATTGCTTCACTGACCAGTCCACCATTTCATGATACTTCTTCTCATGTTCCTCATCTCCTTCTCCAGGTTGACCCAGTATCTTACGCACCACATCTTCACATAGAGGGAGAAGCTTTGCGGCTGTGAGCTTGTGTTGACGAGATTTAGGGCGGTATGATGCGCGTGAGGTTGGTCTCAATGAGATACTTGAAGATGGTCGAGCGAGAGCAGACACTGTTGCAGTTGATTCATGGTGTTTGAAGTCTGATGCAAGATATTGAGAAGCAGAAGATTGAGGTCTACGGAGTAAGGACGATATAGAGCCAGTAGAAGTCATGAAAAGAGAGATTGTGGTTCATTGACCGTGGGATTATTGAGCTTAGGGGCTTTGGAAGCGGGCCGTTACGTTACCCAAAGAAATCATACCGCGCTTGTCACTTTTCTTTTGATTCTTCATACCATACGTGGAAGACCATGCAGTCCCACCGGTCTATCGCTATTCAACCTCTTGACATAACACCACAGCCTCGCTCTTCTCCTTCGGCTCCCGCCATGAAATCTCGAGGTCGTAGTAGCAGTCTACTCAAAGTCGAGCATGTCGTCACCAGTACTGTAGAAGACTTGGACCAAAGCACGTACCTCAATAACAATGCAAACTGGGTTAATGCGAAGGGTGTGTGGCTTGTCTTTTCCTGAAATGTATTTCTCATGATCTCATGTGGACACGTAGGCGCTTGGTTGATTCACGTCGTGCTCATATGCATTGGAAAGATTATTATAGACACGATACCAGGGATGGAACCTCAAATTAGCTGGACGCTCGTGAACTTGCTCTATCTAGCGGTAGAAGATTGGCATCCTCTATGCAAACCCATACTGACGTTTCGCTAGTTATCGTATCTTATGTTCCATTGGGTGACTGGTATCCCATTCCAAAGCGATATGCATGGTGGCGCGTACGATGACCTTACACTATGGGAGCAGATTGACGACGGAGCGCAGTATACACCAGCGAAGAAGTGGCTTTTCTCAGTTCCCTGCGTTCTGTGAGTCGCCATCTTGTCTTTTGTTTCCGTGATCTCTGACATCTGTCTCAAGCTTCCTTGCATCAACGCATTACACAAATTACAATCCATGGTTGTTCGCCATAAATCTCTGTGCCCTCGTATTCGTGTTGCTGCCGAAACTACCGCAAGTACGTGTTATTGGCTATGTCGTTATTCTCTTCTTACTCTTCTCCTCTTTCTGTGATCTTACGTTAATCTGAATAATCGGATACTCATTTCCTCGACCGCAGCTTCATAGACAACGCGTACGATTTCTGGCCGACGATAGATCCGGCGCTTCCACTCCCGTCACCACGAGCTTTCCTCCATCTGGTGCCTCAACACCCATCAACGGCGGTACACCACCCGTAATCATCACCGAGTCTTTGTTCCAGTGATCCAACTGCTATGATTATCCCTGCTCTTCTCAGATAATATTACACAAGTTTGTTAGCTCATTCACTACGCATACTCATCTAATATCTTAGGAATCAATGAATATAACTGTGCAGATTCATCATTCACCCGAGTCCGATATGAGAATAGGGATTTTTTCGTATCATGCAGTGGGTGCAGGTTATTCAATAGGCAATAAAGATATGCAAAAGCTGTCCCAAGAAGAGACGTATGTTCGGTCCCCGGATAATCAATCATTGCGCAGGAAGTTCCGTTGTCGATGGTAGGGATGCAGTCTTGTACTGCTGTAGGCGAAGTCTGAAGAGCAACAGTTTGCTAGGCTTCAACAATATGAAGAACTCGCGCACGTACAGGTTTCGAAGAAGCATAAGAATCGTGACTTTGCCCACTGCTGGGATGTATAACGAGGCCTGTGCAAAACTGAGATACGATCATTGCGTCTTCATCACACATATACCCACCTTATCTCTGACATCTTTCTCAAAATTCTTCTCCGCAGCGACGTTCACACAAACACAACCGTCCTTCAGCCAAGCAGTAGGGATTTTGTATGTCCCATTGGGGACAGCAGAGACGACTACGTCTGCCACCGCCAAGCATGCTTCTAAAGTGTTGTAAGCTTCTGGAGGCGGACGGACGATATGGCGAGGGTGATATTTCCGAGACGAGTCCGGATCTGAAGGCCGTTTGGTGTATTCCTGTGTGTGATAGAACGAATGACGGTCGATACACCCTTGTAATACAACACAAAGGAAATACCTGGATGGAATCAATATCCACAGAAAACACTCGAGCGCCATCGTTGGAAAGCAATGCGGCCAAAGGACGGCCAACAACCTCCGACCTGAGAGTAATTTGGTTAACTAAAATCAGTATTTTCATTGCATGATACTCACCGGTTTACGACGACAACGGTCTTTCCATATGCACGATCGCCGTAAGGAAGAATTTTATTATAAACTCCAGCGTATTCTAGGCATTTCACAATGGCCAGAGGTGTACACGGAAGGATAGACTTGACCATTCCCGGTGGTGGAATGTCTTTTTCGGCTTCATCGCCAGTGAGACCGGCGGCGCTGGAAGTGGGGGCGGAAAGAGATGAAGGCGAGATGAACCGAATGCTATTGTGGATAGCATGAATATATAGGAAAAAAATTCATCAGGTAGCACTGACTTGTGGTACAAGTTATAATGGAATTTTACGTGCAGCCCTTCGACGTCTTTATACGGCGAAACGAGTTGCTGCAGATAGTGATCCTGACTCGAGTCATGAGCCGATCTCTTGCTTCTGTTTGCATAGTGTACATACCTGCTGAGGACCAAAGATCGGGAAATAGACCTAGCGTAACAATTCTGATGGTATTCGCCTTTCAAACGACAGCCAGACGTGAACTGACCATCACTCCATCCACAGAGTCGTCCTCGTTGGCTTCCATGATAGCTTCCTCCACACCTTCACCTTCACCCAGTCCCTCGTCAGGTAGTGCGGCACCTGTTTCCTTGAGGACAAACTGAAATCCAAAATTCTCGCATTGTTTTCTCGTGAACTCGGCGTATGTTCTGCTAGGAAGAGAAGAAGTGGAAAGAATTCCGACTAATTTTGGAACATGGGAGCAGTTCGCGAGGGTTTTTTCAACTTCGTCTTTGAATGTTGCTGCTATGGGATCTGCTTTGAGTAAAAGACCTTTGCCGGGCACGGTGGACATTCCAACTCGAAGTTGCAGTAAAAATCGATAACGAACGTGAGAAAATTCGAAAAAATTCTTGATGGCAGAAGGGAGCCCCTTTTTTCATTCATCGCACAACTTGCGATTCACCGAACGCGCAACCATCCAAGGCTTTGTTCTAAGCATTGCGGGTAGACTGAGTTGACGAAGACGAACACTACCAGAGGAGGGCTGAAGGGAACATTAGAGAAATGAAAGGCTGAAGCCACAACAACAGACTATGTACATCAATGCTGGCAGACAGCATTCGCCTCAACGGTGACTCAGTCAATGACTCCCGCCGAGTTCTTCCGTCCAACATACAAATCGATTGAAGTTACATGAAGTTAGTAAATGCAGTAGTATGTAATATGAGAACCGAGATCTGCAGCAACAACCAATGTCCATCATCACAAGCCTCGTTCACGACGTATACCTTGAACCATTTCACCAAGACAAATATATGCACAACCAGCAATGAGCATTACCGTATAGAGAGGCAGCGAAGGGTATGATTCATCGAGGAACATGAGAAGAATAATGACGCCAACGACGGGTATATGGTCTAATTGCGAATCATATTCTTGATTGACATTGACGAGGGGTTTTGCTGAGCTATTGATAGAAATGCGAGGGTGTGAGCGATCAGACCGTTGTGCAGGTTGACGTTGAGGATGCATAGTCTTATTAGGTTGTACGGCAGGATCTGCTTGAGGTCGGCGTGGTCTTGCTGCTTGAACTTGTGGAGCAACGCGAGCAATACCGACGGCATTGAAGTGTTCGATTGCGTTCGCTACCGAACCAAAAGCAGAGTTCCGCTTGACAGGAGAATTTTCAATAGTATAAGAGGCACGAGAGACTTTCGACGTAGGATGTTTGGGTTTAATCGTTCTGTTGCGAGAATTAGACATAGAAATGGAGGACGTAGATTGTTGAGGAAGTGAACGTGAAGTGGCTTGTAGTTGATTGCTTTCTTCTACAGTCGAACCGGCGACAGGTAGGGGATTGGTTGATAGAGCATGTGTTTCTGAATCTGGAGAAGCGATAGGCGAAACAATATCGAGAGGACTAGAAACAGAAACTGAGGAAGACTGTTGAACCGGGCTTTCTGAGGGAGCACCAAGTGACTGCATCGATGAGTCTGGCAGAGCAAGTTGTTGAGTATCCAAGGAGAGAGCAGAATCGTTAGCAAAAGTCAAATCAAGTTCCTGGCCACTGGCGGTTGAAATATTCATGAGTAGTTCTTCATTCGACTGAATTTTGAAGGCGGTTGCAGTCGATGACGAGGCGGGCTAGGCCAATGATTAGACAGGCTTTCAAGATTCTAAAGTTTGCAGGAGCAGACCTCAAAAGCAGATAGCGCTGCAACGCTACCTTCTGAACCACTTGTCCTTTTCGTCCGTGGTTTTGTCTTGTTCCGTAACTAAAACGGCAAATCAGGATACCTCATTTCGAAAGGCGACGAGCAAAAAATACAAATGAGGAACCGCTGCGACTCGAACTATATCCTCGTGGCATAGGCGACTCACGGTCGACTGCGAGATGCTGCGTAAGTGTACATTTTGGAAAAAATTGAAAAGGCGAGAAAAATACCTTCAACCCTGCGCTTTTTCCCAGCGGCCACTTCCTGTGAGCCGCGTACACGTTTGGAAGGAATGGATGACGAGTCGTCATCATGATCATCTGAGGACATTGCATGGTCCTCCGTGTCCGACGACCACTTCGATCGCTCAACTGCAGGGCGAGCAAGAGGGGACTCTGGATCGTGCGGCGGGAAATCTGTATCAGGCTGAACATTGGTGATCACAGGATCGTGACCACGAGGGGCTGAACAGGACGCTGAGGCGTAGTGATTGCCATAGAGTTCCTCAATGGTCGAGGCAAAAGGTGTGGAGAAATGAATCCGGAAACGTTGCCGAAATGTGGTGTCGCCATTTGCCAAACCAGCGGCAAGGGGAAGAAGGTCGAATGCATTGAAGGGCTGATATTCCCTTGGAAGGCGTCGAAAAAATGCGATAGAAAATGGAAGCTCAGCGATCACCTGGTTCACGATCTGCAAGGCCACGAAAAGTTGAGCAAGGCATCAAAGACGGGCGAGTTTGAATAGAGTACATACCTTGCAAGCATCATGAACCAAAGCTGCCTGGACACCAAGCCGAGGTAAATCTTCCGCAGCCCATTTCTTGATGTTTTCTTGGCCCACAGAAAGATAAAAGGTGATGTCGTCTTGGGTGAACGAGTGGTAATCTGGAATAATGGAGGTGATCATATCCAAGCGATCATGTATGTTGCTAAGCTCCATTTTTCTTAAAAGGCGATCTTGAACACGTTTAGCGGATATGATGGACATAGCAGAGTGGGTAGTCGCTAGTGAGTAACGGAGATGGAAGTTGAAGAAGAAGAGTACTGGCGAGACGTGACCGGGCGAGGCTGGCGTGCTGGTATAAATCCTATATTTTAGTAATACCAAAACTTTTGATTCAGATTCAATGTTTCTCTTTGATTGAACTGTTAGTTCTGTACAACACTAACACTCATTGATTAGAGGTAAGAAATACACATAAATGTCATAATTAGATGTAAATGATATAGGTGTTGAAGGGCATACTCGCTGCTCATTGCGAAAGGCAGCTTAGGCAGGTTGGGAGTGTAATCCGCTCGCTCGGCAGCTGCCACCAAGGCTTGACTTTCCCCCCGGAGTCTGCCTCATTTACATTCATTAGCATCATTGATTCGATGCACCAACGATGTACAGTAGTGGGGTCAGATCCGCCCACTACTTCCTTTGTTGTTTTCTACATTCATAGGAGGAAGGAGGGGGAAAGGTCTAGAATTTCCGATATGAAGAACACAATACTCCGAAAGTAAGTACCAAGGAAAACTTGTGAGCTTACTTAACAGTGGGACTCCTTTGTTTTTTTTTCTACATTCGTAAGAGTAGAGACAACATCGACGCCAACTCCCTGAATAGGATCACCAGCAAGAAACACGATCCATCAAAAGTACTAACAAGTAAGCTTGTAATAACTCTAATTCCGTTTCAATTCTCCTCTACGGCAGTCAGTGGGCGTGATTATTCCCTTGACCATTCTCTCGACCTTCCGGTGGACGCGCGGGGTTTCCTGGTACCGTATTCGGCGCAGGTTGGTGAAAGATGTCGTGTAGGAATACGGGAGACCAGGCTGGTGGCCCACGCGAAATGACGTGCGATGGCTCACGGTCCTATGATAGTGATTAGGCATGTTGGTTATGAGTTTAAGTTTTTGATTGACTTACTGGGCCAGGCACGTCGTAACACTTCAAGAGCCCATCTGAACCCAACTTGATCTTGGATCCCGCATAAGAGATCGGAGGGTTCCAGCGCCAGGTAATTTTAGCCTCTTGATGCATGAAACCCGATGCTATAAATTGTAGGACAGGACCATTTCGACCATACCAGCCGTCTTCGATACTTCTTTCGGAACCTGTCTCTTCCAACGCTACCAACTCGGCGCGGACCTCTCCGTCTCGGTTTGCATAAAGAGCATCGCCCTCAACATTGTTGGGGTCTATGTTTGGCATGAACCCATAGTGAGCGAAAGCGGGTACCATTCGTAACAAGTAATAGTCAAGTTCAGCCAACGCTCTCATGAGATCCATGGTTGTATATTGAACTCCTGAATAAGGCCCGAAAAATTTGAGCTTGAACTGCACTTTGGGTAGGCGTAACAGTTCATCGTCTCGATGGGGACTCGGATCGTCTCGTCGGGTACTCGAATCGCTTCGATGGGAACTTGTATTGTCTTGAGTTACAGATCTGGAAATGAGCGCATCCTATTCAATTTGATGATTCTCAATCAAACATTGTCCAAAAGAGTAGCGATGAAACTCACATTGCCCGAAAGAGGCAAGGCAGTTGCGAAGACAGCACAGACGACACCGAGAAGGGGAACGAATTCTCGGATAGCGACGCCAAGGGGATACATGAATGACTGACAATGATACATGAAGACTCAGCAGACATTCGATAGAGAATGAGAGAACTACGCACATAATTCTTTTTGAAAGAAAACTGGGCCGGGGAGTGAATATTGAAAGTAATTTTGGAACGATTGAGTCGTGTGAGGAATAGATAATAGAAAGCTTTCTTTGACCAGCAAAGAAAAGTTGACCAGGAGGCTGACTAGCGGCGACAGAAATTGAAAAGACGAAAAGACCTGATGAAGAAAGAGAGCTACGGTGAGTATCATTCTTATAGAACCACGATACCTATACAAAAGATGAATGTGCTGTCGGAGGCTGTATCCGTTGTCGAGTGATTTCTGCTATCACTTCACTGACTTTCACAGACCTCCTGGGTCCTCTAACACTGAAGTCTGTTGGATATGTCAGGCTTTATCTTCTTCGATACCTGTCAGATGAATGCAGATGTCTTCTTACCATCTTGAAAGACTACCTCCAACCTCCACCAACATGGATACAACCAGCGAGATTACATTGATTATGTACCGAATAGTAGGCCGCGCAATTAGCCGGAGGCACTGCAAGGCCCTGCAGAGCCATCATCTGTCGAGTGCTTTCCTGTGCTTTCTGCTAAGTATCAGTCCACCCAGTCCATCCGCCATCGTAACTAGGCGCCCCACCTGCGACGCGGTACTATGTGACACGTAGATCACCGCGTCATCGAAAGTTTCATTCGTCGTCCTCTCTCATCCTCTCTCTCAACATCCATCGATATCAATATGGATTTTGAGCTTGCAGACCCCTGAACCTGAAAACAGTCAGGCGTTGGCAAGCGTCGTCAAAGTCGTCACTGATAAAAGGCTCGTGGCTGGTGAGCAATTATGTCGATGTTTGAAGAGGGATAAATGAGATGTGTTTCATCTATTCAGTCCCTACAAACTGGGATTGCGTTAACTGATAATTGTGGAAGTGAATACAGAATTCAGTACTGCATGGTGAGTGGTGTGGAGATTTGATCAATGTTGAACGTTGGAAAAATATGCCATCCGTGCGCAAGTATGAAGGAGATGGACTAGGGATAGTCAGGTCATTATCTCAGGTCCAAGGAGTGAACAGAGTACCTAGTACTGACAAACATTCATTGCATCCTGGTTCCTGTCGAATTCTGTATACCATCAAGAACATTTGGAATCTGCGACGGCATCATCTTGAAAATTGTCATCAAAATGACAAAGAATTCAAAACTCGAAAGCTCATCCCCTCCTCCAGTCAACATCGATTTTGAATGTTGTCTTTGAATCTGGTGCCATTCCAAAAGAGCAAACCTCAAGGACAGATACATAGTGTAGTAGTAAGAATCCCCTACTTCTACACTGTGTATTTGCCAATCGGTTTCTTCCGAGCGCGCGGGGATAACACATGTCTCTAGAAATCTGTGGTTCGAACCCGACACAAAGCTTCTTTGTGGAAAGATTCCGCTCTTGCGAAATAGTTCACAAGAGAGCTTGACTGTTACCCGGACTTGGACCAATGCGAGAACGAGACATCATGATCTTGAATGATTAAGCTGGGTATAAGGTGTTGGAACACAGCATCAAACCACAGTAAAATGACTCACCGCAGTATTGGGAACCACGGAATATGCGTTGGTGGTTGTGAGCCATGGCGCTGGGGCATCCTAAGCCGTGGTAGTAAGCTGTAAAGGGGCAGTTAGTAGGTGTTGAACGCGTTGATGGTGTGAATTACGTAATCAGTATAGCCTTTGATTCATCAACGCGACATTCTAAATTTTAACGACCCCGTCTACTTGCAACAAATCTTCCTTCCCGACTACAATGAGCTTTTTCAATCGAGGATCTACCAACACACCACCACCGTCTGGTACATACGGCCGATTGCCTCAAGACGCAGGTCTTCCGTCTGGTCCACGGGGTGGAATGAGGCCTCCACCATCAATGCAACATCAAGCTCCTCCATCACCATACAACGATCCTTCTAGTGCTCTTTTTGAGAAAAGAGGACCCTCCGAGCGAAAGCCAGCTCCAAGATCTGGAGGGAGGTGAGCATTGCTGCTGTTTCAATCGCACCATCGTCCTGAACTGGTGGTATCTGTAGTTATGGCGTTGTCAGCTCTCCAAGTGACCAGCTAGCGCTGAGTAACTGCCTCGTCGTCCACCCTACGGACTTTCAGCAAGGCGAACACGTCCTCGTCAAGGAACATTTCGCGCTCACTGTAAGACATGACGACACTAGAAAACTACAACCTGGGACTGTTGGCGCATCCGCTATGCAACGGTCCTGGATCGGACTTTCAGTCCAAGGCGATTCAGTATCCGTCGAACCTCTCCCTTCTCCTCCACATCCCTCTGCTCCGGCATATCTCCAATCAATCGATATCGAAGTCGGCTTCCTCCGTCGTGGCCATGAAATCGCAGAACAGTTCTCTGCGGATGACATGGCGAAACATTTCCTCAAGTTGTTCAGTGGGAATATTAGAAGTACTGGCGAGACGATCGTGTTTGAGTATCATGGACAGAATCTGAAAGGATATATACGCTCGGTTTCAGTGTTGGAATTGGCGGAAGAGCAAAGACGAGGTGCAGGTGGTGGAGGGAGGGCACCTCAACATATGGGTATCGTGATGGACAAAACGGACGTTACGTTCTTGAAAGCCCCAGATAGTGCAATCAAGATCAAGTCTAGCGCGAAAAAGTACGTGCTACGATGATATCAATCCCCGCACTTGGTCTCAATGTTGCATGTAGAGCACCACCAAATGCTATTCTTGCACCCAACTTCAAGTTTGAAGACATGGGTATCGGAGGTCTGGACACAGAGTTCAACGAAATCTTCCGTCGAGCCTTTGCTTCCCGTGTCTTCCCTCCTGGTCTGGTTGAGAAATTGGGTATTCAGCACGTCAAAGGTATGTTGCCTTGCCAGCATTCGTCCTTTTTCTGACCCCTAATGTCAACTATCAGGTATACTCCTCCATGGTCCTCCGGGGACTGGTAAGACGCTTATTGCACGGCAAATCGGAAAGATGCTCAACGCTCGGGAACCCAAGATTGTCAATGGTCCAGAAATTCTAAATAAATACGTTGGTGCCTCGGAAGAAAATATTCGTAAATTGTTCGCAGATGCGGAGAAGGAAGTCAGTCAGCCTATGGATGTGTCAAAGAATCTCTCCGTTAATCATTTTTTTCTAGTATAAAGAGAAAGGCGATGAGAGTGGCTTGCATATCATCATCTTCGATGAACTGGATGCTATCTTCAAGCAACGTGGTTCTACCAACAACGGTACTGGTGTCGGTGACACTGTAGTCAACCAGCTTCTCTCCAAGATGGACGGTGTCGACCAACTCAACAACATTCTCATTATCGGTATGACGAACCGAAAGGACATGATCGACGAAGCCCTTCTCCGACCCGGGCGTCTCGAGGTGCACATGGAGATATCACTACCAGATGAAAATGGCCGTCTACAGATTCTCAATATCCACACCGCGAAAATGCGGACAAACGGCGTCATGGACGAGGATGTGGACCTCTACGAAATCGCGAGCTTGACGAAGAACTTCTCCGGAGCGGAAATCGGTGGTCTGATCAAGAGCGCGACGAGTTTTGCGTTCAATCGTCATGTGAAAGTGGGGACGATGGCTGGGATCTCGGATGATGTGGAGAATCTGAGGGTCAACAAAAATGATTTCATGAATGCGTTGGAGGAGGTGCATCCGGCGTTTGGTGTGTCGGAGGAAGAGCTGTTACAGGTCATACAGAATGGCATCATACACTTCGATTCTACTATTGATGTGAGTGGTTCGGTCATCAGAGTGCAAAGTGATTAACATCCTCGAAGGAAATACTACGTTCTGGACAGCTATTCGTGGAGCAAGTACGAACGTCGACTCGGACCCCCCTTGTCAGCGTACTCTTGCATGGTCCTGCAGGGTCAGGTAAAACGGCATTAGGAGCTTCGATAGCACAGGCGTCGCAGTTTCCTTTCATCAAACTCATATCACCGGATAGCATGGTCGGATTCTCTGAGAGCTCAAAGGTCACGGCCATCAACAAGATCTTTGCAGACAGTTATAAGAGTCCGTTAAGTGTCATCGTCGTGGACAATATAGAACGGTTATTAGGTTCGTGGTTCTTGAAACACATCTCACGATGACTACTCACGTTGGATTAATCTACTCTAGAATGGACCCCAATCGGACCTAGATTTTCCAACGCTGTGCTGCAAACCCTTCTGGTACTCTTTGCCCGTAGACCACCCAAAGGACGTCGCCTCTTAGTGATCGCAACATCATCCCTGCGGTCTGTCTTGACCGAAATCGGGCTCTCAGAAGTTTTCGATTCTGAATTACGAGTTCCACCAATATCCAACCTTGTCTCTTTGGAGCGGGTGCTGCGGGAGGTGGAGCTATTTGGTTCATCTCAAGAGCTCCGACAGGCGATTCGTATGTTGGAGGATGCTGGTTTTGCTTCAACAGAGGGTGATGAAACGTCTGGAAGGCTGCATATCGGTATTAAGAAACTCTTGAGTATGATTGAAATGGCGAGGCAGGAGCCGGATAATGTGGCACAACGTCTGACTGGGGCTTTGATGGGTTTAGGAATGTAGAATTGTACATTATGGACTTGTAGGAGGAATAAAAGTGACATCACTATGCTATGTTGTAGTAGCAGGTAGTAGCCCACTGAGTTTGCAAATCAATTGAACCCGTGCCATCGCTTTACCTACTAGAATTGTATTTCTTGCTTCATCCCCCTTGTTTTCATACTACGATGTCTACAGAAATCATACAAGATCCACCTCATTTACCGCCCCTACCAAGATCAGCATCTCAGCCAAAACCGAAAGGGATTCTGAAGAATGCTGCTCCACCGCCTGGTGCAGGACAACAGTATGCAGAAAAAAACGAAATCGCCTGCTTTCGACACACTGATCATTTCTGATATGCGCATAGGAATCTACGATGGGACGAGGCCAACATACAATCTACAGAATTTCCGGAAGGAACGTTCACGAAGATCACTGAGCCTAAGACTCCATATGTTCGATATAATGCTGAGACTGATGAGGTCGAAGGAGGTGTGTTTCTCCCTCTGTCAAACTCATCAGTTGTTTCTTATGCATCAAGCAGAGATTCCGAATCTGGATCTAAACGGCCGCTATGTCCCAACCTCTCCAACACTTTCCTCATCTCCCACAGGTGCCAACACTTCAGGCCCTTCCTCACGGCGAACGTCCTTTTCGAGTGCAGGACGTTCAGGTTCCGCTCGCTCGGGCAGTGCACAGTCAAGTCGTAGCACGAGCTTTAACTTGCCTGACGAAGCTAGATCGGCTATAAGAGCTGCCGGGAATGGGGAAACAGGAGAGGAGGTAGAGGTTGGGGAGGAGATGGACGAAGAGAGTATGTTTTGATTGTCATCAACTCGTTTCAATTGGTCGCTCAGTGTTTTTTGTGACAATAGCTGCTCAGAAACATGCAGAGTTCGTACGTGCTCGAGGAAGACATTATTCTAATGAGGCTGAAGCGATGAAGGTACATGCGATTCAGGTGTATCGTGATTCACAGATCTGACAAGGCCTTGTTTTCAGAGAGCGGCTAGGCTGATGGCAGAAGAAGAAGACATGGAAGAGATGCCTGATCGAGTCAGTGATCAGGATGAACAAGAGTTAGAAGCGGCCACTGGGAAAGTCAGTATTAACGGTACTCACTGAATAGAACTCTCGCCGCGAATGGGACATTGTACTTTCTGCTGGTAATGTACTAGAACTATCTTTGCCCTACTCAATCGTGTCTACTGTTTCCTTGTATTTCAATATATTCTCTCTATCTCTGACTAGGGCTTTCGATTGCTACGAAAATGTACTGCTCATACGGTCAAGACAGGAATCATCACTGATTTAGTGTCTTGATTCTAGTTTCATACGAGGCTATCAGAAGACGTTCAGAATCGTGAATGGGAAAATCGAGTCAGTCACGAACATTCATCTTCACATCAACGTTATCGGAGAGCAGACTGGTGATTGGAATGGCTTGAGGACGTACAACTCTAGGTGGGATCACACCCTGTGCAAGAAGTATATCTGATAGCATATACTATTCAGATCAACATGACAGGAACAAAGAAAACGTTAACGAACCATAGGGCTTGTATCTGAATGAGAACGACACATACGGTGTTCTATCTAGTTTCTGTGCGTCAACCATGTCGACCGTAGGTCGTGATGCTCTGTATTCGTTTCCGAAACTTGAAGTCAGTGAAACCAATATCGATTCAGCTTTCAAAAGTACGTCCTGGTCCGAAACTCTATCGCTCACCGAACATGATGTGTTCCCCCTCTCTTTGTTTGCTCGTGAAGTACTTGGGATTCCAGTACGACAGGCGCGTAAGAATCGTGTTGGAGCTGCTGACGAACGACATGGTTGACTTGAAGTCGCCATAGCTCGAGTGTGATGACACCGAACTTGGTGTAGTCGACCAGAGGTAACCACTCGTCGTCGTCTGGCGTAAGAAAACAAACGACTCTCATAACGGAAGCGCAACGAGGCTTGACAAATATGCTTACCAGTTAATTGGATGACCGAGAAGATAAAGTCTCGACGAGTAGCTTCCGATGTCCTGGTGTATGAGACCCGAACGGTGTCTGGTCTATCACGAAAATCGTCCGATGCAGCAAGCATAACATGGCGATTGCATTCAACCCCATCAATTAACACCACGGCCTCGAGAGCGATATCTCTCTTCGCGTTGTGCCAATATATGGAGAATTTCTTGAAAATGCTAGTAAGTCTCCCGGTGCTTTGTGGGACACTATGATGATCTTCCAGCCATACCTTTCCAGCTTCGGATGGGATCCACCCAGATGCACTAGCAGTAGAGCCACCATAACGCGCTTCTGCACAATGGGTTTCCAAACCACGGGCAGAACCATCGACAGCTATCCATGCGGAATATGGGCCGATACGAAGCATCTTTGAAGTGTTGTGAGAGTATGAGTGTAGTAGAGAGAGGCGAGAGTGGACTAGAATAGGATTCCTAATGTCTCTTATAAGCAAAACCTGGTAATCTCCCCTGAGCCTGTTTTGGACACCTCCAAGCGTCCGATGCAACTTACTCTCTGGACTGACGAAATCTCGATTTGGGGGAGGGTGCTAGCCGATCCGCATGTAGCACATTCCCGAGGTTGACCCAATAGACTTTTGTCTGATGTAGGCAATGAACGACGAAGCAAGTCGGGAGTTGAGGACAAAGCAATAGCTCTCCACGAGGCTCAGAGCGGTTACACGAGCCCGGGGAAAAGAAAATCACTAGCCTCAGGCCCGAAGATGAGGATTGACTTCACCAACAATGGAATGTGAACCTTGATGGGAGCCTCGCCTTGTCACTTAATGTGATGATGGGCGGCGGTGCCCTCGTCTGTTTCTGATATCACATTTTCTGTCACAATTGCATGATATCACTTGCGGATTTGAGTCTTGAGGATCTTTGCAGAATGAGTTTTGCTTTATGGAGATTGTGATTGCTTGATGTTGCGTTCCAGGTGACCTAACGAGCGCACAGCTCCAAAAGACAATAATAATTGGTTTTAAACTCGTAGCCCTGATGCACGTCGTGTGTATAGAATGAACGATACATCCTCTTTGTGGTAGGGACCTCGAATTCTATGTCAAGAGTCCATTAGGAAGAAGCAGAGCCTCCGCAATGTACTTCATACTAGTGGATTAGGTGGAAAACATAGACTCTGTCCTTACTTTCGACTGAACGGCCCAGATATCGGACAACCGTAGAATTGTTCGGCCATGCGTATAACCTCTTCATTTCCGGCTAGACAAAGCAAGAAGAAACACAAGTCAATCAGAAAGCTTTCTCCCGGTGGACAGTATGAAATATTCAGATTGTACATTTTTCAAATTTCGCTGGTCCCTGTGTTAGTCGGTCGATGGAAGTTTTAGGTATGTCAGAAGCCAATTCAAGTACGAAAACAACAGAAAGTGTTCACCATCTCTTCTAATCGATAACCCTCGCTCTTGAATTTCGGCCCGGGAAACGCATCGTACAAGCCCAGCTTGACAGCGACCCAATTCTTGAGTTGAGCACTGAATGTACGTGGTTGTGGCATGTACCATGGTTTTGCCTGGAACCAATTGGGATGCATTCTGTGCAATCTGGAGGAAGGGCCGGTGTTCTTGACAATAGAGAAATCGATGGGGGCTCCGTGGTTGGAGTCCGAACGCGGGAGACAGAGGAATCTCTGAACGAACGCGATTGAACGAAGGACAGTTCGAAAGATGAGATGATAATAGACAGGTTGTTCGGGTTTCCTGTACAGCATGAGCGATTAGCAACAAGTAGATCCATGGAACCCCTAGACCGGAATCCTACTACATACATCATGGCGATTCGCACGTTTTCTTCTAATGCGCTTACTGACAGTTTTCGGAAAAGGCTCCTGAGACCGAGAAATTCTGGCACGACATGGAGAATCTCCTCTGTTGTGTAAGTCGCCACTTCGTGGTTGGTCTGTGCTGGTACCATCGCCCTGGCTTCATATTCCTAGGAGAATGTAGGGGAAATATGCCAATAAGATGATCTCTAAGTCGAAAAACCGTAAGTGAATGTACCGACTTTGACCCATTTGCGATAATCGTGGATGGTTTCTGGAATGTCTCGGATGCCCATCTTTTTCCCAATTTCGTACCAGAAGATGTAGAACGCCTTCAGGAAAGGCCGAATTAGTAGTAGAATCACTAAATGGCGAAAACGAGCTCTAGATGAACTCACTTCTTCCTCCATAGGGGAAAGCGGTCTCCAGCCGTAACGACGGACCCATTTCTAGTGTGCTATGATTATAGCGCTTCGGATAAAACCCAAAACTACTCACCGGAGGTTCGAAAGTGAAGAGGGCCAGGGTGTAGAGATAATCGTCGTTTGTCTAGTAAGACGTAAAGTCCACTGATTTTAATTTCAGTTTTTCATGTTGAATGGTGACTTACGATAGGATATTTTGAATGCAGCCAGTTCACCCGTGCAAGGGCTATCATAGCCCTTGGATCATCCAGTTCCCCTTGCTCCGCCCTCGATCCAGTTGGTCCTTTCTTCAACATCTCCAGAGAATCATGAAGGGACACATCCGAAAGTTGTTCAGAGAACGATGATTTACCAGTGATTGGACAGAAAACCCAAGTACCTGAATAAAAGATATCTCAGTTTGAGTGACACGCCCGCCGATAAAATGGACTAGGACTCGGAACTGGGCGTGTGAGATCCAAGTATAGACGTACTGATCAGGATTTCCGTCTAGATACAAGGGACCGTGAGTTTCACCACATAGTTAGTGTATGGTATCCTCACATCTGCGTATCTCTTGGACATAGTATCACTCGACTTGAGTTCCTTCGTGTCCGACAGGATTTTGGAGATTGTCGGCTGTGTTGGAGATATGAGTCCACAGGAGACCTACAGCTGCTAGAACTTGAATCAGAGTCACTCACGATAGCATACGTTTTGAACAAGGCGAAGGCGAGTGCATAATTTGTGAGAGCAGGCATATCGTACAACGTTGAGACACCAATGATCTCTTGAGCTTCGGCAGGTGTGAGGAGGCCAGATTCGTACTTATGCTGGTATTTTTGGTGGATAGCAGCGTGTCTTCGCCAGCGATGAGCGCGAACGGTCAACAAGTAGCCAGTGATCGCGATTAAAATGACTCCTGTCGCAAGGCTGAGCATGGTGGCATGAACTGGGTCCTGGGAGGCTAATAGAATTTTTTAAGGACGAGCGCGGAGGTCTGGCAAGATGTGGTTGCTGAAAAAAGGGTCACCGGTCAGTGATCATATATCTAACTCAAACGAGTCCTTGGGAGTTGGAAACCACGGCCGCTAGTATATCGGCCCATGAGTCCAAGCCTGAACAAGTGACCGTGACGGATCAAAAAAACTTACCCACGCTATCAAATCCTCAAACTCCTCTTCCTCCTCAATGGCAGAGCCAGAATTAGAATTTCCACCTCCAAACTCTTCTCCATCTTGGTTATCTCTCAATGAAGATGGCTCGTATCCAGATGTTGACCGACACTCATGCCAGCTATTAGGACCCACCGCGCTAGTATGACATTGTCATTGAACGAAACCTCAGTTTTCCAATACACTTTCACAGATCGTCCAGGGGCTTATGGGAATTCTTGTGATTCTCTCACTGATATATAAACGCCAGAGAGAAAAGCCAATGAGGCCATGGAGGATATGGTGCGTGGTTTTGCTCCCCAAAAGATTGTATATACTGAACAACGTCGGACAGGCTATTCGACGTATCCAAGCAGATTGTCGGCCAAATGTTTGTGCATGGCGTCAACGTTCTCATATCCGATCTTCTGTCCCACTTCTCATCTGAAAACGCATGTGTATCCTATTTTCTGAACATCCTAGTCGATACTACCCTCGGTCAGTCGTTCCGTCCTTTCAACCCTCATGAGCTGTCTGATATCGTGTTTGTTCAGGTGTTGCTCTCATATACCTTATCCTTCACGTCCTCACGATTATCTTCTCTGAAAAGTTTCACCTCAAAGGCTTTGAATCAGGAATTTACGGTACCCCTCCTCGAGTCAAGTACTGGGCGCGTCAAGCCGCACTTTACGTCGTTGCTCTCACCACTATGAAGTTCCTCGTAATCGGACTTCTTGCCTTATTCCCAGGGCTCTTCAAAATTGGCGCGTGGTTGTTAAGCTGGACATGGACAGACGAAGGCGACGCTTTACAGGTCATCTTGTGAGTAATTCATCCTTCGACGGACTGATTACTATGCTAATGGGTTTTTGCCCTGTAGCGTCATGGGAATATTCCCAATCATAATGAATATTCTACAATTCTGGCTCATTGACTCGATAGTGAAAGCTTCCAGCAATCCTGTTGCGCTAGGTGTGGATGGGGATGCCGTGAACCCCGAGAACCCTGATCGAGAACCTTTGTTTGGTGCTCCGTCGGACGACGAAGACGACGACAATCTTCACCCTCAAAACGACGTTGGGCATCATCATACTCGGTCTCGATCTCGCAACTCTCTTCGCTCACGTTCTCATTCCCGAGATAAATCCATTACCTTCTCCGACAACCCTTACGAATCCAAATCCACAGGATCCGGCAGCAGAACGGAGATTGCAGATTCACACTCCTATCCTCCCAGCCTTTCGAGTAGTCTTACTTCCACCTCATCTACTTCCTCGATACGAGAAGCGAGTAAACTGAACAAGAAGCGCCGACCTCCTCCCGCTCCCCTAAACCTTTCGCCTGCTCCTGTACCGATGCAAACGCAAACGAAGCCGATTACACGTCCTATGCTTAACGAACCTGCCGTAGTAGAGCCTTCGAGGAACGAGTGGGCAGATACATGGCGTAACGAATAGGCGAAATTGCTGTCGCTCTGATGATACATGAACATTGTGCATTGGGTTAGATTTCTTGTTTGTACTACTAGGTACCGTTTCCCCCCGCCCTTCCTCTCTTAACGTTTCTGATATTGGAGTTTCAAGATCATGTATAATATCCTATGAGCCATAATCATTACCATGGAAAACTTTCATCATCATCAAACCTACGGACTATGAGCTCACTCTCACCTGAGGATTGGCGAGACTACGCTGTACCAAAAGCAGTGCTCAGAGCAGTAGCAGCATCTGTGACGAGTTTGGCTCCTAATTGAACGGCGCTATGATGCAAGTCACTGATCAGCACGCTCGATAGTGGGTTATTCGACTTACGCTTTCAGATAGAACGCAAGTTCAATACGTCAGAGAATCATCGAACCGTTGCAGCGAAATTTGGCAGAACACACCATCCATAGCCATAATGGGGTGAGGACCACCCTTATACACCACGATTTCTACTTCCTTCACTCCCGCCTCTTTCAATTTCTCACCGTACTTTGCACCTTCAGCCTTCAAGATATCCAGCTCCCCAAGGCCGATCCAAGCGTTAGGTGCCTTTGCTAACAAGTCTGTAGGGGCGAAAATAGGCGACGCATCCCAATTGGTCCAGTCAGCTTTGTTCGGAAGATAGTTATCCTTGAACCAGTTCATCCTGGCAGGAGATAGCCATGGTGTGTGCTTATTTTCTTCCCATAGTCCTCCTGGACTATCAGTCGCTGTGTTGTCGGTCACTGGAACTATCAAAAGCTGAAAGACTAAGGGGAGGGTAGGGCAGGCGTAAAAGAGGGTTCCGCAGCTTTGAGAGCTAGGATTGCGGCGAGGTTGCCACCGCTATAGAGCAAAGCGAAATCGGTGGGTATGAGCTTTCACTGGTTGGATTGTCATACTTACCTCGAAGAACCTCCAACCGCAATCTTGGCCGTATCGATGTTCAACTGTGCTTTCCCATTCTTCACTACCCATTGCAAAGATTCAACTGCATCTTCTACCGCGATAGGGTACTTGTGCTCCGGTGCCAGACGGTAGTTGACCGAGAGGACAATACATTTGGCACCTAACGGGAAGTCGGAAATGCCGGTTTCTCTCAAACACGATTCTAGAATTACTCACGGACACACATATTCGTTGAAAACGTTTCTTCACTCGCGATAGATCCGAACGTCCACCCTCCTTCACCATCATCAGTGCTGTTTTCTTTCACCAAGTCTCTCGAAGACCTCGACGACGCTCACCTCCATGGAAGTATACCAGCACTGGCCAGCCTGCGCTAGGAGCTTCGCCTTCCGGCGTGAACGCACGCATGTTGGTATGAGTCAGATCGATATCCTGCTTCTGCCCTACCTTGAGAGGCTCGGTACTTCCAGGGACTGCAGGTGCATTGCGCAGAGCCGGATCCCAAGGGAGCGTATGTGGAGGAGTGATGTACTGGAGGACTTCCTCGTGGAATTTGATATACTCTGGATCAAGCCGCGGGATGATGGACGGGTGTAGAGGTTGTTTGACGGTCTTCTCTGTCGAGGACATGGTTGGATAATGGAAAGATAAGAAGAAAGGCAGGATTGGTTTTTCCCAGAGAGTTTGGTGACTGCTTTGAAAGGTAAGCGCTTAAGCGCTCTGGATGAATTGGAATGCGGAATTCGTTCGGCGATTGGGCGCTAAATTGACAGGCGCTTGTCTATTTTGAGCGTTTACATCCTCTCCTGATTCTTCCTCAACATGAATACAATCTCACGGAAGACAGCCCATGATAGGAGACCACTCAACAGACAACGATATCACCGCTCGTATCTTGCAACTGGGAAGCTTCACCGAGGACGACTCAGATAGACTCTTCGGATATAACACGATCCCCCAAGAAGCTCAACGTTTACGCTAGGAGTTGCGACTAACTTCCATATGCACGGTATGCAGGTCTAGTGCTGGCCTGCGCGTGTGCAGGCTGAGAAATCGCAAAACTTAGAAGCAGAAGCAGCGGGACTATTTCATTCGAACACCGGGTGATGATCTGCTGAACATATCGTAAACCGAGTTTCTACGGGGCTTCTCGACTTCATTGATTCATGCTGTCTGCAAAAGCGTCAATGAAGTACTCTCATTGAAGGAAGAAAGAGAGGAGGGAATACAAAGCAAATACGAGGAAGGTGAAAATGAAAGATCAGACGTTTTTGGTCATTGTATGCGGTTCGTTTTTTCCTCCGTACATTCTGAGCATTCCTCGTTGTGACCTCGAGATCACTAGACCCGGAGCGATATCTGAAAAGATCGTGTGGCTCGTTTGCGTAAATTTCCCATTTTCTGGTTGGACGACGGACGACGGACGAAATGGCTTCAGCTGTTCGACATCCTCAAGTTACATATCCCGATACACCGCTTCCGCAGCTTCGCATCTATTCGCATTAGCCACTATTGTGTGTGCCTTAGATCGAAGGCGTTGGTATTCCTGGATTTGTTGTGTCTCCAAGCACAAGGAAGGAAAGGTATATGTTAACAAACCCTGTTAGAGGTTCTAGGATCCTGGTCCAAAGTTGAGCATTAGGTTAGTACGGTGATACGTACTCCTGCAACAGTTGTACTGACCCACGAGTGACGAAGATCAAAAGGCTGTCTGTGCACCCGACGTCGCGTTCATCACGCTAGAGCTTCTCGATTGAATTGGTATCACGAACTGACAGGGTTGTTGAACGTTTCTGGGTGTCATCGGGCTCCCTTCTCTCGAGGCATTCAAGAGTTCACGTTAGGCTAGGATGAGCATCCGCCAGCCTCTGCCAGCTCAGTTCACCGTGCTGAACGAATGCATTTCATATCTGAACATGGAGTGCTTGTACCTGGCGAGGCGGACGCAATTCGGAAAGCTTGAAAGTCGAAAAGCTTCGTGCGCAGAACTCCTGGTTGCTGCGCACAGCATACGGCTTTCGACTAAGAGTCTCCCTGCAAGCTCAATTCCAGGAGAATCCGATTTATGTACTCCAAAGTACTTTGAAAAGGAAAAATTTTCACGAAACCACGGTGCCCATTTTTTCCGGAAAATTACTTTATTATTATGCTCAATTATGACATCATAAACTACGAAATAGCCTTCGGCTGGGACTCCGGACACCCTGTGCCTCGCGATAACGGATAGGTGCGCGTATATAGAGTGTATCAGGGTTCGAATTTTTTTTCTACTTTGCACGACTTTTCAACTCACGACATCTTGTCGCCCTTCCTGCAGTCAACCCGAATACAGGTTCTTCTGCACCACCATGGACTATGACCGTTGGGATGCTCTACTGCACCACATCTTCAAGCAAACTCAAGGTATCTATCGCTAAAATTACACGTGCACAAGTCCCTCTAATAATCATCGCTAATTTGTAGGAGATGCTTGGTTCAGACCTGCAGAAGAAAATCTTTCGTCCGGTGTCGCCATCCGTGTAGCTGACGATCCAATACCGGAATATCGCGTCTTTCCTTACGAGAATGTCTCTCTTGAGCCTTTCGAAGCTGCAGTGAAAAAACTTGGTCCTGTCGTTGCAGTCAAAGTCCGGTCAGCCGCAGTTCATGCTGCAATTGCCGAAGCCCTTCCAGACGACACCTCCCTCTATGTTGACGCAAATACACGCATTCAGATCATCGACACGATGCTTCAGCTCCCCTTCGCAGACAAAGAGCAGTGCGCAGCGTTCATTAGAGATGAGAGGGTGCTCGTTGTGTGGAGCAACTCGTTGGACACGATTATTCCCGTGTGTCAGGACTTCGATGCCAGTCTTATCAAATTACTGTGGAGATCTAGGCCAACGGGTACTACCAATTCGTCGTTGCATACTCAATCGTTCCTTGGTGCTGGCTCGGTGTCGGGGCATGATTCTGCCTCTGTATCTGTGCAGTCTCAAGGTTTGATTGACCCCGCAGGAGCTGGGCGTCCGGTCGAAACCAAAACAGTCAGGACTTGGTATGGTCGGAAACGTACGGTACCAGTTAGGCCTTCTACGATCGGTCCTGAACCTCCTCGTAAATTGGCATTATACGCTCCCATCTACAACGGCTTGGCAGCTGGTCTTGCTCTAGTCTTCATCGGAAACGGTGTCCGTGTCCTCGTCCGAGAGTTTCTACTCACAGCCCCAGTACCCAATACGCCCGATCCTGAACCCACGTCAATGCAGAGATACCTCCGCTTCGTTCTCGCTGTCACACTGCCCTTCCTCTATTGTGTTTCTCTCTTCTTCACGCTTCAAATCATGCAAAATGTTTCAATGGCGATAGGTCCGATCGCGCATTATCACAAAAACTCCCGATACTACTCTGCCGTCCCACCAAAAGCACCGTCTAGCGCCGAGGATGATAAGCCGGAGGTTTTACCACACATTACAATTCAGATGCCTGTCTATCGCGAATCTCTCGAAACCGTGCTAGCGCCTTCAATCGCGTCACTGAAGCGCGCCATGCAGACTTACGCTAGACAAGGGGGAACCTCTTCGATTTTAGTATGCGATGATGGAATGAGAACAAATGGGATGTCGAAAGCGGATCGTGATGAGCGAATTAGGTATTACCGCAGCGAAGGCATCGGTTGGGTCGCTAGGCCACGGGATGGCTGTCCCGCCGGTGGCTTAGATTCGATTGAGGAGACGACGGACATCATGGCTGATCCAGAGAAAGCCCTTGGGACCAAGAAGAAAAAGACGAAGTCGGGTTCCTCACACAAAGGCTCCATACCGGTCTTTCACCGTGCTGGTCGCTTCAAGAAAGCATCGAATATGAATTATGGCTTGAGCTTGAGTATGTGTATGGAGAGACACCTTATGGCGTTGGTCGAGTCGAGGAAGGAAAACCCGGAGTGCGTAGATTATATTTTTCAGGTCTTGATTTCAATTATCTGACGTCGCATTATAGTCGGTCAAACTCAAACGCGAACTCGACATCGTCCCGGGGACATTCCAACTTGAACCCGAACGCTCAACCTCGTCCAACTTCGTCTTCTCAGCAATCGCATTCCAGGAGAATTTCACATTCGTATCCTCCGCTACAAAATGGTTCATAACTTTCTCGTGACTTATTTCTCAAAATTCTCATCACATTTATCCTTGTTAAGGTTCTGGTCGCGCATCACCACGAGTTGGTCAAGGCACTTATGGGATGTACGGTATGCAATACTTAAACCGTGACGGGGACGATATGCGTGTTGGAGGTGTCTCGGGTAATAACAGCAATGCGAACGAGGCTTCTCCTCCTCTGGGACCCGGCAATGCGATCGCAACTCCTACACCAACGACTGGCGCGTTCCCTTCGCAAACTTCGCCTCTCATGAGGAGTGACCCGCTCGGTCCCGGCTTTGCCAATGCCGTCCCAGGGACGCCTGGTCCCGCAGCTGCAGAGGCGTATTATGAGCTGGGAATGGATCCGCTAGGAAATTTGTATGGTGACGAGATCGAAGATCTGGAGGAAGAGGCATTAGAAATGGCCATTGAAGAAGTGGGTCATTCCTGATTTCGTGCAATTTTTTTCTCCAACAATCTGTTTTTAGATGTGGGAAGAATCTCGCTCAACATCTAACTCCGCTGGTTGGAAACCGTGGGCAGCAAATGGAAAGGCGATGCGGATGGGTGAAATCATCCTTCTCGTCGATTCAGATACAGTTGTTCCTGAGGTAGGTTACCTTGTGTCGGTTGCCTTTTCACTCGTGAGATTTATTCTACGACTTTGATAGGATTGCCTTCGTGATGCTGCTCGGGAAATGGCGATTTCGCCAAATGTAGCCATCATTCAACACGAGTCGGATGTCATGCAAGTTGCTCACCACTACTTCGAGAACGGTATCGCCTACTTCACCCACCGAATCAACCGCTGTATATCCATGTCCTGTGCCAACGGTGAGATCGCCCCCTTTGTCGGACACAACGCGTTTCTTCGCTGGCGGGCGGTTCAAGACGCTAGTTTCACAGATCTGACAGATAACAATCGAGTGACAAGGGAGAAGATGTGGAGCGAAAGTAATGTCAGCGAAGATTTTGATATGGCTCTGAGGTTGTTGGGAAGAGGTTACGATATTAGATGGGCGACTTATTCGAACGGTGGCTTCAAAGAGGGTGTGTCGCTCACGGTGGACGATGAGCTGAACAGATGGCAGAAGTACGCATATGGATGCAACGAGTGAGTGCTATGTTTCTGCGTCGTTCTTTTTGGATTCGTGCCACAACGTATTTTCGTCCCGTATTTTTTGTTTTTCCCACGATACCGATCTGTACTGATAACCTTCCTATGCAGACTGCTTTTCAATCCTCTATCGCAATGGCTAAGACGCGGACCTATCTCCCGCCAAATCCATCGTTTCATCTGGAGTAATGCACCTGTGCACTACAAAATCAGTATGATGGCCTGTAAGTGTGACGTTAACTGACCCCTCTGAACTTCCTTCCATTTCTGAGGTTCTCTCCTAGACATGTTCTCCTACTACGGAATCGCAGCGTCTATCACTATCGGAATCATCAACTATGTCTTACTCGGATTTGCATTCCCCGTTGACGGGTTCTACATGCATTCATTTGAGATTTGGCTCGCAACGACCGTAGTGTTCTTTGGCAGCGGAAACGTTGGGTATACGTTATTAGAGTATAGATTGGGCAAGAGAGAGTTGGTGAGTGATTCAAGTCTTTCTTTCGTTTATCTTTTCTTTGTTCCATCTATTCTCCCTTCTCTGGAGCCTACGTGTTCATATTCTTGCGACGGCACGCTGTCTTCCATCTTTCCGCCCAATTCCTGGAACTCGGAAGTCATACCATGAGAGCATATCATCCTGACTCGAGGCTCTTCCACAAAAAATATCGAGCATCCTGCCAGTATCGCTCAACCTCTGCATACTACCCATCGCCCGTCGCATGGTAACACGATGACCGACATTGCCAGTCTCCCATGCGTACCAGGTCCAAATTACGGGACTGTCTGGTACAGACGTGGGATATTCGTGCGCGCCCCAATACATCTTATCTTCTTGATTCTGTGGCGTGTGGCGTTTGGTAATAGAGCTACATAGGAGGAGTGGAGGACCCCGGAAAGCTCTTCCACTTTATTCCGCCCTTCCCCTCGGCATCTATCTTGAGCTTCAGTGACGATGAGGTTGTTGGGTGTGCAGATTGATGATGACGATTCAGCTCACGAGGATGACTCTGGGGCTCCTTGACCACGAATACGCATTGTGCCTTTGGCGTGCGTCCGCTCGCAATCATCTATGTGGTCATAGTGGGGTTGGATTAATTTTCTCTGCTTCACTTTTTTCATATTTCGTGATTGTTACCCGTATCTGAATGAGACTGACGTACCTCAAACAGCTCTGGGGTTTCCTAGAAAATGTTATGTGGATACCATTCTTGTGAGTGAATATCTCAGATTGTTTGCGATTATCACTCATTTGTCGCTTTTATTCGAATAGCTTCTTCTTCTTTGGGGGCCTCAGTATCCCCGTGAGCCAGGCAATCCTAGCTCATCTGTTCTCTTACAACATCACTTGGAGTGCCACGGTCAAGGAAGTAGAAAGGTCAAACTTCTTCAAAGAGATTCCGAAAATTGCGAAAAGGTAGATGTGTATCCTATGATCACTTCACGATACGTCTCTGAATAAGGCTCCGTAGATTTTGGTTCCCTCTGATAGTGTCATTCATTCTCATTGCGGCTATGGTTATCCTCAGTACAAGCTTGGTCCCCATCGGTTGGCGAATCGATGGCTCCTCGTGGGCAGTCATTTTCCCGCTGGCAGTCATCGCTTCTTGCCATATTTTGTTCCCGGTAGGCATTGAATCCTTTCCTCAGTCAAACGGAAATCTCGGCTCACAGACACTACGCAGATTGTGTTGAACCCATGGCTGATGGTCTTCTCGTACTAAACTACCTACTCGCACTTTGTTGCGCAGGATTCCAAACCATCACGTCGGAGTCCAGGCTTTCCCAAGACAGCCATCATACCACATATACTTGATACCTTCCAGAGGCTTGCCACTATGCCTTCCGACGTAGTTTCCCAAACCTCAAACACACGCTCTTTGCGCTGCCTAGCTCACAGAACCTTGTTCGCTCAATGCGGCTCATACGCTTTTTCAAGTATTCACTCACTACAATGTTTATTGTGCAGTAACTTAATTCTTTGCATATATAGGACCGAATGACTCTCAACGCTTGTACCTAGTCATATAGTTGTCATGTACCCTCCTGCTCTATTCGAGCCTCCTCCGCATCGTCGCTTACAACGCACCGCTGCTGTTGTTCTACTGTTACTTTCTATTCTGTTTCACCGCTTGCTTGCGATTTTTACTCTGGACATGTTGTTAGAACCTTTGCTTCATGCATACACGAATGTTTTCATGCTACACATACCATACGAATCACGCCTTTGCCAATATTTACAGTAGTACGGGGAAAAGACTGTGACTTAGTCTCTTAGACCTGAAAATGAATGTGGCATCCGGGCGCCCCGGACTACCGGAGCTACTACCAGCTTGGTTTCTCACTTCCATCAACATTCTTCTGCTTTTCAACACCGTTCCAAATATCCTTGAGTGCAACGAATAATTGTCTAAATATCGCGTCGCAATGGTATAGCTCTATGTTCTATTCCACAACTATATGATCCCAACTCTCAAATATCTCTGTAGGCTCGTAATGAAGAGAAAGCTCAATCTATGCTTTACCGATTTCGGGAAGCCCAAGCTGCTGAGCTCGGACTAGGAACTCGAGCAGATCGGAGACCTCGTATGGCGAGTGCTTGTAAGAGTCTACGAGAGTGCGAGAGATGGAGAGGAGAAATTCTAAGAGAGATCAGTCGAAAAGTCTCAAAGATCCAAGATGGTGCGCCAATGGTTTTCTGTAAACTACAGATATCTTTCTCATCAATATTGCAGCTGGGCTCACCGACTATGAGGTTCGAGACTTGAATGACGAGATCAACAAGCTCATGCGAGAGAAGAGGCACTGGGAAAATCAAATAGTAGCACTTGGTGGGGCAAACTATCGTCGTAATGTTGCCATGCTCGACGACGACGGAAAAGAAGTGCCTGGGACCAAGGGATACAAGTCAGTATAACTCTGCTCATGTGCTGCTTTGTAGCTCATCAGTCACTGTTCCAAGATACTTCGGTCGAGCGAAAGATCTCCCTGGTGTTCGCGAACTCTTTCAAAGTCGCAAAGTAGAGGAAGACGAAGACAATCAAACACTAGCGTATTATAAAAAGTTCATGAATCAAGGACCTGCTTACTACGGCGACATGGATGAAGAAGACGGGTCATTATTAAAATCTGAGCGATTGGCCGAGGAGGAAGGCAAGAATATTTGTTCTCCTGCCGTTCTAGTCTCGAATTTCTGATATCTCACTAGAATGGGAAGAAGCATACACCACGCTACGTGAGGCACTGGGTCTCTCTACAGATGAACCGATACCAAAAATGGCTCGACATGAACCTTCAAACAAGGACTCTTCACCCGATACTACGGACAGTACAGGTGCTGAATCGGGACCGTCTGCCTCGGATAAACGATCTGTACTAAAATCATTCATACCAGGTACTGCACCAGCGGATCAGTCACAACAAGCAATTCTTCACGCCCAAACAGCCGCGTCGTATATCCCCTTCCTCTCTGTAGAACATCTATCGCCACCAAAAATGCCAACCAGAGTTGAGATGGAACAGGTCTTACTTCAATTGAAGAAGCAGGCCCTAGTGGAAGAATACTTTGGAAACGAGAAGCAGGCAGCGACATAGTATATGGAAATAGACAGTCCCTTGGTTGTCGGTTTACAATCTACTATCATCGCTTGGGGTACGTACGTCCAGCTATGTTGTTTGTTCTTACCCCTTTGTTCATTACCCCGAACTCCAGCTGGTATCTGCGTCAGCGGCGCCCGTAGAACTCTCGTGGAGATTTCAATGTTGAATCGATCCTCGTCGTCTGAGATTCATACGTCCTCTACCGAAACAACCCAGTCTCGATCATTCATATTTGTCCTCTTGATTGTCCATCTCATTCAACGGGTTCATGCGGCGCGAACCAATCCTAGCTCAATGAATAATATAGGATGATTGTAGTGAATCGTAAAGATCAAGATATGTGTCTAGTATGCCAATGCCAACTGACAGAATGGTTATTCTCCCCGTCGCTGTGATCGCCACTTACAGGCAGTCAGCTATCTCATGATTGGCAGTAGGTGAAAGTGTTCTTGTTCACCTTAGTCGGTCCTTTCGTTCGGATTGCTTCTCGAAGTCAAGAGGGGTGCGTCAACTTCATGCATTTTCCACACTCTTGACCTGACAGCAGTACTCATGTATCAAGAGCGTTGTAGTGGCATTGCTATTTTCATTGTTGTGTGGTCATAGCACTCTTGCACGCTATTGATCTATCGTCTAACCAAGGTGTGTTCATAGTATCTGTGATGTCACCTGGAACCCGAGAATCATCACGGCGAGCACCCTAAGATGTGACGCTTTCTACGCCAACAACCCCCAACCGAATGAGATAGGTCCGGATCCCGACGGAATAGGATTACTTACACTGTGATTCGTTCAAGTTGTAAAATGACCGCAAGAAAACCGGGATGTGAGTAGGATTGCTCTCAGTCTGTAGAGAATGAAACACCGTTAATTGTCATTGACATTAGTAAACACGAGGGAACACGTTAAGCAACCTTTTTGACTCTATCGCTTGGTTTGCACAGAACTCATCTTACATCAGTGCAGTAGGCTCGCAGGCTCGATTACTTCTGGGAGAGAAGGAGATTTCACTCAGAAGAACCCTTAACACAATTTTCTTCAACGTACACTCCGGATGACTCGGATCCGAGGGTGTCATGTAGTCTGGGTCCCAATCCAATGAGATCGGTGTGAGTGCGTTGACTCTAGCTGATGACAGGACTTGTCACTTGTGGCGGATTAGAAAATAAAAACAGGATGTGAGCAACATACATATTTTCCGAAAGTTGTTTGGATTAATAACCGTTTCGTTATCAAAGCAAGCTGAATTTTTGGTAGGAACGATTGCCTCTCACAGATAGACGTTGTTACTTTGTTTTCCTTTCACAGCTCACTCAAGGTTTGCAAATCTCCCGCTCCTCCTGCAGGCTGCGAACACCCTCAAAAGCAACTTGAAAGGTACAGTAGGCTGTAGCAAATCTGCCATTGTACATCGTTTATCCAGCTACAGAGATCATTTGCAACTTTACTACCTCCAGTAGTATAGTCCGAGTAAGCGCAGACTTCTGCGTATAGAGAGTTCAAACTAAGTCTTCTCAACTCGTTATCACCTACACGCAATGCCGGAGGTTAACCAGAGGCGTGTATGCTTACTCGTTAGCAGACGCGTTGGCCTCGGTCTAACTTGACTCATACACAGAAGGGACTCAAGAAAATCGTATAAATACTCCGGGCTTGTATAAAGCAAGTCAAAAGATATCCAGACGGTCAATCCGTAGAAGATGTCTACTCGACCTGACGAAAAGCTCTCACCAGAGTTCACCCAGGAGGAGTTCCTTGATACTCGAAAAAAGTTTCTCGACGCGTTCCCCTCGGCTGTGCGGCCGTATCTAGAATTAATACGCTTGGAGAAGGTTGGTCGTCACCGAGTAGAATGGTGTTTGCCGTTGCTGAAGATATTTCTATGTAGCCCACTGGAACCAAGTTGATGTTTTGGCCTTTCGGTAGGGAATACGTTTTAGACCTTCCATCCTCCACGGTTCTTCACCGAGCTCACCTTGATTTCGAACAGCTTGGGGATTGACCATGGCAGCTTATTCCGTCAAGATGTCCTGGAGTACATATAGCTCCAGACTTCTTCAGTGCCTTCTCAGCGCGTTCATTATACGATCATCCGCATGTACCATCAACGATATCTTTGATCGCGAAATGGACGCTGGAGTTGGTGAGTCAACTCTTTTCCGAACCTTATGATCATCGTTCACGGGTCGTGCAGAAAGAACAAAGACCAGGCCACTCCCTAGTAGGCGCATCTCCGTATGTGCAGCCTCAGTATATGCCTTGGTCCAGTACGCCATCGGGACTACGTGGTTTTATCTCACCGTGAACGACTTGGCGTAAGTCGTTTATTACGGTCTGCTGAGAGCAAATTTCTTTCCAGAATCGCTAGCTAACGGGCGGAACCACGATCTTTTGCAGACTTTGGGTGGCGCTGGTTCAACTGTTACCCATGTAAGTAGATAAGTGCCCGTTCATTCATGGAGTTTCTTGACTAACAGTCCGGTCTCGATCATCCAACTTCCCCTATGAACGGTCAATAGATTCGCGATCTATCCCTTACTGAAGCGGGTCACTGATTGGCCCCAAGCCTGGCTTGGCTTCGCCATGAACTTTGGATTTATGACGGCTTGGGTGTCGACTACAAACACTTTGTCCTCACCGGTCTTGGTGACTGCCATTCTTGCCTGTTGGTGGTTCGTAATACGATGAACATTTTTTCGTAGAGTATTTTTTTCTGATCTGATTGTTCTGTAGCTGGACTATGTTATATGGTAAGTATATGTTCTCATTACAACCGGGCGTTTGAGCTGTCCTGACGTACCAAAAGACACTGTCTATGCCTGCCAGGACATCGAGGACGATGTCAAAATGGGCATTCGTTCTACAGCTATACTATTTGGGTCATACATCCGTCCGCTCCTCATTGCTTGCGGCTGCTGCTTCGTGGTCCTCTTCTGTGGTGCCGGCATTCTCAACGGCCAGGGGCCTGCTTTCTACGTGCTCTCTGTAGGGGGGATGCTTCTGCATCTGATCAGGCAGTGGTGGACTGTCGATTTGGACAGACCCAAGAGTTGTTCGGGTAAGTAACGCAAGAGTTTCTGTATGTGGCCATGGGTACTGATCACCAGTATGCTACAGAAAATTTTGAAAGCAATGGTCAGCTTGGTTGGATAATTTGGATAGGTCTGGTCGTTGACTACGCCATCTCGATCAAGGTGTATTCATGATATGTTCCTTCAAAAATTGGCAAAATCGCTCGTACAGATCGTTACGAATCATCCTACGACCTCTTCGAAGTCTCATATTCTTCTAACCCATATTATAGTTGGCTTTTTAATATGCTACTCAGAAGCATGTTCCAATAATCTTGTTCACTTGTTCTTCCGCAAGAAGAATGATACATTAACGATCCTTTTGTGGTACACCCGAAGCCGCTGAGGTAAAATCATGCGGAGACTCTACGATGCATCGCAAGTACATCAAAAGCCATCGATGATCAATCGTCGAACCTGCAAAAGATTCGTCGCTCGCTTGTGCTCCATTCCGCCAAGAGGGATACATGATGCCAATATTGTTAGGAATACTGAACTATGTCAAAGATATACCCGCCGTAGATCCATCGCCGCAGTAATTCTCTTGCAAATAGGGCACAGTTTGGTAGAACCCAAACAACGTAGCCAGCATTCCCTACAGCACGTATGCCAACACCCAGTGGAAACGGTCGGTTCATTATATGGTTCGATACAGATCCGGCAGAGGAGGGGAGAAGATGAAGCTGATTGTGCTTGTGGGCCCTCCTATACCATGGAAATCAATTTCGCGGATGCGGGACGAAAGCAAAGAAAAACCTACAAGGAGCTTGATCTTGTTCTCCAGTGCGGTTACCAACGCCGCCTGGTTTCCTCTATTCTTTGCCATGAGTATAGCAACTTCTGCTTTTTCAATGTCTGATATGACAGCTACTTCTTGTGTCACTGAAGTTTGTGGTGCTTTACTATCTGCGATTAGCTCTCTGAGTACTTTTGCAGGTTGGTCTTCCTCAGTCTCTTGCTCAGGACACGAGTCGTCGAGACCGCCGACCTGTGGGCGTCCTGATGTAGGCAGTGTACGAGCAGCAGTAGTCACAGGAGCATCTGCGTCAAGGATATCTGTCTCGTGAAACTGAGCGGAACCAAAGATATCGGCATCGTCTCCATCGATATCGATCTCATCTTCGACGTCAGCCTCGGCATGGTTCCTTGTATGGAAGCCTGTACCTGCTACGGTTATGAGCCGATGTTATCGAACTTTCATAAAAACCCCTACGTACCTCGCACGTCTCCAAAATGACCTGCAGCATCATCATCTCCTATATCCACTTCCTGAGCTTCTTCACGTTCCTGCCGTTCTCGTCTAAGGCGCTCTTCCTCCAACCTCATAGACTCATTCGCTACGCATGCCTCTATATGGGCATCCTGAACGTCCTCATCTCCTCCGACTGTGGTTAGACACACAGGACAGACTATTTCTCCTCGGCCTGAAGTATGACGAGGGCGGGAAGCAGAGTATCCATCATCATCCTCTCTTGTCATCTCTCGTAACTTCCCATGACGGTTCTTGCGATTTCGCTTGATACTCTGGATGACTTTCGTGACCACGGTGGACTGAGCTCTCACTGGGGCAGTCTTCTCGAGAATCGAACGACGAGCACGGATAGCGGAACGTCTTCCTTGCGACGCTGACCTGGCTAATTCGGATGTTGAGCCCACGACAGGGATAGGGTTATGGCCGAAGGATTCATAAGATAGATCAAGGAAAGGTTCCTCAGAACCAATATGACCGATGATTTCGTCCACACGGGATACTTCGAGTTCGACGTGTTTCCCGAGAAGCCTGAGAGGAATAGGCTCGTTACAGATAGGACAATTTCGGGTCTCTGCCTTATGTCTGGCTGATTTAGAAGGGGAGTCAAAATCGAACGGCTTATTGAGCAAGGAGAGGAATTAATTTACATCGTTTAATGGGCGGTGCTTCCGGGGAAGGGGATACTCTTGAACTTCCAGCTGCTGAAGTCTCTGCAACTTGTTGAATTTCTTCGTTTACTGTGTTCCTTGTGGACCGTTTCCTAAACTAGAACCTCAATTACATTTAGGTGTATGTTTGCAGAGAATTTTCGACCTTTTGCCTTTATCCAAGCCCATGTTGCTTCCAGCTCGGCGCTGTAAATTTTTATCACAGTCTCTGGCCTAAATAAGAACGAATTCTGGAATTCTGAGTGCGCTTTGAGTTGGATGCTCTCAAGGATGAACGGATGAAGCTATAGCAAGAGGGGTAGATAGGCGCCTCTGTAAGCGCCCGGTTGATTTATGTTGAATCTCGGGCGGTTAATGCTATATCTGACCTCTTTGCCAATTTGCCTCACGAATTCTGCATGTCGAAAGAAGTGCAGTCAAAGAAATCATAGAGTAGATTACTGAATACACCAAAATCACAAAACCAACATGTCACACCAAACCACTTCCCCCCATTTTCACAGTGTCAAATACAACTCGGATGATCTCCCACCAAGCCTTCATGAGCATCTGCCCTAGTGCACCCATCGCACTGTAACTAGCATTGACGGACTGTAGTCGTTGTCGAACGAGGACTGCGCTGGTAGCGCCAAATTCAGAAGTCCCTGATAACCTTGGTCGTCGACGAAGCATTCGCACCAACAGTGAAAACACAGGTATGACCACGAAGATGACCATCAAGCTCGTCAGCTTGTTCGCAGAGCTCGCGCTAGTGATCTGGGTGACATAAGGCTCTATGCTAGCTTTGATCAAAGCAAGCGTGTTTGGAGTTTGTCTTCTTGGTGGAGAAGAGTTCAAATGTGTCTTGGGAAGGGACAACGGTGTCAATGCGTTGGGATTTAGTGGGTGTGCGTTGACACTGGAAGACGGAGGACTGGGCGCAAGGGGTGTCTTGGCTCTCTGTTTACCTTTACTTTTCGAGTCGATTCGTCTGTGATGAGGTCGGGCACTTGCTCGCTGCCGTGGGGTGACGGTCCCATCCGAGCCGTCTGCGCTCCCTTCCTCGGAGATTCCATTTGTGCTCGAGGATATTCCTTCGATGTGGAGCCTTGCTCGAGGCGTTGTAGGCACGACAGTATGCGTTGATGTTGTGGAAAGTGAGGAAGAAGACGAAGATGTAGAAGGAGCAGGAGAAAACGCCCTCTGCTTAGCTGAAGGTGGCGGAGTTGAAGAGGATGATGACATTCCCGAAGGAGATTGCGTAGATGAAGAGGGTAGCCGCGACGCGATAGCTTGTGCATACAGGGAATGAAGGGAGTGTTGTATGTTCTGCAGCTGATATAAGTAAGATTTCCAGACGTTTATAAAAGAACTTACATATCTGACTTCCGGACTGAGTTCACTCTCGTACTCCAGAAACTCGGTCGCATAGTCCCATTGCTCTAATTTCGGGAGTACCTGGAGGCAGTAGAGTTCGAGAACCTTGGAATAACCATCATGTCCATCACCTATGCCGAGTCCGTCTTTCGGGCTGTCTCCGTTCATCGAACCATCTGCATCGTACCCGTCTGACAACGGAGTTTCCGTCGATGCTGAAGATGCCGACATCCAAGAGGAAGAGAGCTCCGCAGCAGAACCCCTACTCGCCAACCAGTCCTCAATCATCCACCTACCGACATCTGCGGCGTCCGCTTTTAGACTGGAATAGACAAGGGTGGACAGAACTTGGGACGGCAAGACCGTTGCTGCACCGTTCGATGCGAGTAGTTCGAGGGAACGGTTATACATGTCTTTTACGAATTCCTGAGGGGTTTTGGATAGCAAACTGTTCAAGGACGATATTTGGCGGGTCTGTGGATCCGTCGATGTCGGTGGCGATGTATACAGCATTGTATCAAATGTTATTCGAAGGATATCCCACTTTCGCGCAGCACTGGGATCGAAGTCCATGTCTTGTAGAGATTTGAAGCCAGTATACAACAACTCTTGTGTCAAAGCTACATTCTTGTTCAAGAACGCGCGCGCGGCACGGTGGTATATTTTGTCCAACGACCGATTGCGCTTGGCTTTCAATTCTGTGGTGGATAATTTCAACGCAATAGAGGATTTCAAAGCCTTGGATTCCTCTGCCGAATTGGATGTACTGGAGTGAGTGCGAATCATAGTGGATGTCGGGACTGGCATATTGGCAAAAATTAATTCGCCGAACACGGATCTAGTTTTCAGCTTGTCAAGCAACGAGTTTGATAAAGTGATCGAGGGGCTCACTGGAGGATGAATGAGAGGTCAGTACTTCAGTGGCGAGTAAGAGATGGAAGAGTAATGTAGAGTAGATGGGTGTGTGGTATGAAGCAGCAATAATCAAACGAGCGCTCGTGAAGCCGGGTATTCCTGCAGTTATCACATGCGAAGCAGTATCCAAGATAAGATAAGATAATTTTACGTCTGGTACCTTCGCAGACTCGTTTACAGGAAACCTGCAGGAAGCTTGAGCCTTGTATACATTATCTTGCCTCATGATGCAGGAAAATCGTCTAGACTAAATATGCAATGACTGCGCCATTGAACAGATCATATGTATACAAGATAAACACAAATGCAATGTAGAACAGAAAGAAAATGTTTTGCGTATGTGGCATAACTTCGTTATGTATTCATTAGCGACATAAATAGTGAGTGGTGCGAGAGTGAGCTGTACTCGATAGATTAGTGAAGTAGTAAGAAATCAATAGTCATTATGCGTGGCAGAGACGTTGTTCCAGAAAGTAGAATCTCTGAGTAAACCTGGATGCGAGGAATCCAAGCTGTGGCTCCCTAGCGATTGAAAGAATCCATTCAGCGGTGTATGAGGGGTTTGACTTCCATGTTCTGACTGCAGTGGGGTATAAAACATCAGCGTTAAGGTTGCTAGGAATCCAGAGAACATCAGCTTACACGTCCGCTGGAACTTCGATTCTTGTAGGGTGCATAAGTCGGAGAAGAGGAGCTATCCCGCGGTCCATCATCCGGTCCCTGCATTCTGTCTATCCACAACTTGAGCATCGCCTTGATGAGAGCAGAGCATTTCGCGGCAGCCGAGTCAGAAGAAAGAGAGCACTGGTTCAGTTTGCAGATAGTTCGATCTAGTAGCCTTTCGATGGAACCAGGGAAGTCGACTCCAACTTGGATGACGAGGAACCTGACACCCGTCACGAAGCTGGACGCAAAGGCAATCATGTTGAACATGTAATCCGGCATCGTTCCTAGTAGACGGACGTCCGCTTCGAGGAAAGCGACCAATACAGACTCTGCCACAGCGACAGATTCTTTTCCCCATATGAGTAGAACGTCTAACCCGCGGGGACGAACTTGCTTGAACCAGTACGGGTGATCTTTACCGGTGTTTGCGAAATGCTGACGCGCTGTGAGGCAAGCGTGGTAGAGCACCAAGGATCTGCAAGTACGCTCAATGATGTGGAGTGTTTTGAAATAAAATTCATCGTATTCGGCAACCACTGAGGGATTAATCATAGTCAGGATCAGCTGCAGTGTGGGCGAAATAAATGTACGTACGGGGCAGAGGCGTAAGTAGTCGAGTTACACGGTCCATACTTCCCAAAACGCGCATGAAGCCATCATGCCATTGTTCGATATCACTATCCGACAATGATCGTAAACGGATAGCGATCCCGGCTTCAGTTATATCGAAGAGTTCTGCTAACAATCTCAGCCTGAGGTCTTGTCCTGCTATTATATTGGAGCCTGGCAGATGAGGGGACAGTGTGATGATTTTGAGATAGGATGCGGTACGCTTAGACAGTGGATGTCGCCCACTACCAGTGCACAGTCTAGAAACGATAGTCAGAGCATGTCTATCGCTTGGTCGAAGAGGACTCACAGAGATTCAATATTCGTCAAAGCAAGCCACTGAATCGAAGAGAACGTAAGAAAGACAGACATCCATTAGCATGATGTTCAACTTACCAGCCGAGCTCTATCTGTTGCACCGACGAGATCTTGACTCGAGATGTCCTCCCCTCTCGCCTGGGCATCGCGGAGAGCCACAGTCAGTTCACATGCTTCGTTGAGACGCATATTCAGAGCCATAGTGACGGCTGAAGCTATGAGAAGTCGACCGTCCCGGGAGCCCTCGTCAGTACCACAGACAGGAACCCATAGCGAGAGAATGAGGAGACACTGGATGGATTCCAACGTTTCGGATTTCCTGGACTGCAAAATCATCTTTGCGATACAGCTCGTGAGCAATGCTTGGAGCCTGGGAGCCACGGAAGATCGTGTACCGTCTCCGAGGTGCCTCGAAGCGATCGCACAGCAGGTGAGGTCAAGCAAGGGGTTGACTCTATCGCGAATCAAACTGAAATTGAGCCAAGGCAGGTAGTTGTGTTCGAATCTATGGAGAAGCGTTTGGGTCAAATCATTTGATGATATTGTTAGGAGTCACTCACATTGCTATCAAATGATCAATCTGATCGGGAGAAAGAATGGTGTCCAACGTGTCATTCGTGGTCGCAGGGGGTGGTGGTGGACGATCATGAGGACCGGCCACTTGTTTCATGAGTGCTTGGATGGCTTCCAGCGGAGCGGTCCAATCGAGCGTTCCTCTAGGAAGGCGTAGGAAACTCCAAATTTGGTGAGGGAGATTAGGAAAAATGTCGTTCTGTGGCGAGGCATTGGATACACTAGGAGAACGACTATGATCAGACCTCGACTGACGAGGAGCCGTACTAGCGTTCTCGCTTTTGGCAGCAAACGTGCTCTCGAACACAGTCCGGTCCATGGTCTGGTACGAACAATCAACTCCCAGCACCTTGCATCTATGACATCGAATGAGTGGCTGATCGAGTTTATCGAGAATTTCGCAGCGAGTTTTGTGCTTCCTGCAGGAGTTGCATGCTTGGATAGATTTTGTTTTTCGTGGCGGTTTCGTCGTTTTGCTGGAAGAAGCTGACGTGCCAGACGTTGAGCTTTCCATCGAAATCGTGTCGTGAGTTTGGATCATAAGAAGAAAGGAAGAAAAAACTGGGTTGTGAAACCGAGCATTTTGTGCTTTTCACGACATGGCATTGGTGGAGGAATAGTGACCGACGGACATCAGCGGATATTCGCCTCAATGTTGGTTTACATCGGAGCTTGCATGTGCCTCCGATGGAAGAACATGATGAGCCGAGCGCTGAGACTCGAAATTCCGAGCAGCCCTGACCCCAGCAGCCAAAAAAGCTCAAACCTTACCAACCATACGAGTTACAGAAAACTACGGCGTCGCACGAACACAGACGAACACTCGTAGGAATCCTAAACTGTGTTCAGTTGAGAGCCCCAAATCACCCCAGATACCTTGGATCCTCCAGTAGGGAATCTACCTCGAAAGAAACCAATGGGCAGATATCTGATAGTATGTGGACTGTTGGAGGCGCAGGGTCAAAGCTGGTCAAAGCGGGCTGATGCAAGCTGAATGCGGTGCGCGCCACATTGGTACCGGCGTCGTCAACGCAGGCATAACGCTGCAGCCTGCTCTTAGGATATATGTAGTACGCTGGTAGTACGATTGCTAATTTTTATACATGCCCTGTTCAAAAGAGGAAGTCAAGTACATAAAGACACAAATCACCTTCCAGTCACGGCATCTTTACAGAATCACTGAGCAGGACATAGAGAAAGGAAAACGAATGTCACCATGACACCGTGACTCAGTGAGGCCCGTCCATAACCTTCATGAGTATTTTTGGTGCTTCTTGAACATACGATTTGGAGGATAAGAGGCCCTTGCGATCGTCTTTCATGATAAACCGAGGCTGTCCAGAAGTTAAACCGCTAAGAGCTAGCTATAACTGCTAGTACCTAGGACTGGGGTACCCTGCACGAAAGAGAAACCGGAATTCTGCCAACCGAGTAGGACAAGAAAGGGATATCCAGAAAAGTTCGATGCCTTCTTCACTCTTCCTGATGCGGGCCCCGAGCGCGAAACAATGTGAAACGTTCCAAGTTTGTTGAGCCTGGCAGAATCTGAGGTCTATCCTGGTCTATCAGAGTCTATCAGTGGTAGATCGAACACAAGGTCTGCTTGAGCCTTGACTCCTGGTCTAATTTGGTCTAGTCAGCTTCAACATTTCAGCAGGGTCAGAGAGGGAGGGGAGTGATTTATCTCAACCCCATGCACATGTAGCACAAGCTTTCGGAGCACCCCGCAGTGGGCGTTGAAGGTCACATGAACAAGAGGGAAAGATAACAAGTCAGTAACGTTGACACCGAATTGGAGTGAACGGACATCTGAGATGGCGTTACATACCCTCCTTGTCGGTAGAAAGATAGAAGCGAGACGACTATGTTTCGCAGTGCTCTGATAAGTTGAGTTTGGTCCAGGTTCGCCCATGATTGTTGAGATATGTGATCGACAAACTCAGCGATGTGAGTAGCAAGTGGATAAATTATTCTATGTGTCCCGTATCACACACAGACTCGTCTAGAAGCGATAACATCAACTGCGATAATCACCATTTATCCTAACATATTCCTAAGCCCCAGAAAAAGATTAGCAGATGACTCAAATTAGTGGATTGTTCAAAACTTACATAGCTGAAATCGCAGGTCCAATATTGAGCCACTTCCGCTGCATTTCCACCTCCGAGATCGACCAGGATCTCGAAATCCTCTAAAGCAAGAATTTCACTCGCGCGTTCTTCATCGACTTTCTCTGGCTCGCCGTTCACCAGGACCGGGAGGGGCGTTGTTCCGTCTGAGGGCATGAATGTCACGCTGACTTTGTTGGGGTGCAATGGAGAGCTCAGAGGCACGGAACCGGTCGCAGCGAGTACACGACCCCAGCTGGGATTGGCATAAATGAGAGAGAGAGAGATAAGCGAGGAGAAGTAGACCTACTTGGCATCTTCACCGTAGAGTGCAGTCTTCACGAGAGCGGACGTGGAGATACGAGATGCGATACGGTGTGCATCTTGATAAGTGGGAGCACCCTAAAGAGTGAGAATTGCCTGTCATTCTATCATTCTCAAGCATAAACGGAGATAACATACCTTTACCGTAACTGTTACAAACTTGGTCGCACCCTCTCCATCTCTGACCACAAGCTTGGCCAAATCGATAGTGAATTCGGTAAGCTCCTTCTTGAACTCTTCATAAGCGTCCTTATCCGTGTCCTCATCAATCTCCTCCAAAGCAACACCGTTCTTCTTTGCTGCAGCACCATTGGCTAAGAGCAGAATCGTATCGTTCGTAGACATGTCTCCATCGACGCTGATCGAGTTGAAACTACGTTCGACGGCATATGTGAGTGCGCGTTGGAGGCTTCGTGGAGAGATAGCGGCATCTGTCATGATACATCCGAGCAAAGTCGCATGAAGTGGTCCAAGAGCGGGTGGACCCATATCAGGATGAATCATGCCTGCGCCCTTGTCCATCCCAGCCATCTTATACTCAACACCGTTGATATGAAATTTCCTCGCACGAAGCTTAGGGAACGTGTCCGTAGTCATGAACGCCTTTGCCGCACGTTCCCATGCGGCGAAATCAGTGGAAAGCGTCTGCTGGCTTTCGTCGCGCTGAGAACGGATGGCTGAGAGGATCTTGGAGATGGGAAGGTTCTGGCCAATGACACCGGTGGACATTACGAGTGTCTGGGAAGTTGTTGAAGCTATGGCTGAGGAGTTTTGAGGGAGGAGATTGTCGGTTTCTTTGGCCATTGCCCAGGCATCTTCGATTCCTTGAGCACCTGTAACTGCATTAGCGCAGCCACTGTTGACAACTACGGCTCGAGCTCTGCCAGCGTTTTCTCCCAGTATTTCTTCAGAGATGACGACTGGTGCAGCTTTGAATGCATTCCGGGTGAAGCAAGCAGCAGCTGAGGTCGGACGGTCGGAAGTTGAGAGGATTATACCAACGTCCAGCGCGCCTGCTTTCTTCTTGACACCAGCATGAAGGCCTGTAAGCACATAGCCAGACGGAAAAGACGAAGATGGTATTGGCTGGTGATGATGGGTTTTGGAAGGGGCAGACTTGATGGTTAACGTCGAAGAGAGTCGTTTGAAGACAAGCCGCGACATGGGTAGTGTAATTCAAGGCCTTTGACGCTGCTATTTCACATCATGCGGCCTGTAAGTACTCTGGCTGTGGCAGTCATGACTCATGAAGTTTTTTGCCATTGGACATGGGAACGTTGAAGGAAGTGTATTCCTGGAATGATATGCTGTAGTACGGAGATTACACAGCAAAGTAAAGAAAATTCATAGGAAAACAGCAGTCGAAACTGCAAATTGCTCTGCCATCGCTCCGTTACTCCAGGACTCGGGAAAATACGAGCTGTAGAGTGCAGCACAGATTGCTGCATCGACGGACAAAGCAGAAAAATTTTGGTGGCGGACGAGGTTATTTCGAGTGGTTGTTTGTTACGAACAAACAAAACTTCTCTCTTCGCCGCCGCGGTCAATCGCAAAAAAATGTCTGCAACAGATTCCGTATCTGTTTTCGCAGAAGGAACTTTCGAGGAACAGGTATGCGTACGACATCTGCGTCCAAAGCTATCTCTTACATTGTTTTTCAGGTTCAAGAACTGGTAAATTACATTGTCAGAAATCAGCCAGATGAAGAACGCATTGCTTCCATCCGTCCATTCCAAGAAGCTCTTATCACTCCGGATGGACAAAAGCCATTGTCAGAAGACCCAGATAGGAGAAAAAAGATCTTTTCGATGATCATATCCACAATCAAGGGCTTGGGCCATGGTCATGAAAGAGGTATGCAACCTCCCAAATAGTTTGTAGGAAAGCTAACATCGGTTGGTAGAGATCGAAGGCTTTTACAATCTCATCTATGCCCACCTACTCTCTTTGTATTCTCCATCAAGCCCAGAGGCAAAACAACACGTTGATAAGCTGCTAGAGGTCATTTCTGCAGCTCCGGCAGCACAAACTCCCATCAAATACCGAATGTACGTTCTCCGCCCTTCTTTTTCACTCAAGACTGCTCAAACACACACTCCCATAGACTTTCCAACCTGTTCAATGCTCTTCCTCGAAACTCTGCATTGAGACTGTCCGTGTACAACACAATCCTCAAAATTGCCGTCGCCGATGGTTCAATAAACGCACTACACCTATCACGCTTCAGTGTGGAAAAATGGCTCGGAGAATGGGATATATCATCTGAAGATAAGAGCGGTTTCTTGAAGAACATTGCTGATGCCTACGAGCAAACAAATCAACCGTGCGTATAGCGGATTCATTTCACGCTTCCCAAGACTCACATCTTTCATATAGCATAAAGTCCTATGAATACTCCCTTCTCTATGTCCGCTCTCTCAATCCTACATCCGAGGTCGCGAAAGATGCATCTATTCAGATTATCTCAACCGCATTATGCATTCCTTCCATCTTCGATTTCGACGCGATATTCAAGCTCGACGCTGTCGTAGCTAACAAAGACCACGAGCTTTTCTCCCTTCTTCAAATATTCTTGAATGACGGGATATCAGAATTCCAAGAATGGGAAGCATCGCATCCTGGTTCGTTAGAGAAATACGGTTAGCTTAAGTTTTCCTCCCTCTCCCTTTCCTGATGAAAATGCTGATGTGGTCCAGACCTAGATCGTACAACGCTAGAGCGCAAGATTAGACTACTTACGCTTGCATCACTTGGTTTCAAGCATGTTGGAACAAATCTACCTTACGACAAAATAGCTGAAGCTATCCAGGTAGATGTTTCTCAAGTCGAAAGATGGGTCATCGACGGTCTGTCTATTTCGTTACCTTCCTCGATCTCTATCATTCATATTTCCCCTTCTGCAGTCATTCGCGCTGGCCTACTCTCCGGTAAACTCTCTCAAACTACTCAAACCCTGCACATCATCCGTTCGACGGCTCGTTCGTTTGAGCGTGAGCAGTGGGAGGCCTTAGAGCAGAGACTTGTGGCTTGGAAGTCGGGGTTGAATAGTGTTTTGGATGTTGTAGCAAACGCAAAAAGACAAGGAGGACATGTAGCTCAGAATGTACCAGTTGCAGCGGCATGATCTATATATATATGCGTTCGATTTCTACTACATGCAGGAGGAACGAGGCTACTCAGTAGCTTTCCACCTATGTACAGTAAGTCTAAGCTGTGTACACGTATATAGAAGATATCCAAAGTAACCTCAAAGATCTACGACAAAACGAACAATTTCTTCTCACCAGTCACCGTCAAAACCGATGAAGCCTGTAGAGCATCAGTAAATATCCCAAATACGCATATAGATAGGGCTTACCAGTCAAGAGGAAAACAGGGAAGAATCTCTTCTTTTCCAACGACGAACACCAATTCCAAGCACTCGTCAACCTCCCATCAATACAACTCCCTGCATCATAAAAATTGTCTGCCCCAGAACCATCAAACCCATGTTTGAAGAAATCAGTCAAGATTTCCTTCGTGAGATTCTCAGCCGAACCAAAATCGTCTTCGATGTACGACCGCAGCGCGGGTTTGTCCATCAAGCTCGGGATCTGGCTGAGGGTGTTGCAGATGGGGAGTAGGATACGGTAGATTTGAGTGTATTTGTCGATGAAGAGAAGAGCGTTGGGCACGTTGTGGTCGCCCATGTGGATGACACTTGAGCCAACCCAGGAACCGACGCTTTTTTGTGCTTTGTGCAGGATGGTGTGCATAAGTCGAGATGTTTTGGGCGACGGTTGGACGCGGTTGAGGCCTTGGCCAGTGTCTCGTAGACGATACGAGATCGAGTCGGATAGGAGATCTTCTTCAGCGAGGGACCACAGATGAAACATATCTGATTGGGAGGAAATCCTTGGTCATCCCAGTGTCGGAGAGAGAGAGAGGAGCAAACTCGCTTACCGTGCAGTATTTCCTTCCATAGCGTCAGACTCTGAATCACATAGGCGTATTGTTTGCTATGATCATGAGAAAGACGTGCTCCTCCTTTACCGCTCCGGATCGCAAGGCTGTATTTTGGCTCTTTGGCTTGCGTGGGGTGGAAGTAGTCCTGCAGGTACTTGATCATACGCTCACAAGGGTCCCGGTTGACACGAAGGAAGGCGTGATTGTCTCCGATGCTGTATAGACACTGGCGAAGGGCTTCTTGAGAGATTCCGCGTCGTTGATAACGGGAAGAGAGCGTCTCGATCGCGCGCTCTTTCGTTTTGATATCTCGCTGTATCTCTCGTCTTGAGCGATCCTGGGAGTAGATCTCCTGGGTTGCAGCATTGATTAGATCGTCACGGAGCATGTCCAGCGCGTCGTATTCTGGACAAGGAGATAATCGGTTGAGGTTCGGACCATACATAACCAACAGGCATACCTTGGAGGACGGAGTAAACTGTGTTGATAGGTTTGACGCAACTGAATCCTAGTAGTTCTTTGATCTCAGGTGCTTGGCTATCCTGAACCAAATCAGCATCTCAACTTTCTACGACGAACACTGAATGCCATACCTGAAGAAGGTAGATCAGCTTCCCATATGTAGTCCTCATCTTATCCGGATTCATGATCTTGTGCCTCCTTCCTAGCTCAAATACCCTCTGATAGAACTCTTCGTTCGCCTGGAAATCCCGATCCTGAAACAACTCCTGGCCGGCTTTATAGTCGGCCGAGAGCAACAATCCGGACATGATCGCGCACAGTTCTTTGATCTGCGCGACTATTCGTTTGGCCTTGGATTGACCGAAGCTGAGCGTATCGATCTTGTCTGTGTATTCGGAGACGGAGAGGGCAGCTTCGAGAAGACGGAGGTACTTGCGCTCTCCGAGAGTCAAGCGTAGTGGGATGAACCGGCTTCTTTCGACGAACCAGTCCCCAACGGATGAGCCTATGGCTGGTTGGGCGCCGGATGGTACACTAGGAATAGCTGAGGCGATTGGTTCCCATTCCTCGTCCTCCTCTTCATCTTCGACAACATCCATCTATGTTTATTCGTAAGCACGCATGGTTTATCAGAAAACACGAGGGCGTACGTGTTCGTCTACTTTAGCCTTTACCTGCTCTTTGGTGTCCTCAGCTGCTTTTCGAACATTCTCTATAGGCTTGGTCTTGTGTTGTTTTCTAGAACCCTTCCGGTGTTGTGCAGAGTAGCAGACATCGCAGTAGGCGTCGCCACAGTTTTCACAAAACACTTCTGCAGGTTGATCTGGAAGACTCTCGACGTAAGCCGGCAAGAGTCAAGCCCAAATCGCACGCTGAGAGCTCACCTTCGCACTCTATACAATAACCTTCGGCCAGAGGTCTCTCTATAGCTTCTTCGTCCCAACCACCCGACGTTTGTCCGTTGAGTTTAGGATCATTTTCTATTTCTTCATGTTCGTCACCCAAGATGTTCTTCAAAGAGAATGTTCCATTCGTAGTGGTGCCGTTGCTACCATTTTGTAACGGTGGCCTAACTTCGACCATGACGAGCGCAGAAGAAAAGACAGTGGGAACGCGTAGACGTTTCTAGGCGCTTATTTACTAATGTGTGGCGTTCCCCTCCAGCATGCACTAGTACTGACGCTGTTAGAGTCCGTTCGGATCGTCCGGCATGCTGCTGTCGGATGATTTCAGGATGCCAAGACAGTAGGATGAAGGCGCTTATCAGCGATATCACTTATCTGGGATGATAAAACAAACGCTCTTGGACAGATTTACCCATTTTGGCCTGATAAAGCCATCAGATTCTTACAAATGCAAGATATGATTAGATATAACCACATCAACGTGACATGGCTTACATTGCCGGGAGGTGGACCGGACATCCGTGTCATCCTGAAATCATCCTGCAGCAGAACGCCGGACGATCCGAACGGACTCTTACACTAAGACTGAAGCTTCAAGCTCAACCATCACTCTCAATGGTCTCAAATGAACGTACGCCAGTAGAGCTGCTTTAACTGATCCACTTGATGGAAGTTCAAGCTACGAAAGCCATTTAGTCACAAGCTCGGGATCAATAGGAATACCAGCTTTCTCGAGGTATTCATCGTTCCTGTAAGTCACAGAACAGTTAGGACGAAGCGATAAAAGATATGAAGAGTTATGTATGTACCAGAACTAGATCATTGAATCAGTTGTGAGCGATGAAAGCGAGCTCAACACAGAAACGTTCTCGTACCTTGGAATAATGTCGGCTTCCGGAATCACAGCTAGACGATACCAATTCAGACAAGAAAGATTCAAAGATCACGAAGGGTGAACACGCACAGAATTGTCACGATTGTTTTCCCTTCCTTCCAATCCATCTGACGAGCGAGCTTGATACACGCGAAAAGGTTGCATGCGCTACTCGATCCTAAGAAGAGCCCGTCATGCTGGACGAGGTATCTCGACATCGCTACGGCCTCGGCATCAGTGATTCTGATGGACGTACATCAGCGTGGCTGTACTGTAGATTCGTTTTGCATACCTGAACGCATCGTCTATGATTGGAAGAGCTAATGAGATGTTGTCGGTTATGCGGTTATTCCCACTGTAGCAGTCCTTAGTAAGTTCAACAGCAACATTGAGACGTTGCCCTCTGACGCACATGCCCTCTACCACGGTATCAACTTGATGTCTTCGCTTGGTTCCTTCGCTCTCCTTGAGGTCGAACATTACGCCATGTTTGATCTGTAGTCCGATGAGCATTACAGCAAGCTCCGATATGAAGAATGAGGATCGTTGACCTTGTTGTAAAGCCCACTTCCTTCAGGATCTGATATTGCGACTATGATGTCTTCGTTCATGGATTTAAGGAACCTCCCGACTCCAGCAACTGTACCGCCCGTTCCTACATGGAAGAGGTGTGAGTGTACGTTTCCTCGATAGACGAAGGAGACTTGCCAGCGCCGCTAACGAACGCGTCAACAGAACCGTTCGTCTGTCTCCATATCTCAGGACCAGTCCCATCGTAATGGGCATCGTGGTTACTGCGATTCTGCGCATGGACTATATCAAAATTGCAACACTGCCGACAGCAATTTGTGTCTACCTACTTCGAATTGGTCAGCGAAAAATCCTCGAGGTTTGTTCATGAGATCTTCTGTGTTTTCTTCATCACCATCGGTGGAGACAACCATGGATGATGGAGCTTGAATTAGATGCGGTCTGTCAGACGCAGAATGTTTTCCGAAGTCGAGTGCACGTTGTCTTGCAACGTTCTAATGTGAGGGCTTAAGTTGTGATTGTGGCCAGTATGGTTCTGATTGACGTACAACGTACTGAAAGCGAGTAAGATCAGACCTTGTGTTAGAATGAGGAATAACAACGAACATACTTGCTTCTTGTCAACGATGCTAGCAGGTCTAACTCGTTCAACATCTGCCCCGAGAGCATGTAAGGCTTTGACTTTCTCCTCTGCAACATCGTCTGGCATGATGATAGCTTGATCGACGAGTTGGTTTATAGTCAACAAGATGAAATTAGAGCAATGCATACTGGTATCATAACCTCTAACATAAATAAATGTTCAGAGGGCCATTTGAAACAAGAATCAACATTCACGAACCTAGCGCGTGCGATAGTCGCGATCGATATTCCGGTGGATCCTACTGTTCCTTCGAAGATTCTGGAACCAGTGTGGGGATGCAGAAGACCAGCCGTCTCGGCGTCATCGATCACTGCACATACATAGTACTTAGCATCTGCAAGACGCGACTTTGTGCATAGACAGGTACACACTTCGCAGAGCAACACGATCTTTGACGCTGCCTCCGGGATTGAGAAACTAGATATCAAAGATTAGAGTTGGTTCCAGAATCGAGATATCATTCGCGGCGCACCTCGGCTTTACCCAGAATCTCAACACCAAGAGCATCACTAAGAGAGTTAATCCGAATCAGCGGTGTGTTTCCTGGGAAAGGCCATGAACATCTCATGCGAATGACAGGAAGAATCCGCTGCTACCTATCAAGCCCGTCACACCCTTGAGGATCTCATCGCTCCTCAACTCGATAGGTCTTGGTTCGAATCGTTCTTGAGCAGCCAGCCGTTGTCTACGACGTGCTTGGAAGAAAAGGGCTAGAGAGGTCGAAGTCAAGGAGAAGGAGAATCCTAAGAGAAGGCCATAGAAGATATATCTGAGGTTGGCTTGTGAAGGAGATTTATACCACGAAGGCAGAAAATTTCTTGGATTTATGGTTGACCACCATGGCATGGTGAAAGCTGGTGAAAGTCAAAAGTCAAAATTCTTGATTTAGTGACGTAATCGCCAAACGCCTATGGGCGCTTGTTCGCGAATTACCCAATTTGGTATTCTTCTTTCCTCCATTACTACTCTAAACGAAAAATGCTATATAATCGAAGTCTGCCAGCGAATGACTCCAAGATTTTTTGCCCCTCAAGGCTCTCGCCCTTTACTCTGCTTGATCCGCCATGAAGCTGGCCTCGTTGTGGCTCATCTTCTTCATTGGCCTTTCACTCGCTGCAAACCCTAGTCGTTTAGCTTCCAGTCGTCTCAAGCAATCCGTCGTGCCTCCAAGACAATGGAAGAAACACAGTCTTCCACCTCCAGATAGCCGTATTGAACTGCGAATTGGTCTTGTTCAACCGCAAATACACGTCTTGGAAAATCATATACAAGAGATCAGCGACCCAGACCACGAGCGATATGGAAAACACCTCTCAAAAAGCGAGGTAGAAGATCTCGTCGCTCCGTCAGAACATAGTCTCGAGCTGGTAAATGCATGGATAGACTCACATGGTATCGAAGACGCGAGTATAACCCGTACTCCCGCGCAAGATTGGATCATTGTAGACCTCGAGGTCAGTCTGGCGGAGAAAATGCTTGATACTGTACGTGTTTTCCATATCGCGTCGGACCTCGTGGCAGTTTGATGATAGCTTTTTGTACGGAGTAGACCTATCATGTTTGGCAACACGACGATGGTGAATTCATCGTTCGTACTTCCAGCTACAGTCTTCCGGAGCATCTGGTCGACCACATTGACCTCATTCAACCCACTACCATGTTTTCTCGTTTCTCGAACATGAGGACCACGCTGTACAAGGCAAACGAGCTCGCTTTTGACCGGTACCAGACCAACACTGGTCACACGAACGACTCAGAGGATTTGACACCGAGCTTAGACACTCAATCAGACTGCAATCACACCGTGACACTCAAATGCCTTCAGACTCTTTACAACACCGCTGGTTACACACCAAATGGTCGTTCAAGAAACTCCATTGGAATCACCGGATATCTACAGCAGTACGCTAATCAAGAAGACCTGAGGCTCTTTTTTGCGGATCAGAAATCTGGAGTCTCTAACAACGTTTCATTCGACGTCGTTCTCGTTAACGGTATGTCTTGAACTCCGTTGCCCACCTCCCACTGGCACTGATTCTAGCTAGACGGCACGAACAATCAATCCAGTCAGCGAGCTGGAGACGAGGCTAACTTGGATGTACAATTCGCTTTTGGGCTTAGCTACCCAACACCTGGAACGTTCTACTCTACAAGTGGAAACCCGCCCTTCAAACCAGACTCGATTACGCCGTCGAATACCAACGAACCTTATTCAGAGGTGAGACCTTCCTTCGGCTGGCTGGTTAGCTGGACAGGATTCATAATGTACTATGCAGTGGCTAGACTACGTACTTTCCCAGGACGACCCTCCACTGACGATATCAACAAGCTATGGTGACCATGAACAGACTGGTAAGCCTTTTAGGTTATATGTTCTTTTGACTTTGTTAACGTCGTCCGTTCCTATGTAGTGCCCGAAGATTACGCACGCCGTACCTGCTCACGATTCATGGAACTCGGTTCGTGGCTTCCTACACTGTCCTTATCCATATCACTGTTGAAATTCCAACTGCTCATCTCACCAGGTGCACGCGGCGTCACCTTGACTTTCTCCAGTGGCGATGACGGTGTCGGCGATGGAGAGGCCAATCCTAAATATCAGACCTGCTTCACGAACGACGGGAAAAACGAGACCCGTTTCCTTCCTGTCTTTCCGAGGTATACGGTCTCTCTCAGATTGTTGTAGACGATTTTTTCAACTGTCTCTTTTCTTTAGCTCTTGCCCATAGTAAGCGTTCGTAGTGTTCTCTCTATACGTTTTGCATTGACGTGTTATTGGCGATACTAGCGTTACTTCCGTAGGGGGTACGCGGTGGATTCCTGAGGAAGCCGTCTTCTTTTCCGGAGGTGGCTTCAGCGACTAGTGCGTACCTTCGCTACTAGGAGTTGTTTCAACTACTGATGTCTCGCTCTAGCGTGAGGTCGTTTGTTTGCAAAAACAGTCCATTGTCTGATTTCATCGTAGTTTGCTCGTCCATGGTACCAGACTGAAGCCGTCGATGGATACTTGGACAAACTCGGAGAACACACCTACGCCGGTTTGTTCAACAGGTACGCTCGTACCTCGATGTTCCCCTTTGTGTAACTTCTAATTAGTCATTCACGCTCTAGGTTTGGTCGTGTAAGCCTTTTACTCATTCCAGGTCTGCCCCGCACCAAATCCCCTACAGGCCTACCCAGACGTATCCGCCCAGGGAGTTAACTTCCGCGTCTTCATCGGCGGCAAACCCTTCCTCGTTTCCGGTACCTCCGCTTCGTCTCCGACTTTTGCAGGAATCGTCGCGCTGTTGAACGATGCGCGTCTTGAAGCTGGGTTACCAGCACTTGGGTTTCTGAACCCCTTGTTGTACAAGAGAGGCGCGGAAGCGTTTAATGATATCACCATAGGACATAATCCTGGGTGTGGGACGAGTGGGTTTAATGTTCGTGGTGTTTCTTCTATGGTTTGAGATTGGAAAGCTGATAGTTTGCAGGCTACTGAAGGATGGGATCCCAGTAGGCGTTTTGGATTTATGCATTCAAGAGATTATCTGATCCTGATGAATTTCTGAACAGTATCTGGTCTTGGAACTCCGGATTTCGAAAAACTGAAAGAAGAGGTACTGAGGTGTCCATGAACTCTCAATCAACTCACCAAACACTGTACCTTCGAATGTGCCTGTACATATCTCCCCATAGTAACATTGTGTGTATAACCCATTGGTACTACTGTACATATATCCTTGCAATCATTTACGCATTCGCTTTTTGAAGCGCTCCATAACCTGGAATTTCGTTGAATCAATCGTTCTGAGAGAACATGATCAAACTCGCTCACTATCTCGTCTGTCGCCATTTGAGGTCTATCCTGCCTCCTAGGCTGGTCTTCTGAAGCAGGTAAATTCATCGCTTCCAATTTCGCATCTCGCATGATATCTGCGTCAGACTTTAGCTTCAAGTTGGGTCGATAAACTATGCAGACAAGGTAAGGTGACGATGTTTTCTATGGAAGAACAATGAATGTGACTTACATCGCGAGGCAACCAAATGCTCTTCGTCGTTATTCTGTGGTTTCTTTCTCTCACTACGCTCTTCAGCCACGACCCGTTTAGCCTTTTCGGTCTCCTCGATGTTCTTTAGACGAGCACTGAATAACAATTCAGAATGAGCAATGATCCCTTGGTAGAACGAGAGTAAAGACGAACTCCATTCCCAAGTCAACTTCGGGTATAGCAGTAAGCATCGTCAAACTATTCGAAACAGATCCTTCGTCAGCGGTCGCGGTCTTCTTCTGCTCGACCTTCCATCTATCCGGGACTTGATACAACGCCTCCTGAGGGTCGAGTGGTTTCTTGCCGGCTTCCTCTCGAGGTTTTGAGCGAATTTTGAGATTCTCCTCTATATAAGCCATCCTGAAATGCCGATGATGATTACTCCAAATCTTCTAACGCGCAGAACCCAAGTCAAAGACGCACATATGCTTATCCACATCAAGAGCATTCGTCTGTTGAGTAAAGTTATTCGTTCGTACGACTCTTCTCGCTTTGGCATCCTTGTCTTCCTCTCTAAGCACGTAAGTCTTCCAGTAAAAAGAGCTAGGCAGATACTCACTCCTCCTCATCGACAGCAGCACCTTTCCGCAACCCACCCTGTAACTCTTCCTCTTCCTCTCGAGTGCGCTTTCGCTTCTTCTTCACGTTGCCTTTGGCTAGCTTGACAGCGTCGATTCCTTGTCGTAGTTTCTTCATTTTACGCAGTTCGATCAGGTCTGCTAAGCTATGGGAAAGGTGGATGAGACGGAATAAGTTGAAAGACGTGCAGAGAAGATTTACGGTAGTTTCTCTTCTTCATCGTCTCCATTCTCTTCTTCTGCTAAAAGAGGTTCTGGTGTTATTTCTCGAACACGAGTTTGCGGACGACTTCTCTTCTTGAACATTGGGATTGTACTATAGATTGTAGATGTTAGAGTAGAAGAGGTCTGAACCAAGTCTGAACGGCCGGGCGGCGATGAATACAGCAATTCACCTCACACGCACACGTGCATCAGGCCCCACTGCCGCCCCAGGCCTCAGATGCAACTTGAACTTCAACATAAACCTATTTGGTGAAAAGATATCCTAGGTTACCTCCTTCATCTGTCAAATATCGAACTTTGAAGATATATTTGAATGCTGAAGCTGAAGAGAAGATGTCTACCAGAATCAATAACAGGGACGTTGGAGGAGATTGGGCAAAGTTGGTGAATTGATAGCAGAAATCACTCGATTTCGTCACGGTAGTAAGTACAGCCCTGTACAGCCTTGTACAGCCTGTATGGATATTGTGATCAACCCGTACTCTCCCAGACTCTCCATCGCCCTCTTTCTTCATCAGGCCTTTTCATCTTTTCGATCTCTGTCCTCTGTCGCCTCTAGTCAGCCTCCTGGTCTCTCCTGGTCAACTCTTCTTTGCTGGTCAAAGAAAGTTTTCTGTTATCTATTCCTCACCCGACTCGATCGTCATCCTATCCAGCCCTTTTCACACTGCTTCATCAAAATCATCCTTCAGAATTCCTTCTACGTGGGTTCATTTTCTGTCGAATGTCACCTTGTGTTTATATGTCCCCGTCAGTCATCATGTATCCCTTTGGCATCGCGATCCGAGAGTTTGTTCTTTTTCTCGGTGTTTTCTGTGCTATCTTTGCAACTGCCTTGCCTCTTCCTGGCAATGTGAGTCACAGTCTTCTCGACTCATACATCTTGATGATTGAGAAACATCAACATTGAATTGTACAGGAACACGAATCAGGTCATGGACTCAAAACTGTCCAGTTCGAGCTCAGATTTTACCCCGCCTCGCAAAGACCATCGAGGTATACGATCATGGATCGAACGAGAGCCTTGGCTGACCTTGACCATTACTTGTTACAAATGGCACCCGCTTTCGTTCACTATGGTTTCATGCCAAACATCGACCCCAACAATATCGAGGGAGTTCCTTACTGTTCAGCCCGGACCGGAATGATCGAGGCCGAGTTGAAAGCGTTGGAAGAGAGACCTGGCACACCAGGTTCCGAAAGAATAATTGATGTCGGTTGGTATCGTTGGAATCACCTAGAATACAGACCATCGACTTCAGGGCATGCAGAGGCTGGTATCTTGTGGCGGCCCCGTCATCCAATCTGAGAAGTCCTGCGGGTCCGAAAATCGAGTTGGATTCGAGTGGGGTCTTGAAGTACTACGACGTGCCTGGTGTAAGTCAACTGAAAACTTATGACTAACGTGCCTAAACAATATCATAGGAGGAAGGATCATTGCACATTCTTCCGCATGTAGTGAGCTTCAGGGACCCCTCCACAGCCGAGGCTCACGAATTCCTTCGCAAGGTCTTTCACCAATCTGTGTCTAATACGGTGGAAGGAAACCACGCGCCTTTGCCTGGAGCTAGTCAAGATAACAGCCGGCGTGCTCACTGACTGTATTTTGACGGAATCTCACAAGCTTCACTTAGTATGTGCTTTCGGTGGATTGTGTTTCTTATGTACTGAAGGTCCCATAGGCAGTCGGTTTCAATTCCAGTAGCGTTCCCCTGCCTCGTGAGCCGTAGTACGAATATCAATGTAGAAAATAACAAAGGAAATAGTAGGCGGATCTGAGCCTACTACTACTACTACTACGATACGCTACTGCATCTAGGATACCAATGAATGTAAATGAGGCAGACTCCGGAGGAGAAGTCAAGCCTCGGTTGCAACTACCATGGGAGCGGCATTGGTGTATTTAGATCAGAGAGGAAGATGCTTGACCAGGTGGCAATGAATACCACAATGAATACAGCAACGCGGCACATACGACATCAACCTTGTAAGCCGGTATGGATTCATATTGAGTCGTTCTTGAACCTTCACAATAATCCAAAATCATCCTCACCACCAATAGCATTTAGATCTATCAAAATACTTGTGTATCCTTTCCTCTGATCATGCTGCTATGTATTTTCGTCGAACGAGAGTTTCACTCTTTGTGAATCAGGAAGTTGGTGTCGAGAACAAAGGAGGGGGTTAAAATTTTCTATATTCCATCCAGAGAATAGTAAATACACACTACTATATATTCCTCTTCTTTCCTTCTCAAGATAGACAACAGATCATAGTCAAACATCCAGTGACTGCACAATCAATTCATATCCCGTTCCGTCCGCCCTTGTATTCATCTTTGAATTCCGCACGATACACGGAGGAAGATGAAGGAGGTGACCCCTCCTCATCCTGACAAACGAAGCATACAGCACCCCAGAAGATGCTACAGCCACGAAACTCATCATGACCGGCCACCGGAACTGTTCTGGCTTGGAGAAGATGATAGTAGACGTGAAGGCGAAGAGTTCAAACAGATTTTGCAGGGCAGCTTCTACAGCGGAGAACGTGCCTCGGATATCTGACTCGACTTCCTGTATGTGATGTAAGTAGGAAGTTCAACAAGGTCGATACAATACTCAGAGATGGCATGAAAAAACTCGCCTGTTGGATGATAACTTGAACGGAAAGATCAAATCCCCAAAGTCCAACTCGACTGAGGATCGTTCCCGCGACAATCCCCGAGGCTGCCAAGAATGGCTTCGAACCTAACGTTGTCCAGAACCAAGTCACTCCTACTGCTAGACAGATTATCTGCCAATTGATGAACCATATCCCAGTTCGAATCGGGGTGATGTGTGACATGAGGAGCGGTGCTATCCACGTAGCAGAAATCTCGAACCCTACAGAGAGGGTTCGCGCGACAGCGATGTGTAGTGAGGTGTATCCAGCGGAAAGAAGGTATGTGACCATTTGGCCGGCGAAAGAGAGCACGGTAAAGTATAGGAGAGAGTTGGATAGAGATGGTCGGAAAGCTTGATGGTGGAAGTAGACGTTGAATTCATGGAAAGTAGAACGTATACCTCGGATGAGGCGCTTCCAGAAATGTAGAATTCGTTCATTGATTGGTCCCTCCATTGGAGGTATATCATTAGTTGGAGGCATCTTGGGCTCTTGGAGAGCCGGAACGATGTTGTAGACCTGCCGATTCCCAATGAAGCTTCAAGAACGGGTTGCAAATGTTCTCTCCTACCTTAGCAATCGTGTAGTATTCGATGATGATTGATACCGAATTCATACCCAAATTGATCAGTATCACCAGCTGGGTCGAAAATCCGTCAATGATAGCAATAGCGAATGGTCCTGCAAGCTTGCAGATGAGATCAATCCTACGCATCTGTGAGTTCAACGCTGATTATATCATGTCAAATTCTCTGCAACTCCTCCGGAACCAACGTCGTAGTCGCACGCACCGGTCAGATTTGACTCATTCTCCCCGGCGATTACTACAACCTTGAGACGAATCAGTCACTTGCAGAGCTTACGGCGGGCGAGAGGCATACCCAATCCTTCTCAACGGAGACGAGATTCATGATGGAACAGAGTTTCTCTAAGCAGGCCAAGATAGCCAGTATAATGAGGCTGCCCGAGCCTAGGTATTGTGTCCAGCGCCAGTTGACGATGAGAGACAGGAAGACAAGGCAAGAAAGCGAGACCGCGAGTCGTTGAGAGACTACGTAGGTAGGTACGTGAGCTCGACCGGTTGATTGCCTGGTATCGTGGACAACCAGCTACCAAGAATTTAGAAACTTGTACATACCGATCGAGAGTCTAACAACATGTAGGCGATCAGCAGAATCAATATAGCGCCCAATAACAGGCGACAGCAGTATAGCAGATGCAGCACGAGCGAGAGCATAGACCGACATAGGCAAGAGAGTCCCTGGATAGATTTTTGCGAGATATAGCACGGCGCCGTACTCGAAGACTCTGGAATTCCATGTTGAGAGGAAATGAGAGACATAGAGTCTTCTGGTTATCAGCGAAAGGTCTTCGAGATGTGCATTCGAGGGTTCAGAACGTTCTTCTGTGGCCGCCATGCATGTTAGTCAGTAGAATTTATCAGGAATTTATGTAATCGTCATTTTGTCCGCGGTGATGGAGCCTGAGAAATTCTTCGCCCTTGTTACTTGTTCCCTTGTTCTTTTTTTTTTTTTTTTTTTTGAACTCTTGATTATAACCGCTAGCAAGTAAGTCTAAGTACTAAGGCGCGGGGAGCCGTATTCCGGCTCCATTCTACAGTATGTAGTGTGCTCTATATGTGTCTGTGTGTAAAGTGAAGCTTTGGGTGATGTATGTATCATGCAGTGTATGTTCGTGGTAGTGTGCATTGTTCCCTTGTTCTACTTCAACTTGTTCCTGCTCCTCAACGTTTTGAACCCTCAGTTCTTCAATGGAGTATTTGATTCCTACAACTTAGGCTATCGACGAGAAGGAGGCGCTGGATCATTTCGAACACCAGAAACTGTGCAGTGTGGGCTAGTGTGGGTTGGGTAGGGGACCGAGTGTCAGCCCGGTACAGCGCTGGAGAAACGCCGCCGCCGGGCGCTCGTTTGCGATCATCAATGTTCCTCAGTATTCAGCTAGGCTAGCCTGGTGACCAATCGTTCAGCTTGCTGAATTATCAGGCTGACTGTCGTCAATGTCACCTGTTATCGGCCCTCCACAGTCAACGTGCCAGTTTTCGGGCACAGAGGACCACGTTGTATCATCAGAGGAAGAGTCCTCATCCATTCCTGTCAAACGTCCGTCCAATTCCTCACAACCTGAGGGAAAGCGTAGGGCCGAAGGTATATATTCAACTCGCCTTTTGTATCCTCGCCTTTTCAGAACAAACTCTGGCACTGATTTCTCGTGTTCGCAGGCAGCGACGGTCAATTTTGAACGAGAGAGACACGATCTAGTAGTGAGTTGCGTTCGTCTAGATGGCAGCGGCGATTGCTTTAGATCACAGATGAGCTTGGAAAATTTGCTTTCGTATGCAAAGCTAATGTGAAGACCAAGATGCACTCGTAGTGCATGATAATGCTCGTACGTACTCAAGTTCCTTTGCTCGCAGTGTCGCACAGGTCATCGAATTCACATGTTCCATGCCTCTTGAATTTCATGGTATCGGGCAACAAAAATGATTGTACATGTGAATGTACAGAACAGATTTGAGTAGCGGGTGGGTCTGACCCCACTACTCTGATACAGACTTACAGTACTGCATCAATAGTGGCAATGAATGTAAATGAGGCAGAACTCCGGGGGGAAAGTCAAGCCTCGGTGGCAGCTACCATGCGAGCGGATTACACTCCCAACCATGGGCCGTTTTTTGCAGTGATTGGCAACCTTGTCCTTCACCACCTATAGCATTTACATATATTGATATGGTTGTGTGTATTTCTTACCTCTGCCGAATGCATCTTATCATTGTACAGAACCAACGGTTCAATAAAGGAGAGACTGAGACATGATTCAAATTTCAGCTAATTCCAGGTATTTATACCAGCACGCCAGGAGACACCTCGCCGCTATTCTTCTTCTTCAACTTTCATCTTCGTTACTAGCGATTACGCGACGATGCTTCTCTTTTCTGCTCAACTTGTTCGACACTCCTTTATGAGCAATCTGGATTTTCGCGAACGACAATCCCGTCTTGAAATGATATCCTCTGTCATTTCGGAGGATCACATCCTCACTGAAGATGACGAAATGATCTATTTCGAGATGGGCAAGGAGAACATACGGTCTTGGGTCGCAGATGACCTCTCTTTGCTTGGTATCCAGCCGAATCTGGTTCTTGCAGCTCGCCAAGTATAAACCTGCTCGTTCGCTTCTATTTACATAATGCTCACCTCTTCGTTATCTTTCAGATTGTATGCGAGGTCATCGCTGAAGCCTCTTTTTCCACCGCGTTTCTTCGACACCAGCCACAAAACTATCACCTCTCTAATGCGTTCGATCTTTTCCCACTCGCCGCTGGTTTGGCGAATGACGATGCCGTTTTTCGACAACGGTTCTTGACGTATTTCTCTATACCCTTCGCCTCTACTCTCAACGACCTCTACAACAAACATTCTAGTCGACAGTCTCATCCCGCCTGTGTTGACGATGATGTCACCATGGATGTACATATGCGAAAACAACCGCACTCTGCCAATCCCACCGCCCATGGAACGTTCCGCCGGTTGTCAAGTCCCCACTCTGCCAGTTCCACCGCCCATGGAACGTTCCAATTGTCAAGTCCCCACTCTCCCAGTTCCACCGCCCATGGAACGTTCGGGTCGTACACTGACACCTCTCATCGGCCCTTCACAATCAAAGTGGTCTTCGGATACAGAGGACCACGTTGAATCATCAGAGGAAGAGTCTTCACCCGTTCCTGTAAAGCGTCCATTCAAGACCTCTCTAGAGGTGGCCGCTGGGAAAAAGCGTAGGCTTGAAGGTATATTCATCTCGCCTTTTCGTATTCCTGAGAACGTACACTCACGCATCATTTCGTAGTCCACTCGCCTATCCGGAAGGACTCTCCAAACGTAAATCGCTTATCGCTGTCCAATATAACTGGTACTGATTTATTTTGTTAGACCCGGACTCGCGTGAAAGGCAAACAACGGACGAAAACAAATCGGAAGTCCTCGAATGGGACAACGATGCGATCTGTTTTTGTAGTGCGCCCTTTACAATTTTTCAATTCTCAGGAGCCGATCTGATCCTTTTCCTAGAACACGTCCTCACGTCCTCAATTATTTGAGATACGAACGAGCGAGGACTTCCTGTCAGGTAATTCCACTGGCAGGGACAACGATTTCTCTCTTTCCTTGGATATGACTCAAGACTCCGTCGTTCAAACCAACCCGCTTCCAGGTCCTTCGACTCAATCGTTTGGCGCGCACGCAGAAGACCCGGCTCTACATTCTTTCGCAGCTTCTGCCTCAAGCTCTGTTGCACCAACGAGATCCCTTCCTATTGCCGGCTCAACCACTGCACCTTCCGAAATCCAAGCATCGACACAAGAAACCTCGCGCCATCTAATTTACAGTACTAGTTCCCGAAACGCACTAAACAGATCCTCAAGTTCCATGTCTCAAACTACTGTTGCACCTAATACTACCAACGCTCTTTCCCCCATCAAACGCAACTCGGCATTTGGGTCGGTAGCCAATGCTATCGAATATTATGATAGAGTAGGGATCGGTCATGTTTCTACAGCAAGACCTCGCCGACCTCAAGCGGATCCTCCCACACAGCCAACTGCAACTATGCTTCCTCGACCTGCAAAACTATCTCAGCGACGCGCTCAAAGAGTTTACAAGAACGATCCGGCAAAAGCCCCCGTCAATGCCAATCTTGAAGAACGCAATCCTCAAGTCGATTATGTCCCCCTTGGCGGCGCAGTTATTATTCTCCTCTTTCTCGCTGAGTCATACCCTTCCTTGCGTCTTTCTGCGGTGTTATTCATCGTCGGATTTTTCTATCTTTGTCTTGAAGAGGCGGGCAAAGAAATTCGCGCTCAGGGTAAAGGAGCATGAAGAGCGCTATCTGTTGCTGTAAGGTTGTGTCGAACCGAGGCCGTCCACATTCTAGTACATGCGTAATTCACTATCATCGATTTGTATGTTCATCGGAGTCTCTTAAATCCTTCGCTCGTCAGAGTAGATCTCACAAATAAAGATATTCATGGCTCTTTCATAAAAAAACGACAGCATATAAACATAACCATCCCAGAAAATATCCCAACATACGACTAGGCTGTCTATTTCTTCAACGCCCTCAACTGATTCTTCAGATCCGCGTTCTCCGACTGAGTAACCATCAGCTCATCCATCAACATTATATTCTGCGTTTGACTCGACGTCTGCATGGCCTCCATCTGCTCCACCGTTTCCTTCAGCTCCTTCTTCACCTTCGTCAACTCTACTTGCAACGCTTCATGTTCTGCAAACATCGACGCAGCCCCTCCAGACGACGCTCGAGCGACCGCAAGTTGAGCTCTGACCTCATCCAAATCTTTCTGCATCTGCCGCCGAACCATCTCTGGAGCCTGTGCCGCCTCGTCGGCTAGTGCGAGCGCTCTCGCACTGAGCGTGTTATTCGCCTCGGTCAACTGTCTGCAAGTCTCTGCCTGTTCGGCGGCTTGGATCTCGATATCGCTCTTGGCTGCGGATATTCGGTCGACGACCTCTTGGAGCCCTTGTAGTTCCGTTATCTCTCCTTGAAGCTCGCCACATCTCTTGACGAGGTCTGCGTTTCGGCCTTCGAGGATGCGTACTTGCCTCTGGTAAGTCTCGAGTCCGGAATTCGCTTCAGAAGCAAGTTTCTGTGCTCTGTCCGCATTCCGCTTGAGAAGATCATGGGCCTGGGCAAAGCGAAGTAAGCGCTCGATGAGCAATCGGTCATCTGTGAGTAAGGATTGGACGCGGGAAACGAAAGAGGGTAGGTTGAACTCGGAAATAGGTGATGATATCGAGGAGGGGTTCCTCGTTGAGTCGTATAGTGATTTTAGGCTACGGACGTCCAAGTCTGATATTGATTTGGGTGCATTACCACCGGGACTATATTGAGTGCTCATCATCGTAGGGCTACTGGGCCCAGACCCAGCACGGAACGCACGCTCACGACTGGACGCGAATTTTGCTGCTCGAGCTTCAGGGGAAGGAAGGACTGCCCATATAGGTTTGAGGGCAGAAAGGATAGAGAGTGCCTCGGGAGATGTATATTCAACGTTTTCGATCGGCAGATTGGAAAGGGACTGTATGGGTGTGGAGGGTGCGATAGACGTGTACGAGGTTGCAGGTGAGAATACCTGTCGGGATGGTGTCGATGGAGAACGGTTGATTGCAGCGTCCTATGGTAGAACTAGTCAGAGACGGATGCTTGAGGAGATGTGCAGGATGGGCAGCCGAATGACGGTAGTGAGAATCGAGTCGGAGTGAACCCACCTTCAGCTCTATCATCTCCTTCCTCGTATTGTCACGTTCTCTCCTCACGCTGTCCAATTCCCGACTCAACTCTTCCCGCTTATCCAAACCGATTCTTACATCATCCTCTAACCTTCTTTTCTGGGATTCCCAATCTGCCTCCCTTTGTCTGTGCTCTAAATCCCTTTGAACACTGGACTGCTCTGTTGACAACAACTTGGCCGATAAAGTTTCGAGATGTGTGCCTATCGCCGATAACAATCCTTTCAATGACGAGTCGCGAGAGAATAGAACTATGGCGTGGGTTTGGACTAGGGACTGAATGAACGCTCTCCCAGAGTCTAGATCGTCCAACGTTTCGGCATGTGAGCGTTCAAGTTGGGATAGCTGCGATTGGACTTGTGATAGTTGTGATTGTGACTGTGAAAGTTGTGTCTGAAGTTGTCGGATTTCGTCCTCCTTCGCGTCTAGCTCGTCCTGCATACCCTGCATGGACTGCCGGACCTCTGCCAACATCGCATCTGTCCCTCCTTTTGCCTGCTGCATTTCCTCCAGCATCCTTCTCTCGTTGTCCCATCGCGTCTTTTCTTCCTTATGTGCATCCCGTTCCTTCTCCCAATAATCTCTCTCTCGTTTGAGATTCTCAACCTCAGTCTCGAGCTCGGGAAGAAGTTCGTTCTCCAAAGATGTCGTCTTGTCCTGTGCAGCCTGTACCTCCATCCCAAGCATAGTTTCCACCTGATCTTTCTCTAGCTTGAGTAAGTTGAGTTCCCTGGTCGTCTCGGCCTGTTTCTTGGACGCTTCCGACAAGGAAGCCGTCGCTGCACGTAGCTGTTCCTCTAATTGTGAGATTTGTTGCTGGGCAGCTTGGGGTAATAACGATGAGGAGTTTGGGACAGAAGATGAAGGGTGGCCGGCGAAGAATGAGAATGAGGAGGAAACAGGAGACGTAGGAGTACCGTATCCATTTGGAGCGTCGCGACGTTTGTCTTCTTCGATCCTCCGAACACTTTCGCTCAAGACTCCTGCTCTGTGTTCCACTAATCGTTTACTGACATCAGACTTTGCTTGAGAGACGCGCCAGACTTCCTTCTGAGTTTCATCGAACCGTTTGGTGGCGGCTTCTAGTTGCTCGTTGTTCGCAGTAGACTTTGAACCGGAATTCCTAGGGGCAGAAAGAGCAGAAAGAGTCGTTGCTGCATCACGAATCTTGCGCTCAGTTTCCAGTTTCTTCTCCAATGCGCTGAGTCGGGTTGAAAGTCGACTTTCTTCCTGAATAGAACATGTAGAACAATCGATAACAGTTTAGGAGAAGTTCCATATACGGCTCACCTTTTTCAACTCATCTATCTCTTCTGAACTCAGTATAGCAAAATCTCTACTCTCCACAACTGCTTCGCTGGCAAGTAAGCTGAGCAACAAGTCGTCTCGCGTGTTCCGCTGTATTGGTCTGGCACCCGAAAGAGACTTTCTCGCAAGTCCATTGACGGATGAAGATGAAGAACCGGCAGTATTAGACCTCGCTCTGGTAGCAGCGACACTAGCCGCGGAAGCAGCAGGCATAGCTCTAATCTCATCCAACGAAGACTGGGAACCACCCAACGAAGGTCGCGATTTGTCCTTTTTCTTCGAAAACAATGCTGCGGTTGATACTGTAGGGCTCTTGGGTTGGGTAGATGAGTTTGGAGGGTCTGAGTAATTTGAGTAGGCTGAAGCAGTAGATGCCGACGCTAAAGGTGCGGAGCTAGACGGGGGGCTGTCCAAGTCGAGTGAGGCGGGTGGTCCGGGACTTTGTGTGATGCCACTGCCATTGAGGATTCTGCGGAAACCATTCATTGGTTCGTCGTGGCCAAGGGCCGTTGAGAGATGGGGCCTTGAACTTTGTAGGCGTAGGTGGTCGTGGGTGCTGATGAACAAGACTTTAGCTTTACCGTTACGAGACTTTGGCGAATTTCCAGGCCAAGCGATCCGGCAACTCCGACTGAATCTGAGGGACTCTGATACTAGTGCAACTACACAAGACGAGCAGTTCGCACTCACTGCTGGGGCCGCTGGGGTACTGAGAGGGGATAATATACTCTAGTTTGAGATAACTTGAAATACGCATACAGAATACTATGTCTAAAGCCAGCGGTGACCGGTGACCGGTGACTATAGAAGAATCTAAAAACACTGCACGAGCAGTGATCACAGTGAGCATGAAAGGAACAGCGAATCCTCAGGCCAAGTCAACCGCTAGCTCTGAGATCGAGGTTCATCCGGTTTTTTCTTCCAACCACCTTGGATGGTGCACTTCCTGTCTTTGATATGGTTTAGATAGATAAGAAGCACTAGAGAAAGGATGAATTTCAAGGATTTCAATTGACTGATTTTGTGTCTCGTACCCAGAATACTTCTCATCAGGATCAGCTAAACCAAGCACGATCATATCGTCTGGTTCAAGGTCCAATTGGAGACCATATCCAGTATGCAAGTCTGGTAACGGTTGCGAGACTCGCTGGATAGATTTGTCGAAGTGAGCTTTCACACTCTTGTCAGAGCGATAGAAGTCGGTTTGCTGGATCCATTCGATTTGCGCATCCACTATTTCTTTATCTAGTAGAGCATGAGCAGTCAGAGACATAAGTCGTAAAGCAGACTCGGACTCCCAAATATTACATACTGTAAATCAAAATGAGATAGGCATTGAGCAACTTTCTTCGAGCACGTTTTTGACGCACGGTTGCAGAACTGCGCAGTGCAAGACGCGTCTTGCTATTGAGGCTTTTCCAAGAACTTTCGCTATTCTGGAGGAGTTTGACCTTATCGTCCCAGGTTGGTTCTGCATTGCGATTGGATTCGTGACTACGGGCACTGACTCACGAGATTGAGCTTACCTTGATATTCTGGATCGCGCTCGTAAAGTTGATCTTGTACATCTACAGCTCCAAATCAATATCATAGCAGGACTAAGTTACGACTGAACTCCTAGGCAATACTTACCTTCAGGGAAGCTTGGCGGGATGGCTACAGGCGGTAATCGCATAGGCTTCGACTGTGGACCCGTTGTAGGGGACATTTGTGACTCCTTAGGCACTGGTTGAATATTCACTGAAGGATGTGGTAAAGGTGACGGTCCCATTGGTGATCTCCGGTCCACGGATTTGCTATTCTCTCCTTGATAATTCATAGCAAACGATGAGCTCCAAACGCAGAAGAACAGAACTCGGACAATATACCTTGAGCTTGAACACTATGATCATTGATTTTTTTCGGCACAGGGAGAGCGAGAGCTGAGATCATCCCGAGAGCGACGAACAACATCGTAGTGGTGTTTGGACGTAGAAGGATCATCGTGAACAATTGATGAAGAATGAGAAAACAGTTCGAGTGCCAAGTGGTGACGTTTTCGTTTTGGGTCGTTTTTTTGCCAGTGGCAAGGTTGTGGTGGGGAGGCAGAAGGTAGTATTCGGAGACCAGCTCTGAACTTGGGAAAATCTCTAATCCATCTTTTATGCGCAAAAATTTGCCTCATATTGGAAACCCAACTCATGGTACAAGATCCTGATGATGATGGTAACCTGCGACGAGTGTAAGCAAATTACCTTACCTTGGCTACCTTGGCTACCTTGGCTCAGCAAAAATTATGTGGTATCTACCTTGGCTACCTTTTCCCACACCTAGACAAATTACCTTGTACCTTGATATCCCTTGGGCACAGTAACACACATACAGGGCAGACCTCACACTGATTGTACTACATGTAACATCACTCATTACCAAGTCAAGTTCATACCTGCTGTCAATTGCTAACTTTCTTTGCCCATTTCACAATTATAAACATATATATTTACAAGTGGTAATCTAAGTACAGTAGAACTACAGCTGCTGGTTATATATATACTGATAAACAATCTGTCACTGCCTCTGCTATCTACTGGATGCCCTTTTCTGCAATTTCTTGGTCCTTTTGGTTTTCTTCATTGTATCAGCACTGAATTTTTTTGTTTTTCCTGATGTAATCACTGCCATAATTATATCTTCATTAGGCCCAAGACCAGTCTGTCTTTGTTTAAGCCTTTGGACCAAACCAGGATCATCCCACTGAAGTGAGTCTTCACTTTCAGCTACAGCTACTTGTTCAATTTCAATATTTGTTTGTTGTACTTTTGGTCTCTTTCTGAGATTATATCTCTTTGGAATTGGAGTATTATTTATAGATTCAAGATCTCCAGGTATATATTTTCTCTTTGCAGGTATAGATGGTGGGCTTGCCAGATGGAGAGCCTTTGAGGGTGGGGTAGTAAAGTCAATGCTCATTACTTCAGAAGACAGTGTATAGTCATCTGTATCATTCTGAGTCTCCCAAATGTATAGCTGATGATCTTGTGTGAGTGCACTGCATATAGTATCATGGATAGACCTGAACAATGGTACTGTCTCATGTACTATCTTCAAACCCATTCCAATCATCCTCTCATTTCCATAGATAGGCTGTACATTGGAGTCTTGCCGCAAACCTTGAGATGCAGCTAAAGCTTGCTCAGGAAGAGTAAGATGATGTTTGATAAATCCAAGCTGTGCTACATTGAAAGCTGATTCAGAGTCAACCTCAGAGAAATCATCATTGTATTTCCTTGCTAAACAATAAATCTGATGATCTTTATATGGTGTTTTGTTCAAATAAACACGCAAGATAGTCAAATCAAAAAGAACTTCAACCACAGGCAACAAATATAATGACCTGGCTCTTGACAGAACATTTGAATGAACAAGTTTATTAAGTAAGTTTGTAGTGTAGTTTTCAGAAATGGAGGAATCTCCAGGAAGAAGATGATAATTAAAGCAACTTTGAGAGAATGTTGAGCTTGTGATACCTCTTTTTCCTTTCTCCCAGGATTCATACAAGGACATAATAGGATGTCTCTGTTGCAATCTAGCTGTAATAGTTGCTTCAATCACTCCTTCAGCATCATTCAATGCCTGTTCAATTGTATAATTATGGTATCCAAATCTCTCAACTGAATCAGGTTCAATGAGTGAGCTAGAATTTGAGCTCCAGAGAAGTCCATAACCTATAAATATATTACAGTCACACTTAATTTAACATTGGCTGTATAGACTAATAGTACTCACATGAATTAGCATCTTCTCTTCAAAGTGGCTTCCTGCATGATCTTTGATCTGCTGAAACAGATGATGAAAGTGAGCTCTATGATGTTCTGCATCCAAGCCATCCATGTAAGTATATAAAATAGGAATCCAACTAAGAGTAGCTGTATTGAACACACATGTAGCAAGTAGATTTGCAAATCTGAAAAATGTATGATCACCATCCGTAACACATCCATGTCTTCCCCATTCAGTATCATCCTTGTTATAATTCTGAAACCACATATCTACAGACTCTTCTAGCATCTGTCTCATAAAAGCAGTCTGCATAACTACATATATAACTGATCCATGAAGCCAAGAATCTATCAGAAACTTCTCATCCAACTTGGCTTCCAGTTCTTTCCAGCTGTGTAAAGCACCAGCAGAGCTTTTTGAAAGTGCTGAAGATGTTGTAACACCTAAATTTGCTTTAGCTTGATTCACCTCATATCTAGCAGCTCTTGCACTGGCAAGTTTGGGAGCAATATGAGGCAAAGGTATTGATCCTGGACCTATGTCACCAGCTCTTAATTTATGGGGAGAAGCATCTTGACTTCTATATACTTGCATCTGTACTTCAGCTTTTTGACCAACAGTTAGTCTTCCTCCAGGTGGATGGGGATGGGGATGATCTCCAATATGATCCCAAGTCAAAAGGACCTCATTCTGATCAGTTTGACTCTTTGAATGAAATGTTAGAGCTTCACAAGTCAAATGCTCCAAAAGTCCATTACATCTTGACATTTCACAAGCAGTGCCATTTTGTGACTTCCATGCCTTGGTTTTTGGCCGGTATAATCTCTGGCATGAGCTACACTTAAAAACTCCCAAGCAGCGTCTTCTTTCAGCTAAAGATCCATTGTGATATACCTGGCCAGTAGAGCACCAAGCCCAGCCTGTTTCTTTGAAACTCTTTTCAGCATTAACATCACCTGCAAGTTGCTCTCGGTGATGACTTCCTTCAGGCCAATATGGAGAATCAATATCTTCAGTATTTTGAGTATCACTATGATTTTGAAAGCCTAAATTAATGATATGTAAATATAAAGTAAAATCTTGCAATAAATTTCATATAATTACTGTGATCAGAGGTTCTCTCATTTTTCTGTTGACTGAAAAACATCTGACTAGACTGAGTTTGGGTGAAGGGTTGAGAAGAACTGTAATTCCTTGGTTGTACAGGTGCTGACTGGGTTGAATTTGGATTCACAGAACCCCATTGTGTAGCTGGAACATAACTTGAAGGTGCAAAAATATATGGTCCTGTAGGGGCTGTTTGATATGGTGAAGTTGCTGGGTAAAAAGGTGACCACAGATATTGAGGATAGGTAGGTTGAACAGATAATGGAATATATGTGTTGAATACTTGCTGTCCAGGATATATAGTCCAACCTAATGGTACAGATTGTTCAATTGGCCTCTGTGGTGTTACAGTAGGTGGTAGAGGAAAGGTGTTGGAGGATGTGAGATGTTCTGAGGATGTTGGCAAATGATGATTGAGAGGTATTAGCAAATATGGTTGTGTCAGTGGGATTGATGAACTTGAAGATGAAGTAGTTTGATTGAGAGTAGGAAGTGTTTCAGCCCTACTTTGAGTGAGATTTGGTGCTGGATTATCACCACAGAAAAGGCTTCTAATATAGTGGAACATGACTGAGAGGAAGAGATGGTGGTAGTCAGAAAGAAAGAAGGAGTAATGCAAAGTGTAAATTCATGTAGTAAGTATGCTTGTTTCGAGCCCCGCTACCTTACCTTGGCCGAAACTCCGCTACCTTGGCCGGACCTTAGCCGAACCTTGGCCGAACCTTGGCCGGACCTTGAGAATACATATCCAAGGTAATTTTGTAAGGCCGAGGTAAGGTACGGTACGGTACGGTAAGGTCTGGTAAGGTAATTTGGTAGGCACCACCTGCGATATTGCAAACCGCCGACGGACCACTGCGAATACCTAATCAGGCTGAAAAAGGCTGAAAACCGCCTGGCAGATTGATGGAACGATAAAAAGACGAGCATGAAGAAATAGAGGGAGAGGTTGAGCAATTATTCATGTTTGAAGATGTTGTTGGATGAAATCAAGGAGTAAGAAGGGTTGGAGGGAACGAAGAGGGATTTGAACATTACTTGAACACATCAGTCACGGACGCATCTTTTGGCAGGTTGTTGGACCTGGTACGCTGAGGAACAATAAATGATTCCAGAGATTGCCTGGGGCAATGCCAGTGGATATTCATGCGCATGTTGCAGGATTGAACGCGGACGATAACAATTCCGTTGGATCTTGGTGTTGGGCTTTGTTGAGTAGCGTGAGATTGGCCAATGACTGGAACATTTTGAAGCTGTACGGGGCATAAAGAATGCCACTGGCAACTGCCATTGAGAATTCTGCAGAAACCATTCATTGCTTTGTCGTGGCCAAAGGCCGTGGAGAGATGGGGGCCCTTGACCTTTGTAGACGACGTAGGTGGTCGTGGGTACTGATGAACAAGACTTTACCGGCACCAGTCACTGTTCACGAGACTGGATCAGAAATCCAATGCATGAAAGGTGTGCCGAAAAACGCGGCACAAATCAGATTAATTTTCAGCCAATATTTCCTAATTGAAATAAAATAAATTTCATATGTAATCCTAGTTGAAAAATCAATTTCAATTTTTGTCTGATTTAACAAGAAAAAGGCAAAGAGAAATATGAATCATTTTGTAAATAATTTTCTGACCATTTCACATATGATTTTATCCTGATTTCATTTTAAAAACAAAGAGATTTTAGCCAAGATCCTGATCTTGATTTTGAAAGAAAAAATCTTTCCCTTTCACAAGAAAAACACATTGCAAGCTTTGACCATTTTCATTTGCAAAACATTTCGGATTTCGAGGGTCTCCAGGATACTGGGCAGCATTATGGGCAGTATCCTGGGTGACCTGTGACATCAAGAAAATTTGGGAAAATCTATGATGACTAAGCCACTTTTGCAAGTGTATGACTAAGCTGTTTGCAGTTGATTAGATTATCTGACTGGCACCTTTGCTTTTACCGGTGTTGTCACTTTGCTCTCAACTTGTAAGTGTGCAATCTTCATGAGATATATTTTAACACCTGTAAAAGAAAAGATGCCAGTCAGATAATCTAATCAACTGCAAATAGCTTAGTCATACACTTGCAAAAGTGGCTTAGTCATCATAGATTTTCCCAAATTTTCTTGATGTCACAGGTCACCCAGGAGAAACCCTTGCCCGCACCAAAATTTGTAATCATTAGGTCATCTCTGTAATCTCTTTTTACTCATCCTTTGTAATCTCTTTTTACTCATCCTTTTGTAATACCTCTTATGTCATTTCCCCTCTGCGCACGCCGGCGCCGCCCTTCACGTGCTTCCGCGCTCGTGTTTTGAATTGTTTTGCCACTCTTTTCAAACCACAATGAGCATCGTTAACGCATCAAAATCGCGCCAATCATCCAGGCAAGTCTCCACGATTTAGATATTGGACATAGCTATGGGCATGAAAGAGTGTGCATGAACCTAGCAGGTGCAGGATTAATGATTCTGCCCAGAAGGATCTAACTGCACTGCTGGAGGAATTGCAGCCATTTCCATGCCCTAGAACGCCCGACTTATTGATTGCGTGCTCTAGGGATGCAGGGTAGGCTGAGAGAGAGAGAGGAAAACAGGGGTGCACTGGCAATTTGCAGTCCCAGGTCCGCGGTGCAATCTTTGTAGTCTCCGTAGAATCCCTGCACTCATTATTGACAGCTCTGGACATGTTGTTGCTGAGACGAGTACAGCAAAGACAAGACAAGGACACCGTAGATAAGACAAGGACAAAGAAAACAGAATTGAGAAAAGGACAACAAAACCAGGGACCGCAAGGAAGACGCAATAACAATAGAGGTGTGTGTGCTATGTACTTATTATACAACTACTGTTCTTCTGGATAACGAGGACAAAACTAGGACAACGAAGACAAGGCGAGAAACTGATTTGTTCCCCTCCCTCTCCCTCTCCTCTCTCTCTCTCCCTCTCCCCTCTCCCTCTCCCTCTCCCACTCCATCAGCAAAACTGACCTGGTGCCTAGGCTGCCTAGAGATACCCCCCAAAACCTCAGCAGCACAAAAACTTTGAATTTGCCTGAGCAAGCCTGAATTTGCCTGGAAAAGCCTGGGCAAGCCTGAGTTTGCCTCAGATTTCTTTGGGTGCTTTGGGAGAGCCTAGGTTTTGGGGGGTATCTCTGGGTTACCTAGGCCAAGGGTACTTTTCCTGATGTTCCTCTCCCAAACAAGAGACAAACACAGGCAAAAATGCGAGGAGAGATGAGCACAACGAGGAATGAAACAACAAGAAGAACGAAATGACAAGCAAGACAAAACGACGAGCAAGACAAAACGACGAGCAAGACAAAACGACGAGCAAGACAAAACAATGAGCAAGACTAAACAATGAGCAGGACGAAACAACGAGCAAGACGAAATGACAAGCAGGACAACGACGAGCAGGATGAAATGACGAGCAGGACGAAATGACGAGCAGGATGAAACGACGAGCAGGACGGAACAACAAGCAGGACAAATGAAGGTCAATGAAACGTGGACAAAAAGGTCAACAAATTGAGACAAAAAGGTCTGGGAAACAAGGACGAAACAGAAACACATTGATGGTGTCAGGGAGCATTATCGCAGGTACTTCCTTTGCATTTGTTGCATGTTGGAGAGTCCCTTACTTTGATTTCCGGCTTCCTGCTTGCTCTACATCATATTTGCTCAATGTGTGACACTCAAAACCCTTGTGATCTGGCAGTGGGGGCACGATGGAGGGCGCTGTGGGGCGGGAGTGGTGTTAACTAAACCTAAGTGCTCAGGCGCTAACCAATTTCATGTAGCTTTGATGACAGTACATCTTGTCATTCACATTACGATTGCTTACTAATTTTGGTGCAGGCTTCGCATGCCACCCAGGATACTGCCCATGATGCTGCCCAGTATCCTGGAGACCCTCGAAATCCGAAATGTTTTGCAAATGAAAATGGTCAAAGCTTGCAATGTGTTTATCTTGTGAAAGGGAAAGATTTTTTCTTTCAAAATCAAGATCAGGATCTTGGCTAAAAATCTCTTTGTTTTTAAAATGAAATCAGGATAAAATCATATGTGAAATGGTCAGAAAATCATTTACAAAATGATACATATTTTTCTTTGCCTTTTTCTTGTTAAATCAGACAAAAATTGAGATTGATTTTTCAATTAGGATTACATATGAAATTTATTTTATTTTTATTAGGAAATATTGGCCAAAAATTGATCTGATTTGTGCCACATTTTTCGGCACACCTTTCATGCATGGGATTTCTGATCCAGTCTCGTGGTTCCACCCTGTTCCACCGCTCGGAGCTTACAGTACTATGCGACTTTGTGCTGACTTGTATCGTTTTCTAGATGAAACAAAAATTCTAGATGTATTGTTTTCTAGACGAAACAAAATTTCTAGTTGCTTTGATGAATTTCTAGACGAAACAATCCGGCAGCTCCGATGACTACCTCTTACACAAGGCGAGCAGTTCGTACTCACTACTAGGGGTACTGAGAGGGGATAAATCTCTAGTTCGAGATAACAAATAAACATACGAAATACTCTGTTTAAATGACTATGGAAGTATCTATCAAAGTTGCCTGAGCACAGGATATCATGAATGCCAAATACTACTGCATGTGCCATGGACGGAACGGTGAATCCTCATGCCCCAGCCGCTAGCTTTGAGATCAAGGTTCATCCAGTTTTTCTTCCAACCACCTTGGATGGTGAACTTGCTGTCTCTGATATGGTCTAACCAGATAAGAGGCACTATAGAACTGGTTAATATCTAAGGTTTTCAAATGACTAGCTCCATTTTTCGTACCCAGAAAAACCCTCACGATGATCAGCTAAACCAAGCACAATCATATCGTCTGGTTCCAGGTGCAACCACTGCCATTTGCCTCCTTTGTTCAATTCTCATAACGGTACCGAGACTCGCTCAATGAATTTGTTGTAAAAAGATCGCACTATCGTGTTAGAGCGATAGAAGTCACCTTGCTTGATCCATTCTATTTGCGCAAGCACTTGTGGCTTGTCTAGTGAAATATGAGCGGTCAGAAACATATCCTCAAGCAGACTTGGACTTCTGAATATCACCTACTGTAAAGTGAAATGAGATGGGCAATGAGCAACTTCTCTCTGTCAGGTTCCCGCCGCACCTCTGCAGGACTACGCAGCTTGTCACGCGTATCAGGAGATATGCTCAACCAAAACCATTGATTTCTGTGAGACGATGAACCTTTTGCTCCAGAGTTAGGTACTCTGCATTGTGATCGGATTCATCATTGCAGACGACAGTGATGAGATTGAGCTTACCTGGAAGTTGTGGATTGCGCTCGTAAAGTTGAACTTGTACCTCTATGGCGCTTCAAGTCAATATCATAGCAGGAAAATGTTACAACTGAACCCTTGGGCAGGACTTACTCTGAGGGAAGCCTGGTGGGATGGCCACAGGTGGTAAACGCATAGGCTTCTGTGGACCCGTTGGAGGCCATATATTTGACTCTCCAGGCCCTAGTTGTAAGTGTCTCGCTGAAGGCTGTGAAGGTGGTCGCGGCCTGACATCCATTGATGATCTCTGGTCCACAGATTTGCTATTCGAAGTAATTCCTTGGTAATGCAAACAATGGGATTAGAATGTAGAAGAACAACAGAACTTGTACAAAATACCTTGAGTTTAAACACTAGGATCAGTTTCATCCAGCACGGGGAGAGCGAGAACTGAAATCATCCCAAGAGCGGCAAAAAACATCACAGTGATGTTTGGACCGTGTAGAAGGACCATCGTGAACAATGACTGAAGAATGAGAACCAAGGCCGAGTGGCGACGTTCATATTTTGGGCCGTTTTTTGCCAGTGGCAAAGTTGGGGCGGGGAGGTATGCCCGGCAGCTCCGACTACTTCCTTGGGCCTACTTCAACCCAGAATTTCACGGACGTCAATGAGGGGCCAAGGGTAGTGAGAAGGGAAGATAATCTAATTCAAGATCGTGGATGCATATTCAAAGAACACTTCGGACGGTCTAACAGTGCAAGCGGTAACCAAAATTGCGCGATCCATCAAGGTTGTTCGAGTGGCAGCAACGGTGTACTTCCTGGCAACAACCTCGTATCATGCACTACTCGATCATATGCTCCAGATAGATAGAAAGTACTAGGTAGCTGGTTAAAATGTGAGGATTTCGATTGAGTACTTTGGTTTCTCGTACCCAATTGAGAAAGCCTGGGAGGGATCAGCTAAACCGAGCGCGATCATGTCGTTCGGTTCCAGGCGCGACCTTGCAAACCAGACTCGATTGATCAGTTTTGCGTAGTAGGATGCGGCTGAGTCATTGAAGCGGTAGAAGTTGGTTTGCTGGATCCATCTGATTTGCGCATCCACGTCATTTTTATCTAGTAGAACATGAGCTTGGATTTAGAAGAGCTAAATATCACATACGGTAAGCCAAAATGAGATAGCCATTGAGCAATTTTGTTCTGTGAACATGTCGCCGCACTCTTCCAGGCTTATCCAGCTGCTGACGTATCTCCGAATCGATGTGATTCCAGAGTTTGGAGTTCATGAGTCTGTCAATCTTTTCGCTTATCGTGGGCTCTGCATTGGGATTGACTATTGAATCATGTGTAACTTCGGCACGAAAATGTCCTTACCTGGTATATTTGTATTGCGCTCATATTCGACTTGTTTGTAACCTTGATAGTGATAGTAGCTTGTCAATAACATAGCGGAAAAGATGTACGACTGAAGCCCTAGGCAGTACATACTTGACGGGAAGTCTGGCGGGCAGGCTGCATGTGGCAGAAGAACTGGTCCCCCTGGAGGCCTTAGGTTTGGCGCTCCAGGCCCTAGTTGTAGATCTGCTGAAATCTGTACGGGAGACCCTCTCTCCATTGGTGATGTCTGGTCCACGGGTTTGCTATTCGAAGTCTCTCCTTGATCTTCTTCATCGCAAAAGATGAGATTGAAAGATAGAAGAGCCGTGAAAGAAACGAGATACCTCGAGCTTGACCACTTTGATCGATGTCGTCTGGCACAGGGAGAGCGAAAACTGGGAGCATCCCAAGAGCGGCGAACAATATCATTGTGGTTTTTGGACGTAGAAGGATCATCATGAACAATTGCTGGAGAATGCTAGAGAAAAGTTCGAGTGGCGACGTTTTTGTTTTGGGTCGTTTTTCTGCCAGTGGCAAGGTCGGGGGAAGGTAGTAAGTGGTATTCGGAGACCAGCTCTGAGCTTCAAAAATCCTCTCGTCCATCTTTTGTGCGCGAACAATGTTTCCCTCAGATTGCATACCCATGATACTTACTAATGATCCTGATGCCGATAGTGACTCGCAGTGATGAACCGCCGACGGAACATGTCAGATCACTCGAGAATTCCTTTTGAAGGCCCGCTTGGCAGAGAAACGAAGTAAGAAGACGAAGAAATGGCCTCCGACGTGGAAACACGTTGAACCCTGTTGAACCTCGTTGAACTTGTTGGTACTTTACTTACTCTGAGATAAATATTCCCATGGAGAAAACGTCCGGAATCGCCTGGGTAATCGGATATTCATGTTGCAAGAAACCACGCTATTGAACGACAATAACGATCCCGTTGGATCTTGGTCTTGAGCTGTCTTGAGTAGCGTCAGTTTGGCCAACGATAACTTGCTGCAACAAAAGATTGAGATAGCAGTGAGCAGTACATTGGTAAAAGCCAAAACAGACATCATGAATGATGAATCTATCCAGCAACATGAGCCAACAACGTAGGGAAAAAGGTAAGTACCTGTCAACAGTCAACTCGGAATGTACAAGGAAGAACAACACATATCGAACAAAGCCGAAGAAGAGTCTGAATACACACAGTGCATCTTCGGACTCGAGGAAGCGCAGGGGGGTGGGTGAAAAATAGGAAACTGACATTGAAGAGAAAGAGACTCGGAGTTGGACCCTTGGTCCTAGGAATGATAAGGTTTCCGATGATGCTGGGCGCCAACATCGCAGGCTTTAAAAAGGTATACAGGAAAGAAGAAGTAACCCGTATTGTTTTTAGCTGAAGGAATGAATGGAATCCAAAGAACGGTATGGACTAAGAGAATGGACGTCGATCAGAGCGGAGAGGGATGGATTGAAAAGTTAGAGTTGCGAGGAAAAGTCGGGAAAATTGGGTGATAGCCCCCGATGCACAATGAGGACATTCATCAGCAAGTGTATTGTGAGTTTAGACTTGCACGTTTTCACTGAGAGGACAGTCAGATTGTTCATGTTATGTTCGTAAAGGAGCAAAGATGTGGAAAACGGGCACGTACCTGGCTTGACCTACAACATTTCCAGGAGGATTGTACAAGCACACATGCAGTGTAGCCATTCCTGAGGAAGTAGGGAATATATTCCCGCACTGGGTATTGTACGCGCATCCTACGATGGTCGTATTTGTCCAAACGATCTGCGTGAAGTCACTAAAGGTCGGTGAAGAGGGATCGTAGGAATCTATAGGAATTTCACGATTAATCACAGGTGATCGTATTAATATTGAATTCAAAAATATACCTTCGTCTCCCATGAACGACTCCACCGCCTCATCGATGCCAAAGTTCCCTCCGGTAGCAGCCGCAAGATTTTCTCCGTAAGGCATCTGACTGAGTAAACCATCCGAGTGTTGGAAGTTGCATGCATTGGCCCACGTTTGGGCACCTGCAGCGAGATCTTCTGACCACGTCAGCGGAGAGGCGCCATGTACAGCGCGAATGGTGTTGTGCGCGATGAGATACTGCGTGATATCCAGATCCGAGGCGTCCCTAGAGACATGGGTGGAAGAGCTCGTCACCGGAACAGCTTGAGCTTGGAAGAACGGTGCAAACGCGACAAAGGTGCTGAGAATGCCCACGGTGGTAGTCAAGAAGGAGATGAAAAACATGGTCGTGGAGGCGTATATATACGTGTGAAGGAGTGAAGAGGATAGTATTCGAGCTGGGCTTTGCTTAAAGCAAGCAATGGAGCACAGAACAGCAGGAAGGGCAAGGAGTGCGAAAACGAAACGAATGTGGTAGAAGAGATGAGAAGAGTTGGGGAATAGAACTTTGAACTGAGGTACATATTTGTGTAATCACGATGCCTCATTGTGATGATCAAGAGACTATTATTGTCGCCAAGTCGCTATTCCGAGGGTTTTCATCACACTCGAGGTTCCAACTTGCCAGCTTGAGAGTTGAGATATTTTGTTTCGGAGTAAACCATTCCACGTATTGTTGATCTTGGAACAAGTCTTGCTGAGAAGGACAAGCTGCGCAGATTTTGGTTTGCGCTCGAGTCAATATAGTTCTCTCATAGAAGAAAGAATTGGGAGATTTGTGTTTGTGCCTGACGAGTCTGGTGGTAACCAAGTTGAAGTGAGTGCGAAAAAGTGAAATTTAGCGCCCACCGCCAGTTTTATCTTATCTAATCTATCTTTTTTCATTCTCTGTCCGAAACCAATATGTCGAGCAGTGGAGTACTTTCCAGCTCACCGGTTTCCACCAGAGGCGGCTCACCAGTCCGTCGAAAAGGCAGCTCCAGCATCAGCATCGATGATCCCGAGAACCGTCCTCGACTTTCTCCAACGCTGGCAAGGTCCTTTGATCCCAATGATCCCCAGGTCAGAGAGCGCCAGCAAACTCTGGACATGGACATGGCAATGCAGCTTTCCAAGGCACGCAGGGACACTATCATTTCCTCTCCGCAAGCTTTGCACCAGGAAATGTCAGCAGAGAACCCGGACAGTGTTGCACAAGCAGAGATTTCACCTCGAGAACAGCGGGATATAGATTTCGCCCAAGGGCCTTCAATTGAGGAGCTGGACGACCTAGAGTCTATCACAACCAAACGACAACCCTCGCCTGTAGATCTCAGAGACCTATTACCTCAATCACACGATCCCAGCTTGCTTGTTTCATTGAACGGTGGCCTGCATCCATCTGCTCAACGAGATGATCCATCTGCCTCTGCATACGGTCAACTTCCAACCTACCAAGCAAACATGTCACAGTCTGCCTTCAACTTTGCCCCAATGGAAGCTTTTGCTACTTCCGAAAGGCTCGCTTTGGGAATTTCATCTTCTTCGACCAACACCACGAAATTTAGCCTTCCTCCTCCCAGAAATAGAATGTTTACAGAGGATATGTTCTCATCTACACAGGCCCCTTCTACACGACCTATACCTTCGTTGGATAATACAATCAGTCCCACATCCCTCGACCCTCCGGCCGCAAGCAGCGAAACCGCCGTTTCGGATCCCTCCGCCGTCTCCTCTCCTAATTCGACTCGACAACGTAAACTCAGTCAAAGTAATCCACATCCGCGCTCTCACCGCAAAGGAATCGGGGGGAAGCTTGCTTTATTCGAGAACACCCATGGTGGTTCTTCAGGACCTAACCGAATCCCGTTTTCTCTTGGACCAGGCGGCAATGCTAGTGCTATTGGCGCCCCCAATATGAACAATCTGCCTGCATTTGACGACGGCTCTCCTTCCTTATTTCGACCCGCTACCGCTCCTGCCACGCAATATCCTTCAGTCCCCGGTCTTAACACAGGTCATGATCGACCGTACCGGTTCTCGTTTTATTCTAACGCTCTTCCCTCTACTATACACGCCCGAAGCCTCTCCGAGATCCCTGCCGAAGGGCAGACGTTTGAAGACCTCTTTTCAGGTCTTAGTCGAGAGAAGGCTGACCAACATACCAAAGACAAGCGACCTACCAGCGCAGGACCGAAAGGGTATTTTCCAGGAAACGTCAAGCCTTCGTATAGAAGCAGACCAGGTTTTGGAGGAGGAATGGGCTTAACGAGCTATGATGGGGACGATCCAGAATCTTCCACATGGTGGTTGGACGTTCTGAGCCCTACCGATGAGGAGATGAAGATGCTGAGTAAGGTAAGGCTGACCTGTTGTTTTGGTTTCATCGTTAATGTCATGCGGATACCTCAATTAGGTCTTCGGGATTCACCCGTTGACTACTGAAGACATTTTAATGGAGGAAACGCGCGAGAAGATAGAACTTTTCCGAAATTATTACCTTGTGTGTTTTCGAAGTTTCGATCAGGATTCGTACAGTCCCACATACTTGGAACCTTTGAACATGTACATCATTGTCTTCAGAGAGGGTACTCTATCCGTAAGTCTCGTTATCGATTTTCCAATTGTTAGTTGAACTCCCTTGATACCTCTTTCGTAGTTTCACTTCCGCCCCACACCTCACCCGTCCTCCGTTCGAAGGCGGATCAAACAACTCAAAGACTACATATCTGTCACGTCCGATTGGATTTCTTATGCTCTCATTGACGACATTACCGACGCGTTTGGACCTCTCATTCAAAGTATTGAATACGAGGTTGACTCGATTGATGAGCTGGTACTTATCTTGAAGGATAGTACCGAGCAAACTGATATGTTAAGACGAATTGGAACATGTAGGAAGAAAGTTATGGGGCTGTTGCGTTTGATGGGTAATAAAGCGGACGTTGTGAAAGGCTTAGCAAAGAGGTGCAATGAAAACTGGCAGGTCGCGCCGACTAGTGATATTGTGCGAGAGTTTTCTTTACTTCTATCTTGAGCTTGTCTGATCAAAGTGCATATCACAGGGGTTGTATCTTTCCGATATCCAGGTAAGATCAAACCTCCTGACATAACCCGTGTACAAAACTAATGTCGTTCGTCCAAAGGACCATTTGATCACCATGACCCAGTCATTGAACCATTATGAAAAGATACTCTCTAGGTCCCACTCGAACTACCTCGCTCAGATCTCCATTGAGATGACTGATGCCAACAATCAAATCAACGACGTCCTGAGCAAGCTCACCGCGTTGGGTACGGTTCTTATCCCCATGAACTTAGTCACTGGTGAGGACGTATCCTTTCTCGTCTATCCCATTCTGATTCCGTGCCCCCCTCTACATGTGAGGTGTCAAAACTGACTTTCGTGTTATTCGAATCCTAGGTTTATGGGGTATGAACGTACACGTACCTGGGCAAGACGTTCCGGGGTATGCGTGGTTTGTGTCTATCATAGCATGTCTTGCCGCATTTGCGATCATTGGAGGGTATACGACATACAGGCTGATGTCTCGACGGTAGCCGCCATCTGGGATATTTTTCAGTCGGGGTTCGTTGGCTGTCGCATCGCCGCCAACGCTCTGGAAAACTCCTTTTATACATCGATGCATGTATGGCGTTTCAAGGTTTATTTCTTCGAGGTCTATTAGTATGTCTTAGTACCCGAGCCAGTAGAACTATAGTATCTCTTTTTGGACTTAGCATTGGGATTTATTCATGGAGCATTCTCTTTTCCTTGCGAATCAGAGTTACTGATTCATCCTCTCGGTCATGGTATAGCAATAACATAGTCCTTCGTTGCGTAATCAATGGCTAATTCACCATACCCTTTCATTTTCACGACAGTTAAGTTAGCCTGGTGTAACCAAGCTAGACGACAGTAGAGATCCAATGTTTGACAAAAGAAAAAAGTTCACACGAGCAGTCTAACCCCCGGCGGGACTCGAACCCGCAACCTCCAGATTCATAGCCATACACACTTGGTAAATAGAAGTCTGACGTCATAACCATTAGACAACGGGGGCATATGGCGTTACTGGTACAGACAATTAGATGAAACACTACAAACCCAAACAGTTGGGATCGTACCGTGCTCTTCAGTTGCGAGTCTTCCGCTCATTCCTTCATCATGAAACTCCTGCACTGGTGTACTGTGGTCCCAGAAGGTCCATCTAGCCTTGCTGCAATACGTTTTGCCAAACCAGTCCGAGTGAAATGCATTCGCATATTTCCCTCAGGCGGTAAGCCATTCGAACAGTGTCCGGATATCGTTGGGTTTGTGTTCCTCCAACCTCGCATGACTATATGCTCATACTCGAGCAGTGAAACTGAGCCAGACTCATTCCTTCTGGATGTGTACTTCAATGCTCAACCGGTTCACCCTTCCTCGGACTCGAAGGAGAAACAACGAGCAGCGAACGCGCTAGTACCCACCACAATCGCGTATGCTGGTGGCCAGGTCGATTGTACTCTGGACTTAGGTACTGAGGTACGTTCAATGCTATATAGCACTCGGATAGTTACTCACTATGAGCATCTAGTACGCGACACGGTTAATGATAGTCAAAGGTCAATTCGATACACTCTCTCTTGCAGTCTATGGCGAGATCGTGTCAGAAACCATCATACCACCTCTATCCGCGGAAGAAATTGCCAGCTCTGTGTCAAAACCAGTACCCACACCGGAAAAACGCACAGTGCCCGCGTCAATAGATCCAGCCCATTCCTCCGATCCAACCTTCCTCGCGAGAAACCTTCTTTCCCTCCTAGAAGAGTCACCACCTCTGTCTCTCATATCACGACTTATGTTCTGCCTCAAACCGGATAATGACGACTGGGACGATCCTGATTTCCCGTATCTCTACGTGGACTTTGACCGAGATATATTCCAAACGCCAACAAACATAGAAGATGACGACGAGACTTTGAACAGCGGTGGTGAAGATGATTCGCATTTTGATATCGAAGCAGTGTTGGATGCCATGTCCAGACCAGTCTCAGACGATATCACAGAAGACATGCTGACGAGATTTGCTCAGGTCGTAGCAGACCATATGGAATCGAAGAACAAAACTCAGGCCTCTAATATCGCGAAATTATTCAAACTGGCCGCGTCTCAACGACCATCGCTAGCGCTAGCTCTCTGTGTAAGCTCATACTTACGGTGTTTGGAGAGTGGATTTTGATGCTCAAATATGACAGCAAGCCATCGAGCTTGACACCGTGTTCGATGTTGAAACACTCGATACAGACACCCTTCTGGACCTACTCGACGCCTCTTCCAACGCCGATATCGCGCGTTACTTGCATACTGCTGATTTCATGGACGTCCTATCGACCTTTCTTTCGCCCCCTCACAGCGTCTCTCAACCAAAATCTGCCACCCAAGCTGCCGGGCGTCTAAGGACGCGTCTTGTTTCTTGGGAGATCTTCGAAGATGCCTTGTTAAATCAACACGCTGATTTTGAAGCTGCCGTCGCATTTTTGGGAGACATCGGTTCGGGGGAACAAAGTCTGGGAATCTGGTTGGATAGTATGACGGGACATATAGATTTAGTCAGCAAACTTATGGAAAATCCGCAGACTGTTACAAGTTTGAACAGGAGATATCCAAAGTTGTTCGTCAGGAATAACGCGAATGCTCCGATGTTTACCGGGGGAGCCATGAGCCACGACGAGTTCATTGCGTTTGTCCGAGCGTTCATTGGTGTAGCAAGTGTGTTGTCTGTATGGGCATGGTCAGATAGCTTGGGAGATGATGTTTGTCGCGAGAGAACATTGGGTGTGCTGAGACTCTGGCAGGGTACGGAAGAATATCGAGAGGTTCGCATCCATGATTTTCAAATGAAAGTCCCTCCCTTGTTAACTCTATCAACAGATTGTGAACTACCTCCTCATCCTCCGCCAATTCACACTCCGTCTGAAATGGATCATCAGTAACGACACACCCCGCAAGTCTGGTATCTTCGGCGAACAAATCCTCACCGACCTCCTCGATGAACCACTCGCCGCTCTCAATGACGATCTCGTCCAGACCGTTCTCTCGCTCAAACAACCTCTTTCATACATCCCCGAGAACGACAGACTCTCGATGCGGAAGATCGCCTTGGTCGTCGAAGATGGTCTACCGGCCGCTGTCGAGGAGTTGGCTTTTACAAACACGCACCCATTGTCCTATAGACGACTGAGAATCCTTCGCGTGAGTATCGCGTTGGTGGAGCGAGAATTGAAAGAGGATCCACAGAAAGGAGATTGGAACATTCTGCAGACGATATGGGATGAACAGTCGATGGCCTTCGTACCTCGACTGGCAGAACTTGTAGCAGAAATAGCACAGGATTTGAACGGGTATTTCCGTATCGTCTCGCCGTTCCCTGCCCAACAACAGTCACAAACCCAACCCCATACTGCAACAACATCTTCCCTTCCGCAGGTTCTCTCTCAACTGTTCCCACTAGCCGAGGCTATACTTGCACTTCTCATTCGCCTGATCAAAATCGCCGAACCGCCTTTGTTGTCATTCTCAATATCAGCATATACCCTACGTTCCCTTGCCCTCAGTGTCGCAGATATCTTTACATGTACTGATGAAGTTGGCATCTTATATGCACAAGGCACGCCTGCCTCTGACGCTGCACAATCGGCTCATCAAGCCTGCATAGACTTTCTTCGAAAAGCATCCACTTTCGGACCCGGAGGCATCCTCATTGAGCCTCAGGGAGGCAAAAGCGGGGCAGAAATCGTGATGAGCGTATTGCTTAAGAACGATGTAGGCATGTCTGGCAGAGATCCCGCGTATCATATTTCGCGAATGTTTACTCTGATCGACTGTATTCTCCTTGATCCGAGCTCTGGCTCAACAGCTGGAGAGGATATACCTGAAAAAGAGGAAGGAAAAGAAGACCAGGAAGAACATTGGGTACTGCATGTGCTTCCGAATCTTCTAGACGAGAGCCAGGAGTTCTTCCGTCGACTCGATGTTGAAAGTAAAGTCCAGTTCCTTCGCCGCCTGGTGAGGTTAGATAGCAAAGGCTTGGCAGGGATGGCGGAATACTTGTTCGACGAGGAGATGAAGCTCCTTCAGCAATGCACAAAGGCTCTTGTGTCTTCAACTGATCTCACCCCACAGGAAGAGATAAATCAAGTCCAGAAAACTGTCCTGCAATATCAGATTGGACAACATCTCCGGCTCATAGGGGACATGCTTCGAACAGGGTCTGACATGCTCGAATGGTGTCTTCGGACACTGGGAGACCCAGTATTATTCGCCAGTCTTTCCGCCGCTCTCTCAGATCTATCGACTACCCGGATAGTTTCTCCTCATCTAGACGCAGTGACGGAAATGCTGTTGCTTCATTACAACGATGAATTAATACACTACGACGATGATGTCAAACTTGCTTTGATAGTTCTACTCCTTAGGACAATTCGACTAGAAAATGATCCAGCAAAAAATCTCGACATTGATTTGTGGTCTAAAGCTATCGGCGTCTTGAATACACTATCCTCAGAGAACCTCGATTTTACCATGTTTCGTCAGATTGCCGGACAGGCTTTGGCTGTAGTTGGATCGTCTGCATCCGATGTCAAGCTATTGCCTCCAAGAAGTGGTGTTATCCTCTCATTCATGACGTGGTTAACCTCACAACCTTCAGAAAAGAAGCTGGCGATTCTCTGTGGAATCAATGCTGATTCCTTGACAGACCTGTATGATGCTCTATCGGCATCGCTTCCCAAGGAACAACATGGAACACTTGACGAACTTCGTACAAAAATCACAGTTGACGAGGATGAGATATTCAGTCCGGATGATATGAATATACCAGATACCCTACAGCTCTCGCTGCAAGAGCTTCAAGATATCCTTGCTCCCCTTCTTTCCAATCAACTGCGCTGCCGTCGACACCGTCCAGAACCATTGTTCCGGATGTTCTAGGACTAGTCATCTCACCTCCAGCAGCGCTTTTGCGCTCGTCAGCAGCAACAGGACTAACCAAAACTTACTCAAATAATGACTTTCGTGAGCTGCGTCAAGCCACAGTAGCAAGGCAGAACACAAGTAGGCTTCCGAGCATGCACGGTATGGACAATTTATGTTTTCTGTTGACTAAAACTGACACATGCATTTTTGTACAGTTGATGTAGGTATTAGTGGTCGATTGACCTGATTAAACTACTGACGACCACCATAAAATTCCATTTTTCTTGGCTGGCCGGTTCGTGACAGGATTTTGAGGTGAACCCTGTGGCCGTGATGGATGCCTTTCCTCCGCTATTCCATACACAATGACAAATGATCTGAAAGACGAAAAAAATGATAATAATACAAAAAAAACAGCAATTGAGATGGGGGTAAGAAATATCAGCAATAAAACAAAAGGAAACAGTCTTGTCCCAGAATAAATGTCCCTAGGCCTCCCTAGGCTCCAAACTGACAAAAAAGGTTCCAAATTTTTTTTACTCGGGATGGACGTACGAAGACCGTAACCGAAAATGATGGGGGTGTATATTCGGCGGGTTGAAAGGATCGGCACCACCTGAAAATTGGGTCGACTGGTTCTGATTCTTCTGATCGATATGCACCGGAAAATAACGGTCCATATCTGATACGTCGATATCAAACTCCGACTCGGGTACAGCATCTGGTTTAGCGTCTGGAGAAGGCTCCCGGTCCCGGTAGTCGGAGGAACCAGATGGTGGCAAAGGTAAGGATGTGGATGAATTGGCCTTCTGACCGCCTAGATGATACAGCCTTTTCCGTTTGGCTTTCACTGGCTGGCGATCCGCGCTAGACGACGAGCCAGAATTGCCTCCGGCATAGCGTGGAGGTACACTGCGGACCGTGAAATGCTCGAGGGAACGAGTGTATGGAGAGAGTGTGTGGTTGGAATGGCTGAGAGTGGATAGTTGGTGTAACGTGTTATTTAAAGGAGAGGGACGAAGTATGATCTTGGGTGTTCCATCTTCCATGTCATAAATAGTATTGTTCGTTGGGGAACTGGATAAGAAATTGCTTGGATTAGAGGAAACAGAGGGTCGACGGGAGCGGGAAGAACGGGCAGTTATTGGAATTGGGACTGGATCCTCTTCTTTAGGTGTTAGTAATGAATGTGTATTTTCTTCACTAGAATGGGACGGATATGTTTCTAGGCTATCTGGTGTGATTGGTCTCCCAAATTTGGGTCGAGGTAGGAACGGGGGTGCGCTACGCAAAGAAAATGCAGGGTTGCCAATGTGAGAAGAGCTGGGAGAAGCAAGGCCTGTGGCTGAATCAGAGAAATAGGGATTATAACCTGGTAGCCGTGCGCTGGACGGACCAAGAACCATCCCGGCATGTAGAGGTGAGAATATGGAATCTGTCGGGCGATGGCTCGCGCGTCTGGATATCGGCGGCGGACTGTGAGCAGCGGGGTCCTGGATCATGGACTGGGAATGTATGACTCGTGGGCGAATGACACTACCTCCACCAACGGCAGGGATCGTCTCATACTCCATGTGCTGATCCACTGAAGACTCCGCGAAATTTGAATGCCCAGTAGAACTAGCAAATTCGGGAACGTCGTCATTCCAATCGACCATATCGTACGTGGCTGAGTCGTCATATTCGTGATCATAAGGGTCATCCTCGGGCTCACCGGATTCTTCAGCGAGATCGGCAAGGCCTCGATTAGGAGTAAACATATTCTTAAATCCTTTGAAGACACTCTTTGCAGGCAGACCTTCGGGACGAAGTCCATACGTTGGATCGAAGTTTTCCAGGTCTGGAAAAGTGCTTTGTACGTCGTCAGGTGGGGAAGGAGGTAAGGATTTCGGAGTGACGGGACGACGCGTAGTCCCGGTAACGCCCGAATAGGTGGATCGTGAGCGGGGTACACCAGCTGGTATTGTTGAGAGAGGAGGACGGAGGTAAGGCGGTATAGAAGCAGAGGGGATGCCCGCGACATTGTCGAAGGATAAAGGAGCAGGTATTGGTGCGTGATCGAGAGCGGGAGAGGGTGCAGGCGCCGCGGGAGGTGCAGGGGGTCGTTTCGCTAAATACGGTGCCTCTACTTTGGCTTTTATCCATTGCTGGCTCAGTCGATGAATGATCCCAGGAAGATCTTCTCTAAACATCTGCCTGAGCTGTCCTTCGATCTCGCGTTGGATGAATTTTTGTATGACTGCTATTGAATCAAAGGTGCTGTTGATATCTACATTGTGTAAAGGATCAGTCTTAAAGACAAGGGTGATTCCTTTCTGTTTTGAGACTACGAGGACGACGATAGATCGTAGTCGGAAATGTGATAGACGCAGAAGCATTGGAACCACGAGCGGCTGCCTGGCAGCAAGCATCCCTTTTGTACCGGACATGAGATGGATATCAGGCTGCTTGTGATTCAAAGGATTTGCCTGCGAGAGGTGAGTACTCATGACGGTTTACGAGCAGTTTCTTCCGCACCTGCACTTTAGTCTTCAACACAATATGTGCGTCTCCATCATATGAAAGACGAAAAATTCCACGAAACTGATCCACAGTAAGTTCACCGATTTCACGTACTTCCAAGTCTGGAGGCTGGATAAAATCCTTCAGCAACTGGAAGAAGGATATATGCTTCATGCAAGACGTACCTTCGTGCCCATTTCCAGTTCTACCACTTCAATCTTGTCTGCGATGACCGGTGGCTTGTTTCCTTTATTGAGAGCATTGTTGAGCATTTGTATCGCATCGTAGTGAAACTGGTCCGAAAAACGAGGCCAGTTGAAGGTAAAAGACATAAAGATAGATGAAAGGTTGAAGAGAGAAATTTGAAGAATTCAGCTTGCCGAGAGGATACCTCATTGTTTGGCACCACCCTTCGGTGTAAACAATTGTCCAAAATAGTATATTCCATTTCCAAATTGGGTGCTCGCTATTCATCACCCCGAGGACCTTCAAAATCGATGTGTATTTGTCTACAGTTCGCAAGTTATATGTACATGTAAACAACAATCTAGTTTTCGAATATGAGTAGAGACCTTTGCCGTACTTCTTGAACCCATTCATCTTCAGCGCTCATCGACATTCAAACTCGTGCAGCGCGGATTATATCGCTTGCCTGGATAAGCAAATAAGCATATAATACAAGGGTCATGATCAACTGGCAACTCACCTTCTCCGCAATAGCGTAAATGGCAGCTTGAGGGTGAGTAGACATTTCCTGTACATGAGAACGATTGAGTATCAAGATAAATGACAGTAGGTCAAGAACATACCATTGGAATAACAGATGCGTCAACCTGAGCACGATTGTTATGATATAATGACACCCTAGAAGACAGAAGAACATACCACTCTCAAATTTTTCGTCCCATAAACTTTCAACGAAGAATCAACAACACCCCCATCCTTCTTCGGCATCATCGCTGCCGTTCCTAGCGGGTGGAAGATACTAATAACCCTAGTCTTACACCATTCCCGTATCTCGTCATCCGACAAATCCTCGTTGGTCTCCGCAGATTTCTCCGGAGGATCGTACATTTTACATCCCGCGGACGCATATGGTTCCGTGCGCATCAGTTTCCGAGCAAACTTGACCCCGCCCACCATGTACTCTAGATCGGCTGGATTGGAAAAGTAGCGAGGGTCTATTTCCGGGGGAGCAAATGGATCGGCGGAGCTGATGTGGACGGATCCTCGGGAAAGAGGGTGAAGGCCGATGATCATGAGCGAATGGTATACTTTGCCTTCGTGACGTTCCGGCAGTGGCCCAAAAGCTAGGAAGAAGGGGAACTGTAACACCCTGACAAGGGAAAAGGAATGTGACGCTCAGACTTCGATAGACGCCAAATCGCGAAAGATAACATACTCAATCTGAGCGTGTTGAGGGTCTGGGATCCATTTCTTGAGGATCGAAGACTGCTTGTTCAAACTTGGTGATGCTGTCAGTGACGAATCATGGTGGATCTGATTCTGCAGTGCTTGTAATTTCTCGCGCTCAAGGAGTTGCTCTGAAGACAAGTAACCATACGCAGTGATGGAGCCAGCCAACAGTCCCTTCTTCTCGGTCTTGCTAAATCTGGTGTCAGATACACTTTGAACATGAAACGGAAGCCAACTGACTATATCTTCATTTGTTGCTCCAAGAACGCTGGATCACGCAGACTATCAAATGTCGCAGAACCACTGGGCACTTCATGGATGAAAGGAAGAGTAAGATGATCCTGTTTTCAAAAGGGGCGGTATCAGGCTCTTTGATCTGGCCGTGTATCTTTTCCTTGCGTACCTCTGTCATACACAGTCAGTTCGTCTACATCTCGAGATAGTAACGGGTGACATACGAAGGTTTTCTCCAACTGGAAGGTCTAAAAGCGGTTTGATACCGTGCTTTGTCAATACATCGGTCTTTCCGATACCTAAAAAGTTCTATATGTCAAAAATTGCAGTGCACATATTTAGAGTGAATGTACCAGATAGCTCCAAGATCTGAGGCGTTTGGAAGGCACCTTGAATACGCCACTATCAGCAATGTGTCCATGATATGCAGATCAGCATGTGAGTTACCAGCGGACAGTATCACCTCCAGCTTGGGATGTACAACATATGTTTTTGAATCTTTCGAAAACTCAACCCCGGTCGCGACCACAGGCTCTCCAGGGGGAGTGTCAAACAATATCTTGGTAACGTGGGCACCGGTAAGGAGGACAAGATTGATCCTATCTGCGTTCGGATTGTAGTATGCCTAAAACGAGTTGCATCAGCAAAAGCTTGAAAGGCAGTGATGATAGAGTATTCACAGTCCCGGCATGGCTGCGAGTCATTGTCGCAGGATCCACAGAGATCGGGCCAACTGATGCTCCGATGTTCCTCCCGTTACCCTAGTATGAAAAGTTGGAGTATAAGCTACAACTCGAAGTGGTTAGATCGAGAATGATTGCTTACAGTGTCTTTATTGATGGGTACCCCCATATTAACCAGAGTATCCATAAACTTTGCATGATGATCGTTGAACCAGGCTGAGAAGGAAACCTGTACCGCTCCTTTCCCGCCATGATAATCTGACGTGTAGCCAATGTGAGGGTCTTGAGCGATTTCTGGATCCGTTGGCGGGTTGTATGTTTCCACCTTTCATAACCAATTAGCATTGAAACTACTGAGATGAACAAGAAAAGATGGACCTGCATAAGGTATTTCAGGAATGCATCTTTCCAATTCCAACCCGGGTTTCCAAGCGCCTCGATTGCTGATAAGAGGATGAGTTATGAAAGATGAACTGTATAGGTTTTATTGAACATACCATTAAAGTCCTCCTCGGATGCTCTTGAAAAGATGTTAGGAATGATTAATTACTGCATCGCACGATAACGACAAACCTTTGATAAACAAGGAAGTTCAACTGGACAGAAAATGATTAATTGTTGGAGGCTGAGGATGTGAAGAGTGGACGTACAGCGGAGGTTCCTCCTACGCCTTTCCCTCTGTTCAATGGACATAAGTATACACACGATGATCATAAAACGTCTGAGCCTTACCGTGGAGAGAAGATCTTCCGATTCAAGACAAATGGTTGTTCAACAGTCGAAAAGGCCCAGTCGACCTTTGGATTCCCAAGAGCTTGACCCATCATGCCTTGCAAGGATCGCGATTTGGCTCAACAGACGCGTAGTCAAGTCTTGAGAGCTGATCTCACCTGGCACACTCACTTCAGGCATCTCATGAACATGTTCTCCAGCCTCGAGGACCTGTATTTTCAAAATGGGTGTGGTTCATGGAATAACCAGTAGAAACGAGAACGTACGCCGACGACGATGTTTGGATCTTCTGACAAGCTGAGAGCGGAAGTTAGAGATTCCGCAATGAGAGCTCGCTAATGAACGCAAATACCGAGCAGCAAGGGCAAGCCCAGCTGTTCCACCGCCGATAATGACATAGTCAAAGGTTGTTGAGCTGAAGGATTCTGCAGAGTTTGGGGCCACCATTGTTGCTGATACAGTACTAGTTGCAAGTCGATAGTTTGCGAGTTGTGTTTGGAGGAGTCGAAGAATCTGGAGGCGAGCTCATATTGAGGATGGGAGTGAATTGAACAGATGGATAATCAGAAAGCGATAGGAACCGTCGACTGAGCTTAGTCAGCTTCAACCTCCCGGTTTGTTCTGGTTTGTCACTCGCATTTGGCAATGTAATATCTCCAACTTGGTACCAAAATACGAGAAGACCCTTCCATCAATGCATCAAGGCCGATATTGCGTTGAATCCCGCAAATAAATGCTGGAGTGTATATCTTCATCTTCTCTCATTAACTGTTTCAAGTCTTCGCTCACTTCGCTGGCCGATGTACACTGTTGTATCATGATCTATCATGATGTACATTGTGAGAAGTACAGTGCCACACTTCTCCCGACCGTATCCACGCTTATCCACGTTCTCCTTCTTTTGTTTGAACTTGGTGCAGTACATCAAAACATAGCCATCATTCGATGCGAAGCGGAATTCAAAATTCAGATTCCCAGATGGTACCAGGATCCCGCTGTCAGCGTTTTTAGTAGTACTTTGGTTTATTATTTCCGTATCGTGAACCGTTTGATGCGGAAAAAAGCAGGCGAGCACACTCCGCATGATTATCCCAAGCTCTACACGGACCCGGAAACAGCCAAATTCGCATAAATCCGGAAATTCAATACCATACCGCAGACTTAAGTGGCTGTAGCTCGACTCGGAGCTGCTTACTCGCACCCTCCTCCTCTTTACAGTCATGTCTGACATTCCCCCCCATGTTGCGCAATTGTGAGAGGGATTTGAGCTATCTATCTCGATGATCGACGACACTGACTTAAATGATCCTCAGGACTGGTCCTTTGGTAGGCGACAGAATCATCCTAGTATATGGAATTGTCAAGATTCATGGGTTCGTTAGCTCTTAGGCTTGTGCGGAAACTGGGGTCTCTTTGGATGCAGTGCTGTCCAAGTGTGTAAGTGGTCACAACTTTGTTTTCCGTTGTCTAACATCCTTCATGACAATCATCCGGATCAGACCTGTACTACCTCAACTTTCCGAAAGATAGCTGGAAGTTGAAAAGCTTGGTTTACGGACTTTTTATCTGGGATATCATGCAAACTGCTATGTACACAAGCACGGTTTTTAATTCCCTAGCTTCTGGCTGGGGAAACGTAGTCGCATTGGAAGCCCTGGGGATCATCTGGTTCGATATACCCTTCATGAGTGGTGTCGGTAAGTGTCTGGAATACATATATCATCCTTCGACAGTACCCCTCACCTACAACGAATGTAGCCAGCTGCATAGTGCAATGTTTCTACGCATGGCGGATTTATGTTTTAGGAAGATCCGCCCCGTTATCCCTTTTCATCGTAGCGGTAAGTTCTTCGATTTTCTCACTGAAAAACGCCATTTGAACTCATGCATCCGAAAGCTCGCTTTGATGGAAGGTGCCGCTGCGATTGCCCTCGGGATCAGCATTAAGATACACGTGCAGACATTTTCGGATTTACAGAGTAAGACTTTCGTGGTAACTTCCGTATGTCACCCCCGCTCCCCAGCCGCCGTTAGCTTATGTTTCCTGGATAGGTTTGGCTTTTGGGAAGTGCCTCCTGCGACGTGATCATTTCTGTCTGCATGTTATATCTCGTTAGTTCTTCCATATCGGAAAAATATGCAGCAACATTTATTTCTCTCTTCCTTTCTAGCTCACCCGCGCTAGGAAATCCACCAGCTATCGTCACACCGAGAACATGCTGTCCCGTCTTATCCGTCTCACAGTTGGCGGAGGTCTTCTCACCAGTTCGTTCTTTTATCTTCTACGTCGAAAATTAAACTTTGTCTTAATCGTCCGGACGTACACAGCTAGTGTCGCAATTGTTGATGCGATCATGTACCTCGTTTTCCAGCACAACAATTACCATGCTGCCCCAGTCGCGCTTCTGGCCAAGTTGTACACCAATGCCTTGATGGTCTTGTTCAACAGCAGGCGAACACACGACACCATTCACTCAACGGTTAACTACACCTGGGACGGAGAAGCGCCTTCCGCTAATCGAGCGGGAATCTCAGCAAATAGCACCTTCAATAGAGCTATGATCTCTGTGGATGTTAACGTGGATCGTACAAGTGATGCGCCACCTGAGAGTTACTCAATGGCGCCCTTTAATGTAAGTCGTTCTCTCTCTGCAAACGTGAGAATCACTGCTGATTTCACTGTGTCACAGAAACAGACTGAGGGCTTTGGTTCGTTGGAAGGAGAATCAAAAGCAGCGCCGGCTTGGTAATTAAGCAGCTTGGGGGGCCACGAAGCTAGTCGCTCGTCCTTTCGTTAAGTTATCGGCTATGTATATACCTTGCTCGCGTAGACCGTCACTGTCTGCGTTCTTGTTTAATAGTCATTTCGACAGTGGAGGAACATTCTATGTATAACGGTTGTAATTTAATATTATTGCGCTCAATATTTGAGTAGAGGTGTCATATATCGTGCTCCCCTCAACATTGCCGTTGAACAGTAGATACCTTGACCAACTAGACACTATCTACAATCTTGTTCATTCAGTCATTTCGATGGAGGGACGTCCCAAGTCCCGTCACAGGATGTCCAGAATGTCATGAGATGTTAGGAGACTCGAAAGACAGCTCACCAGGATCCCAGCCAACCGTTGCCTTCAGATTGAACCCCCAGAAGAAAAATATGTAAGTACTCTGCCAGAAGAGAACAACTCACATTAAGTCCGCTACACCCGGGGGCATTGCCTGAAGTGATATCGGTGAACCCGCTGATCGCTGATCGCAGTCGAATAGAACAGTGGGTTCAGGAATCCGAGCGAGGATAATAAACCTGCTTTGAGTCTGGCATCATTGATGAGCACATACCACAAAGCCTGCGAAAGGTGCCGGTGAAGCTTGAAGCTTAAGTCGTGCCAGATGTTTCGCCGATGCAGCCCGGTCTCGCTGCCAATGACCACTTGGAAATTATCAGTCTGGGCCGCAACAGGCCGCAACATCTGAGATAGCCTCAGGCTAACAATCTGATGTGTTAGTATGTATCTACTGTCATATAGTCCGCAACATCATCGATCAACATACCCGTCCGTTACTAGGTGTGATCAGAAAACTCGTTTCGACAATACACCATATGATGAGCCATTTGACGATTGACGGATTGAATGAACCTGCGAACATTCCGTTTGGGAAGGTCTCAAAGAAAGCAGCAAGTTGCAACCGCCGTAGATACGCGGGGCGCGAGAAGTCATTAGAGAAACCACCTGTGAAGATCGTGCTCAAAATAGAGAATCATCTTCTTGTTATTCCAGGGTATCAGATACCTCCAGAAAAGTCAATTGCAACCTCGAGAACATGTTTAGTAACCCCAGCGGCAGTAAAGCTAACTTTAGATTACTGACCCAGTCTTGCACATCGGAAAAACAGGAACACTTACTAAGGACAAGAAGTTGGGAAGAGTGGCAGGAGCTGGCAGGAGAGTTGCAGGATCGGGATCTCCATCGCCAACTCAGGCTCCATCACTGGAAAACGTGCCAAGAGACACGGCTCGAACACCTAATCCAACAGAATCAGAGCCACAGACTTGGCTTTCAACTTTGTATCGAGGGTTCATATACCTAGCTGAGCGAAGCCAGCACAGGCATGTTTCGCAAAGCTTTCGGGAACTACATCAAAGATTTCAGACGCGTTTGAACTTTGAAGGAGAGGAAGACAGTGAATGCGCCTGTCTATCCATCATCTCCATAACGGACGGAGAAGTACCTTCCTCTGATCGAGCGAGAATCGCAGCAAATAGCACTTTCAATCGAGCTATATCTCGGTACCGCGGATGTGGATGTTAACGTGAATCGTACGACTGATGCATCACCTGAGGGTCATTCGATCATGGCGCCCTTCAATGTAAGTCATTCGCTCTCCATGACGAAGATGGGATACACTGATACGACTGGGTCACAGAAACAGACTGAGGGTTCAATTGGCTCGTTGGAAGGAGAAAAGCAACCCCCGAGCCCCGGGCTTGTTTATTCAGCAGCTTTGTTGGAGGGGGGGCACTGTAAAGCAAGTCGCTTGTCCATTCTTTACTAAGTTATCTGCGATGTATGAACATCCGTTCAAGCTTCACTGAGACAATTAGACGGTATATACCTCGACCAAGCAGACACTATCCGAGTTCATTCAGTGGAGGAACACCTCCATGTATCTGCGAGTCAATGCCAGTTACGATTCAAGATCATAACATTCGATATCTGACTTTCTCTCACTACAACTGAGTACCACATGATATTGCATCTCTCCGCTCTCCCTTAGCGTTAGACAGCTGTTACCAACGAGATCAGCTTCCCTACATCTGGCGTGCCAAGTCCTGTCACTGAATATCCAGGATGTCATGAAATGTTGAGAGACTCGGAACCAGTAGGTGACTCACCAGGATCCCAGCCAACAGTTGCCTTTGGATTGAATAAAGACAAACAGAGATATGTAAGGACTCTGTAAGAGAGAACAAAATAGGGGGGGAACGCACATTAAATCCTTCAGTACCACACCCAGGAGCATTCCCGGAAGTGATGTCGTTGAACCCGCTGATAGCAGTCGAATAGAACAGTGGGTTCAGGAATCCGAGCGAGGGCAAACCTGCTTTGAGTCGGGCATCATTGATTAGTGCGACAAAGCCTGCGAAAGTAGGTGAAGCCGCGGATGTTCCGCCGATGAGTCCAGTCTCGCCACCAATGACCACTTGGAAGTTGTCAGCCTGGGCCGCAACATCTGGGATAGCCTAACAAGCCGATGTATTAGTATCTAGAGTCGTACAGTCTATAATATCGAGTAACATACCCGTCCGTTACTAGGTGTGATTAGAAAACTCAGTTCGACCATAGACCATATGGACCATTTGACGACTCACGGATTGAATAAACCTGCGAACGTTCCGTTTGGGAAGTTCTCGAAGAAAGCAGAAACCGCGGCATCTTGATACGCGGGGCGCGAGAAATAATTGGAGAAACCACCTATGAATATCGTGCTCAAAATTAGAGAACCCTCTTGTGGTTGTTGGGGTGTCAAATACCTCCAGAAAAGTCAACCGCAACCTCGGGAACATGTATAGTACCCCCAACCGCAGTAACGCTAACGTTAGATTACCGACCCAGTCTTGTATATCAGAGACAGAGGAACACTTACTAAGGACAAGAAGCTGGGAAAAGTGGCAGGAACTCCGTCTTGTTCGTTCCATCGTTTGTGATGCAGGTCTGAGTTGCAGGATCGGGATCTCCATCGCCAACTCCGCCATCACCACTGGAGAACGTGAGAGACACGCCCCGAGCACCTGTCGCAACAGAATCAGAACCACAGATATGGCTTTACATCGAGAGTTCACATGCCTAGCTGCGCGAAGCCAGCACAGGCACGTTTTGCGAAGCTTTCGGGAACTATATCACAGATATCAGACATGTTTAAAGGAGACAAAGACAGTGAACGCACCTGTCTGTTCATCATCTCCATAACTGGAACAGATGCCATACGTACGATATGAGTGAAATCTCCTGTTTTTGACGTTTTGTATTCTCACCTTGTGGTTATAACAAGGGGGATTTCTTCCTGCGCTAAAATAAAGTCCAACCACTACAGTACGACAGCCTATTCAGCACAAGCTACAGAAGGAAAACGGTAAGTCCGCACTGAGATGTAAGGCTCGTTGGTATCTGTAGGTGTATCCAAGTCCGGAATGAATGGCGGGCTTCCAGCAGTAGTGAAAAACGTTCCCTATAGTGATTGACATGAGTGAGGACACAGTCTGGAACGATGAGTATGTTACATTGATTGGGAACGTTATTCCAAACCCAAACTCAATGTCAAGGTCTGCTTCATCTCCGGCTTCGGACAAAGTCTGGTTGTTTTGACCACCTGGACACACCATCAGACACCATGTGCAAGATTCAAAAAGGAGACCCACTCACCCGCGACAGAAATGACCGTGAAGCTGGAGTTCACAGCATCAGGGACTTGAACGGCGTAGAACGATTGAAGGTCTTGGAAATTCGCAAATTGGTCCAAGTAACCGGTGATACCAAATGAGTTATTGATAGTAGCTGACGGCGTAATGTCTGTAGCATTATAAAGCTGCTTCAAGCAGGTGACTGTGACCGTAGTATTGCAGCTAGGGTCAACGGAAACACCAGATGCGCTGATAATGGGAGTATGGCTCTGCGCTACGACCTGGCCAGTTTCCTTATCAAATCTATGAATAGTTGACTTGAAGCTCTTAAGACGGGCAAACGTCGTCGTGGGTTGAATTACATCAATATGGTCGTGCAAATGAATAGGGAGACTATAGCTCGTGGTTCGAACAATCGATTCGCCACTTGTCGTATGCTTCCAAACGTGATATGTCTATTCAGGACATTTATTAGCCAACTATATCAATCTTTCGATATATGGCACCAGTATACGCACAGTATCGAGCATTTTCTCCGCCACTCTCACGGGAACTGTGATAGTCATCCAATCTTGGGCGGGAGACCGGGTTATGTCTTGTTCCCCGATTCCGTGAGACGCAAGCCATTCTGTGACAAGTTCCAAGCTTTCTGGATGGGGAGCTACAATGGCTTCCACTTCCTCCTTGGACAGATGCTGTCCATAGCGATAGTGGGATGGATCCGAGACTTCGTAAAGATGTTTCTCAAGGATATCAAAATTCGGTTGAGGAAGGCCGATTTTCAGTTCGATCTTGTGGTCGGGGGAAGCGTCACTGTGAATCTTCCAGTCTCGAGGAGGGAAAACTTTCTCCTTGACTTCGAAAGAGCTTGTTCTTGCAGAAGGAGCAGCAGAAACGAAGGAGGTGAGTAACACTAGACAGGACAAGAGGGAACGCATTTCGAAGACTGCGCAACACATTCAAAATATTCATGTCCTTCTTTTATATAAAGTATAATGAGCAGATGGCCAATACTGGCAGCCTGGGAGAGCCGATTTACGGTATGTCAGCGAAGCAGCGGAAGTACTGTATGGTGAATGGACTTACCATATGATGATCTATCCTTACTCAATAGAACATCGGATGATTTCACTCCTCCCTCAAGAGCTATGCATTATTTTCACCAACTCTGGGAGGTTCAGATACCTGCGCCATTCCCTCGATCCCGCCAAGCATGTATTTCGCGTCCGGCTAGAGAATGGCACAGGAATACAGGGAAATAGACTAGGGTTTCGCACTTGAAGGGGCCTGGGTCAATGTTCGTGCCTTGAGGGCTTCCAGGTGGACGTCGTACTCCGTATTCTAGCGAGGAGCAGCATTACACCATGACGCTAAGTACTAGCCAATCCCAGTGAAGCAGAAGAGGTTGTATGTGAAGAACCCAGGGGTTTTGTTAAAGCCTCCGACGAACTGAGAGATTCCGTTTGTCACAAATTGTGACTCAGCACGAGACTCTTGAGCGCCACGGGCGACGCGTTGACGCGTGGGATTAGCGCCCGTGTAGTACTATCAATGATCAGTTGTCCAACCTCGTCTTCGCCGCATGGGCACGAACAAAATCCTTACTGGCAGGGAAACCTGCCAGCCCAGGCTTGAGTAATTTTGTCTTCGGGTCCTGGGATGGGCTGTGGCCAATGGCAGTGTGTGACACGGTTGGTTGCATGGCTCGCCTGATGGACTGAGTGGAAGCCTCCCTCTAGCAAAATTATCCCACCCCCATCCGTAAACCACCCTCTCGGAAGGTCAAGGTCATGAGGTACTGGCTGGTCATGAGGACTTCAGCTGCAGGCCCGGTCCGGACTCCTTCTGGGTGTATAAAGGCTCAGTGGTAGTAACCCTACACGGGGTAAGAGGTGCAGACGGTAGGGGTAGCGGTAGCCCCCTGATGAGAGCTTTCGCAGGCTCGAAACCGCTGCTTGGATCCGTCTCACTAGCTGTCCTCTCGACTATCTACCAGGGCTCTATCTTCGGAGACAGCCGACTGCAGAGGTACGAAGACAGTGGTCTGCCTTACTACGCTCGGTTGGACGCTGTTGCCCGTGTTCTGGCAACTTGGCTTATTCTTCCTCAGATCTTTAAATCCATGTATTTACGGGGCGGTCTTTGACAACAAGACCTTGCCCAATTCACCATGAACAAAGAGTGTGTTCAAGTAAATAGACACTAACCCAACCTTGCAACTTTCGTTCAGCATACCTTAAATACTTAGATTGAAAACCGTGTCAGATATACATTGGGTTCAAGTACATACAAAGAACACTTCGTCCCACATTGAGCCAGGAAAGAAGGATGGTCGCATAATTACTATAAGTGCTACATCGGCAACGCACAAAACATATCGTTCAAGCAAGAAGAAAAATCGGTCAAGGTTTACCAGGAGACATCATTAACTTCCTTATCGGCGGGGCATCAATTCCTGTGGCTAACGAGACCTGCATGTTGTTGGAATATCCATTCGTGCCTCGCATGATCGGCGACCGACGACCTTTATCATGTCCATTCGAACCTCCACGGGGACCCTCCCTTTCTATCAAAGGTGACGGGAGCAATTTATGACGACCATTCACAATAGACGACGGAGCAGCGTCGCGCAAGTCCCTGTCAATCAATGGCGGTACATGTCCGTTTCTAGAAGAAGACGGGTGGACTACTGTGGACGGATCGTTTCCACGAATTGACCGCGGCACATCCCTTTCGAGGCCGCGCATTGGTGGTGAATTGAGGATATCGACACCTCCTGGTCTCATGAGAGGCGATTCATGTCGATTGTCATGTCTTGGACCGACTACATTCGAGGAATGCGCATAAGAGTATTGCGACCGAGGAGACTGGTCAACGGGGGACATTAACCGAGCCAAAGACGGCGATAGACTTTGGTTCTGAGGCATTGTATTCGGAAGCACAGGTGTACGAGTCTGTGGCAGTTGAGGCGCACGAGGGGGATGCGACTGGATTGGAGGCAATGGTGTTTGATGGTGGACTGGTGGCAGAACAATCCGTCGTTTCGCAACGGGTTCAGTCAAGCTCGACATCGGTGGTAGGAGACCTTCATGTGGAAAGTCTTCAGGATGTTTGCGTTTACGACTGTCCTGCTGCTGCTGCGGCTCTTGCAAAGGTATAACAGGGGGAAGTTCATGCCTTTGCCTGCTGGATATGGAGGGTGGCCGGGATGGCGTAGCCACAGTGCTCCATCTCGACCAAGGTGGTGGAGGAACATTCTGGACTGCTGGATTCAGAACGCTAGGCGGGATAGGTGGAGGTGCGGCAACGGGTGCATATGTTGTAGGAGCCGGATGATGTCCTATGCCATCCATGCTCGGTGTTCTTGAACTAGAGGGAGGTGGAGGCGGAGCAGCACCTCCGGTGTGTGTGTCTGGCTGTCCTGGTGTGAATGAAAGGAGATCAACAAACAATGTCCTAGTTTCGGGGGGACCCATTGTCTTGTAAATGATGGTCTTGCTATAGGTGTCCATCATCGCCTTGATGTCGACATAATATGCAGCATGAGCAATGTCCGTGGCTAGAAGAAGATGAAGAGAATGAGTACATAAGAAGAACGTTTGGCTCGAACAACTCACGAGGGGGCTTGACTCGTACTTCAGAATAAGGATAAGTCCTATTCTTGCGTAGGCAGCACAGGGCACACATGTACCCGGATTGACTCCCATACACCGGTAGTTTCTCATCATAGAAAACACAGCCAGCATGGTACCGTCTGGTGCAACGAACACAAGTGACAGTCGCGTAACCGAGCAAGTAAGAGGTGCGCCCCCGACAGATACAACGTGTTCCATCCTCCCAGTCAGCATCGGAATCCTGCCCAAAGTGGAATTTCGGCTTTCTGCGTTTCTTGGGCCGACTAGCAAGAATTCTATGAAGGCCAGCTAGATCAAGGCCAAATGACACTTTGGGGTTGGGTGATACAGCGAACTGTATCTTGTAGAGTTTACGCATGTAATGGCGCACCTGGTGGATGTAGGTCGGGTGCTGGTTCGCAGGTTGAGACGTATAAGCTAAGAATTGTCCAATCGCGACCGACAGACGGTCCACTCGATGTACAATGACTTCAAGCTGTTTCCATTCTTCTGAATACTTCTTCGAAATTTCGGGAGCATTTATGAGAAGGTTTGGGAAGAAGCAAAAATGCCAGGATCTGGCTTTGGCAATATCCCCAGTCCAATGTGAGTGATCACAGAACGGACAGGATCCGCCATTCTTCGCACATTCTTCGTGGAAGCGAGCATAGCAATGGTCGCACTGAACAGCATCCGAGGGAACTCCAGGAGGCGGAGGACGTACAGGCACGTTACAGATGCAAGTCAGATATTCGTCGTTGGGCGGCTGGTCGTCTTCGGGACGTGTGCACGCTATGACATCTTCAAGGACCTCCTTTCCGTGAACATAGGCTCCGTTGTGCTTGCGACAATACCACGGAAGATCTGCCACCCATTTTTCGTGAGCAGCGACCTGCATCTCGACCTTCTCGAACTTCGGCAAGGAAAAAATTTTGAGGTGCTGTATCGCGTAGTTCTTCCATTCTTCTATGGTCCGGAAGACATCTTCGTTGGCACCGCGAGGATAAGTAGACTTCAAAATTTGCTCGGAGCGGTCCTCGAGCTCATTTGCGATCTGAGCCATGCTCTTCACCTCCTGGAGAACTGGAAGGTCGAACTCCTTCTCCGCTCGTTTGGCCAATTTGATAACATCACCGGGTCGAGGTTTGGTAGCGCCTGCCTCTAACCAATTCTTAGCTGTCTTCTCAAAGTCTCGTGCTTTATCACGAGCCGACATAATTCGGTCGAGGACAGTTGGGTCAATCGGAACGCTAGGATCCAGGTCAGCAAACTGGTCGAGGTCCTGAAGTGTTTTGACAGGTTTCTGCAATATTTCCTGCGCTCGATCCTCCCAGCTGGTGCCTTCACGCAACCGAGTATCCAGGAGGTGAATGTATTTGTTATCGGAAGTAAGCCCACAAGCTTGACTGCGGGCTAGCAGTTGTCGGACTTCTTCGAGGGTTAAGGTAAATCCATCTACCATCTTCCCTTCGAGTTCTACTAGAAGATGCTCTTTATCAACAATCTTCTCGATCTCGACGACTTCGTCAATGAGGACATTCAACGAAGATGCATCCAGAACTAATTTCTGGCATCGCTGCATGTACTCCTCTCGATTGCGATTCTCAGTGGGAGTTTGTAGGATAGCGGTTCCGGCGGATTTGAGCTCTTCGGCTTGTTGAGCCAGGTTACGGAGAGTTCCAATTTCGGGACAGTCGAACCCAAGAGTATCTACCTCGCGAAGCAAATCATAAAGGTCTTTAAGACTCTTCTCGGGTTTTTCTGTGGCTTCGTCCATATCCTGAGCCGATCGTCCTTTGGAGCGACGGGGGCGTTTCCGACTTTGTTTCCGAGTGGTGAAGGCATTTGCACATTCAATCCACTCGTTAGCACGAGTAACACACTTGCGCAGCATGTGAATTTCTGGCAAGGGATAATGGATATGGATGCGCTCGCCTTCCGTTAGAAGAGAACGGAGATGGCGTAAAGAGGGTCGTGCTGATTCCATCAAGAGTTTGTCTAGCTTGAGTTGCCATGCAGCAGGAATAGCAGCGCGTTCAGCAACTTTACTTTGAATCTCGAGAAGTTCATTATCCGAGAATCGCGTGCGTAGAGTTAGCGAGTTGGATGCATTACACGTCCCGCAGAGTAGATAGGCGTGATCAGCGCAGGCGACTTTGGGCTGATGAGAGCAGCAGATTTGTGACAGATAACAGAAGACTTTGCAGACCGCACATTGGTACTGATCTTCAGGGCGGTCTTGTTCTTCGAGTGAGTCGACGCAACCTAACGCTCGTGCTTTATTACGGTTGGCCATCTCTCGCTCGGTCATCTCTCGAAGACTGTCCGTCAACCTATTGTAGGTAGATTTGTAGGTAAACAAGGCGGTGCAAGAAACCTTGGCGATCGAATCACTTACCACATCGCTGTCTTGATAGTAGTTGACTGTTGAGTTATGGTTATCAACAGTTCATCATGGGAAAACACTGGCAGTTTCCTGAATGCGCGGTAACGTTCAACGCACTCGCGTCCATAGGGGAGCCAGTCTGGCAGAGCAAAGTTGACAGCTTCATTGAAATTGAACTGATGGTAAGGCAATCAGCATATAAATTTCAAGTATTCACAAAAGGACACCGACCCCGTGGTTGAATCCAGCATGATAGGCCTGCGGAAATGTCACAACAAACTCCCCAGCTCGTTGATTGCAGGCATAGACCCGAACGCCAACGTCAGTTAGTCGCTTCGGGTTCATTAAAGTGACAAGCTGGAATAACAAGTCTGGTTGCGTCGCGAAAAGATCGGGAGCTTCGTATCGAATAGCGGTTTCGAATTTCTCAGCGTCTGCTCCCGGAATTCCATACCACGTTTTCGTTTCGCCCCAATGCACTGAAAGCTATGTTGAGTCGCGTTCACTCAAATGAAACTCTGAACTTACTGAAGTTGACGCTGTATGTGTAATGATCCTAGGAACAGATTGATAGATGAGTACGATAACAAGACACCGATTGTTGTTGCGACTTCACCTCATTATGCCAGCAGAACGTTGAAAAAGTCATACCGACATAAGTCCAAGGCACTGTCATTCCGGAAATATCCGACTTGATATATCGCAGAAGCGAGTCAGAGACAACTGGTATGTTATTTAAATTCCAAGGGTCTTTGGAATATTTATCCAACGGATGGGTTTCGAGTGTAGGCATAGCACTAGAGGTGACCAAATGAGGAAAACAACCTGTGGATAGCGCGCATAAAGAACACACCTTCCGTGAGTAGTGGAGTGTATATCAGCACCGTATTCCGTTTCCACGGTCTCGTTAGGTGACTGCACGAGGCGCCAGAATTCATTCTCGATGTCATATTCGGAGACGGTGATGTCTCCAAAATGCAGGGCAGTAGGATCGTTCTTCATCGCGCTCGGTTGAGGAGGAGGGGGATGCGACTTGAACCACATCCGTCGGAACTCTGTGTCTCGAGCCTGGAAACTGGACAAACTGTGTTCTTCTCCTTCGTCGAAGCCGTAATCGCCTCCGGTTCCAGACAGACACGAATAACAGTACCAGTTGCTCTTAGGAACCGAGTCCAACGGTGGGTCCAAGCAGAACATGTGAAATCCTGAAGGTGACCATATAAATCATTCCACGAACTGAGCTGAGCAGAAAAATATCTTACCGCCTTCGCACCCGTCACAAAGGAGCATTTTGTCTGCTCTGTTCGTCTTGCCACATATTTCACAATACTGATGTATCGAGGTTAGAACGGCGCTCAGATAAGAAGTGAGATCGTACCTCATTTCCAGCTTGGCCTTGCTTTATGACCGGTTCACGGTCATGGTATTGCGGCTCCGGTAGAGGACGTAGAAGCTCAGGTGTCGAAAGAAGTTTCTTTAGCGATTCTGAAGGGAATGTTGAAACAAACGTTTCACAAAGACGCATTGTGACACCTACGAGTTGTTTGATCAACTGAGACCGGTTTGGCGTTCCTTCGAGGTCGAGAACCTTGTTCTCTAACTTCGGTCTCATCTGGAGGTTCAGAAAGCGGGCTGGAAGACGCTGTCAGAGGGCTGGAGGCAGTGCTGTCATCTTCTCCTATATTTGTTGAAGTGGCGTTGGAGTGAGATTCCTTATCCGGCGTCTGAATATGGATCGGAAGCTTCGTGGCGGAGCTATGCGGTGGGGATACAGGTGTGTTTCGTCCCCGTTCGCAGAAACTTTCGTAGGGTAAAATTACTCGAGCATACGAATTCTTGAGCTGGGCGTAAAGACCTGGTACGTTGGTGTATCCAAGCGTGCGAGCCACTTCGGTCCACTTCTTCCCTCTGTTCACCTATAAAAAGATTCAGCCACCAAATTCAGATATGACGACGGTTCTCCTTTACCGCATCGTAGCCGCCCAATTTGTGCACTTCCTTTCGTAGGAGCCATAGATCTAACGGCTTATGGTTGATAGTAGGAATGGCCACCCGCGGAATGCCTTGTTGTTTATGAAAGCGATATAACTGCTCCAAAAAATTCAGCTTGGCTCGAGATGACGCCTCGATCGAATTTAGTCGCTGTAAACGAGTCTTGAAGCGAAATTTCTGTTGGTGGCAAAATACGTTGAATCAGAGAAAAATCGAGCGGAAACAAACGATACGAACCTCGGTGTCTTGCACGAAAGGCATCTTCCAGTCCTCGGGAGGTACTATCTTGCAAATGCCATACTCTTTGGCTTCAGCGGAGATCGACTTGATGTACGCCATAGGATCCTCAAATTCTTCTTTGGTAGGAAAATATTCCGGGCAATCTTGCAATCCAAAAGGCCTCTGAATACTTCTAGGATGAGAAAAATGACGAGGGCTGGTCGTTTTGACCGTCGATAAATCAAGAGCGGGAGTAACAGGAATTGCGGCGGATTGACGATACTTCTCTTCCAAAGCGCTCAACGACGTCGTTTCATCTACATCAACTATATCATCCCTGACGTGACTATTGAGAGCAGCCAGAGCGAAGGTTTTCGACTTTCGAGGAGCCCTCTTATTTTCGCTCGTAGAGGGTGTAGCCTCGAGATCTAGAGTAGGTGACTTGTCCGGGGAAGAAACATTTCCAATAGGCACAGCACCCTCAACTGGGATGCTAGTACAAGAAAAGAAGGAGTTGGTCGAGACACTTGTTGCTTCTGACTGGAAAGTGACTGAAGAAGATTGTGCGGGGCTCGGAGTTGTCGATGATTTGGGAGATTTTCCTCGACGGGAAGGTGTCCCGCGAGGGGAAGCAGTCGTAGAGCTACCATGCATTGCCTATACAAATGTATTTTAGATTTTATTAGAGGATATTGAGAGATATAAGAGAAGAGAATTCATACCCGCCGCAAAGGTGTTAGTGGTTGCTTAGAGAGAACGGTTTGATGGATCCAGCTATGGAAAGCCTCAAGCGTGGGAAGGAACTGGATCACACATCGGGTGGTTCCTTTTGAATATGAAAAAAACTACGCAATAATAAACCTTACCAAACTCAGTCTTGTAGCAGCTTATTGTTGTATTTTATCAAGAGCAAGTATAATCTAGCAAACTGTGTTCTCAAGAGATTTTTTGGCACTCCAACCTTCGCCACATGTGGGAGGGGAGGTGAGAAGGCCATCGTCCGGATCTGGGCATATCAGGGCAAAAATGAATGACCTGGTGGGAATGTGATCTGGGCTCTTGCAAAGAATTTGCCCATCATGATCTATATCGAACATGAGGATTTTTTGTGGGCAAATTCTTGCCTTCATAAGAAATGAGAAAAAAGCTACGATGAGCCTACATAATAAGTGCAAGCCGTTGCCACAAGCCGCTCACATCCAGGCTGTCTGCAAGCATAATTTCTAAAATTACGGAAACGAAGAATTATGTACATACCTCCGTCAAATGAGAAGGATTCGATCATCTGTTGGTGCGATCCAGCGATCGTATGAACAATCTAAGTGGAAAATCTCTCTCAATTTCGTTCGTAAAAATCTCTCTAACGTTCCGAGTACACACGAGAGGCCCGTAGAGGTCGAGCTCCATCCAGAACAACAACAACATATCCAAAAAGCCCAACATCCGATTTTAATGAGTCGATCTGACAGTGACAAGCGAAAGGAACCGGAGTCAATCTAAGATCTATATGGAAGGAGCGCCTATATCAAGAAAGCCACGTGGTATCTGATGAACGCAAAGCGGCAAAATTCTGAGTAGCCTCAGTCTACGATCTCTGCGTTCGAGAGAAGGACAGTCTCCAGAGTCTACCACCCCAATATAGAGGTCCCACTCGTATCAAGACTAGCACCGCAATAGCTAACCGCGCCCCGTCAAAAACATAATACGTTTTCCGCGGGCCAACGAAAAACGCAACGGCTGCGACCAACAAAAGCGTCCACGATGCTGAGAAATGCCTCTCATCACTAAGGAAAAAATAAACAATCTGCCGAGCCGGGGGAGATCAAAGAAAAATACACGAACCTGTGTTTCTCCAAGAGCGGCTTTGAAGTCCATGATGCATAGTCAACGAGAATCATAAACGGCGCGACATTCAAAAAGAAATGATCCCCGTCAAACGGAGTGCTCAGTCCCGCAGTAATCAGCGTCCGCACCCACACGACTAATACTGGGGCAGCCAGAGGAAGAAGCCAAGTCATCAAGAGCAATAAATGTGCCCTATGGTGGCGATTGCTTATCAGGTGGCTGTCGTTTCGGGAGGGTGGGCCACTGCCTTCACGGCTCCCTGAAGGGGATCCGGTCTCGTCTCGGGAACGACCAAGTAAAGGTATGGCTGTGCATATATATGTAACAGGTTCTGGCGAGAGGGAACGGTCTGAAGCACACGACTGGAGATGGATCAGCCAACAGCATAGATAGGCTACCTGCCACGGGATGAGGAAAAATATTAAAGCGAAAATGAAGCATATTGATACAAGCGTGCTTCTTCGTGCGCTTATGATTTCCTTTCGCTGCCTGTAATACATTTCAGTTTAATTTCCAGAAACTTGATCACTTCTCCGAACCTTGCCGAGAATAGATGGCTGATCTTCCCTATTGGCCACATAAGGGCAACTAGCAGCCACCATGAGAGGCATACTAGACCAGAAGCAATCATAAGCAGTAATGGGGCTATTGGTGCATATAGCCATTCGCCCCTAAGCCCTATGAAGAGGGACTCTGGGAGAGGAAGAAGCGCCAACAAGTATGACGACAACAGAAGCTTGGGTAACCTTAGTCGAGAAAACTTGACGAGCGAGTTGTGCACACACGCTAACCGGACGATGAGGAATTCTGTGATAAAACTCCCCCAAAGAAGCTCAAAAACTCACGAACGCTATCATTATTCTCTCCTGCGCTCCAAGCCTCGAAAACAATGACCGATACGACGCCAACCGACCAGCACACGATCGTCGTGAAATATCGTGTAGGCCAACGTCCCAAAGTGGCTGTCCAGTCAATAGCAAGATCGAATCCTCGGAGTTGGGCAGAGCATCCATTATTAGCAGAGTAGATCACGAGCTCAAAACCTTTGTTGCGTCCAGAGTCAGTGTATACGTAGGGAGCCAAGCCGTGGGTGTGGAGAAGAATTCGATGAGGATATTTCGTTGTGAGAGGGAAATAATGTGTCTCCGAGGGATGCGAGGAATGGACCAATAACGGTTGAAGAAGTGGCTCTGAACAAATTGCAGAAGATTTCAGCAAGGAACGAAAATAAAATAGTAACGATACTTACGATCCCTACACAGGGCATCATCCGTCATCAACGGGACGACTCTGTACACCACTAGTGCGTTTGAGCTCAGCTTTGGAAAGAGTAAGGACGTGCGCAATGCAGTCGAATGTGACAGGGCGACCGTTGTCCCACCTAAAAGCATTTCTATGGCATCGTAACCCGTCAACGACAACCTATGACGACCCACAAAACAGAAGCACACTCACTGAACATAGAGACGTCGTTAATGATCTCATTTGCAGAGGTAAAACCGCCGACGACCCATCCGTCTCCTTCCGCCTGCTCTATATTTACGGCTACCCATAGGGACTGAGTCTCGAAATTACTTTCTGTAGTGACGTCTGCCTCAAAGACGACAACGCCTTCTGATTCGTCTGTGCCCTGCGCAGGAATGGGGAACACGTTCCCAGGTAGAGGATTGGGTATGAGTTTATGCACAGAAGGCTGGAGAGTATCACACTCTATCGCAGTCGTCCCGCCACGGCCACTACATTGCGCGACCGTGACCCGCAATGATTTCGGCTTTTGTGGTGATACTGGTGGTACAGACCCTTGAGAGACGAAAAGTGTGAATCGGATTTTTGTCGAGCTTCGTTTGGGAACAGAAAGCAGATGGGTCTGAGATCCTCGCGGGTGCACTAGAACAAGACGCTGGCCAGAAGGAACTTCGGAGAAGCTGTTTTCGGAAAGAGAAAAACTACCAGGCATGTCCGTATCTGTCATTGGAGGCACTGTGTGCCCGTCTCCTAACCATCTGTCAAGAACGAGCCCTCGTTCGTGTGACGAGGCAGCCATAGACAATTCCATCGCAGCACGAGCGACACGCCACCGCACTTGATGACACCAGACCATCTCTCGATGGCCAACGCCAGTCCAAGCGCCTTCAAGTGCAGACGAAAAAACCGTCCTTCGATACGGCACATTCAAACCTTCACCTTCACCTAGAGAAGGCAATATACACGACTCGGACGGTATCATAGTGTCCATCGCACCTCCGCAGAGGGATAAGAGTGGTGTTGGGTCATGATGTAAAGTTTCACGATTACGGGCATAGAATTCATCTACTCGCTGATCAAACCGAGCAGGAGGGAGAGTGTGCGGAGTCGACATGGTGATGATAGCAGCAATATCTTTTGAAGGCAATAGCGATGTCGCAACGACGCCACCCATAGAATGTCCCATAATGATGATAGTGATATTTGGAGGGTATAGGGAAAGGATGTATGCTATTGCACGAGCGCAATATTCAGTCTGCGCCTGCAAGGTGGGCCCATGAAATGCAGAAAGATCCTCATTGAAATCCGCTAACGCACGCAAAGAAGAATCAAACTCTGCTTTTCGCGCACGAATTGTCGTATGGATACTTGCCAGCAAAGAAGTCCAAGGCTTTCATGTTTCGCGACCAGGTCTCGTAAGCTGGTACGTTTGGTCTAGAGTAATATTGTCGAGTAGCAGATGAAGCGATAGATCGTACTTGACCCGAGGAGCCAGCATTTCCGGGTATGAATAAGACAGGTGTTCCGCCATGAAGCTGCGAACATATCAGCTAGCAGTACAGAGAATAGACGGCTAGAGACATACCTCGCGTTCCCATTGGTCTTCTCTATACAAGAACAGCGAGTAACGTTCCGCTAAGGGGGTCCATGCGCTGTTAAATTTGACCTGCGGAATGTAGAGAGGGTTCATATATGACATCCGACATCCTTGAGGAGAAAGGTTCTCTGCAACATCTTGGCTAGCATACAGAAAAAGCAATATAGCTGCGATGGCAAATATTCCTTGGAACTCAGTGGCAAAACCGAACATTCATGGAAGAGGAAGAGGCGCGTTGATACGCGTGGTAATCTAGCACGCGAACAATTTCTAATTTTCTATCAGGCAACGACAAACGATATTTGGATATTTATCTTGTTTTTACGCTTTATTTCATCACAGGAGACCATGCAGAAGGAATCGATACTATGTAGTGTAGCCTTTAATAAGTGTAGAGTTATTGACGTCGAGTACGGATATGAGGAAAGCGAAAGCGAAGAATTGTAGAGGGAGGGACCAAAGGCGTTCCGAGTGAAGAGCATGATAAGGAGATGGATGCAAGAGCGATATAACACAAGGATACAATTTGTTCAACAATCAACCACTTTAATCATCGGTAGGTGCGTCAGCAGCCTCTTCCTTGTCCGTGGGTTTGTCGGCTACCAGATATTCAGTAAGAACTCGGTCTGAAAAGCACATAGTACACTCACCAGAATCCTGCATATCCGAAGTCCAGAGGGTCAGGTTGTCCCTAAGCAGTTGCATGATGAGGGTCGAATCCTTGTAGCTCTCTTCCGAAAGGGTGTCGAGCTCAGCAATGGCATCGTCGAATGCCTGCTTGGCAAGATGACATGCACGGTCTGGGCTGTTCAGGATCTCGTAGTAGAACACGGAGAAGTTCAATGCGAGACCTAGACGGATAGGATGCGTGGGAGGGAGTTCGGTGACGGCAACGTCAGAGGCAGCCTTGTAAGCCTCGAGAGACTTGTCGGCGCTCTCTTTCCGCTTGTCGCCAGTGGCAAACTCGGCAAGATAACGGTGGTAGTCGCCCATCCTATGACACGTTGAGCATAGAGAACGACATAATCAAACGAAGACACGTACATCTTGTGGTAGAAGACCTTTGACTCTCCTGATGCAGCAGAGGGGATCAAGTGTTTGTCGAGAACATCGAGAATGTCCTCGCAGATCTTTGCGAGTTCCGTCTCAATTTTTTCCCGGTAGCCCTTGATCATGGACACCTGGGCCTCATTGCCCTTGGACTCCTCCTTTTGCTCAATCGACGAAACGATTCTCCAAGAGGCACGACGAGCACCGATAACGTTCTTATACGCGACAGAAAGCAAATTCCTCTCCTCAACGGTGAGCTCTTCATCTGTGGAGGCGACACGCTTCATGTTTTCAACCATTTCTAGGGAGATGTGAGATACCACGATAAGCGCGATAGGAGGACAAGACTATACCTTCATAGCGCTCAGCTTGCTCAGCGAGCTTGGCGAGGTAAACGGAGTCTTCACGAGATTCAGGCATCTGTGAAAGTGGCATGAGTTGAGAACGATGAAGAACGCGTAAAACCGTGAGCGCGCGTCACTTACAGTGAGAGATAAAGTTATCTAAAGGATGAGATGGTCAGTGAGAGTGACATGGAACGGCGCTGAACGCGATAACGCACAAAATTGAAATGTGTTGATTGTTGGACACGACGAAGAGATGATGGGGGTTTTGAAAGAAACGCAGGGGTCTAAAAGATAGGCTGGGTTTAGGGCATTTTATCATAGCATTAGGTAATCTACCTGGGCAGAGGGTTATCGCTTGGTTTGTTCTTTTTAGAACTTTCCTTTTTTGTCACACCTTCGGCTCCATCAAGTTTTTGGAAATTTCCCTCTGACCTCAAACGCGACTCATTCACGTACTCTAAACGCCGGTATGCGTAAATTCTCTTGAATCTTCAGCTGTAAAACTCAGTGTCACTCAGAATCTTGTCCCAACATTCGCAGGAAAATGAAGACGAAGATCGTAGCTGTTTGGCTGCTGTAAAAATCAATCCATCTGGGCATAGTAACAACACAAGACGCTAGTACATCAAACGAGAACTGTGATTGTTTCCTTGTGGGGTCTCAAACAATCCCGGCCAGCCCTGGCCACACAGGATGGCCATACAAGTTTCAACGCATACCTTTTGTCCTTGTCGTTCTCTCTTTGTTCCAGACCTCAAGTGCTCCATCTGCGCAGCAACCAGCGTGTTATCCTTCAGAATGATACAGTACGACGATTGTGCCGGATACGAACACCGATTTGTCCTCCGTACTGTACTAGCATGGTTCATTCTTAGTATCAACTTTGGCATGATACAAGACGGCTGTCATGTTGTACTGCGAGAGAGCTCTTGGCTCGCATTGAACAAGCAATTGCTATACTTGTGATACTCTGATACTCTGGTTGCGATCGCAATCACCATGATCATTCTCTAGCTGAAGTACATACTCTGTGTTGTTCAGAATCATGTTCATAGAACTTTTGTTTGGAATCAGCTTGTGTGGCAGCTGTTTTCTGATTGCTGAACGTTGGACGAGTTGAGCATAAGCGCCCTTGAATGCGTGCGAAATCAACCTTTTCCAGCTTCCGTCACCGCTAACTCTATTGGTATCTCTGGAGGGTTGGTTTGCGCGATGCCTTCACAACAACAAGCTGCAGTGCCAGCTACTGGGACCCAACGAGGTCAAGAGGAAGAGGCAGAATCTCCCTTCAAAAAGTTCCTCGGTATCGCACAAGCAAGTACCTCAACCCATATGTATACCTCAACTCTAATCATTCTACATTCCTCAGCAACTCCTGCTGGTATGGCTCGTGTCGCAAATGGGTAATGCCTCTCTTCAATGCCTTTGGTTGAATCAACACTAATCCTAAAACAACCAGTCACCAAATATTTCGCACCTAGCAAACCAACACCTCCCGCTGTCCAAACTACTACCACCGGTCCTCCAGCCGCAGGCAACACACCCAACACACCAGGCGCCGTTAACCCTTGGCTTCTTCCTCCAACCCAAGCCACACCAGGATGGCCATTCGGCGCATCACTAGACATGCACGTATACCTCTCAACCTCACCCAACGGCGACGTGTTCTCCAGACAATGGACTTCGGGTTATCGAAAAGACAGAGACGAGGGCCTACCAAACTTTGTTTGGAAGAACATCACATACGGAGACTACTCAGATAGTAGAGTGGTGGAATACGATATCGTGTTTCCCGAGGTATGCAGGACCCAACCATGCATCCCAAACCATGATCTAAACAAAACCCTAGACTGTGTTGCGGAACGGGAGCTTATGGGCAGACGTCTTCCTCACGAAGGAAGGTACAAGTCCCGACCCACAAAGTGAAAGTTTCAATCCCGAGCATATACACCATATCCGCAAACGTGTGGCACCTCTGCTTATCTTCCACAAAGCGTCACTAACCAACTATAAACCTCTCCGAATCAGTTCTGACTCCTTACATGGCAAGGCCTAAAATACGCAAGGAAAAGAATCTCCTGAGTAGCGGCAATGAGCCAATCGTTGAAGATGAGCCGGAGGTATTTCATTGACTACTTTTCTTCTGAACATGTTATGCTCAACAATAGCATAGGAAGCCGATGTGATCATGCCACATTGGCATAGGGTAAGGCAATCTAAATCACTTTAGCTTTCTTCTAATCAAACATATCGGTAGAACGTCACTCTTGCCTTAGTTTCTGACAGCGCAGTAGTTCCATACGCTCAACTTCCTCCACCTCTTCTCGAACGTAAGTGCCCTATTTCTGTTCATCCTATGTGCATCACTCAAAAACTCCCTATCGATCTTCAGACATTCACCTCATCCCCAACCTCCGCGATCCAACCGGCACCAAAGGCGTCTACAAACCCATCATCTTCCCTAACGAATTCTGGCATCTCCGATCCCACTATGTCGAACTCAACCTCACCACACCCTCTATGCCGATCCAAATCACCTTCCAGCCCATGTCCTACATGAAGTTCCAAATTTTCGCATCGATGACCCACGGGTTCAACGAAGCGGCGAAACAACAAGGGGCAGGCGCTAGTGCTGAGTTGGACGAAATCAAACGCATGTTGATTGAGACGAATCCTTGGTTCCTTGGGTTGACTGGATTGGTTAGTGTGTTGCATATGCTGTGAGGATTTTTATCAGTATATTGGTTGGTATGACTTGGAAGTGGTACTCATCAGAACGAACGTAGGTTCGAAATGTTGGCGTTCAAGTCAGATGTTTCGCATTGGCGGCAGAAGAAGGAGATGGTTGGAGTTTCTGTCAGGTTGGTGAACCACTCCACTTTATTGCCTGACTTAATCTCTAACCGCTCATTCATAGAACTGTACGTATCCCTTGTTATTTTTTTGCTTGCCACTCCCTGACTGTTTCCTCAGATCATTACAAATGTCTTCGTGCAACTCGTGATCTTGCTCTATCTCATCGACAACAACGAGAATACCAGCTGGATGATCCTGTTCGGTTCTGGAACGGGTGTGATTATCGAAGCTTGGAAGGTAGATATTTATTCAATTCCATGCACAAGACTTTTTTTTCTTTAAACATTCTCATTTTGTTTTTCCACCAGATTACTAAAGCTGTGGATATTTCAATCGTCGCAGCTCCGGATTCCTGGTTCCCACATAAACTAGATATCAAAGGTTCTATCTTCTCTTCTTCCTGCTCCAGAGGCCTGCCTGACTGAGCTTATTCATAGACAAGCACGTTTTGAGCGAAGACGAGAAGAAAACACAAGAGTATGCTCCTGTTCATTTTTTAAATTCCTATCTACCAATCTGACTTCCATCCGAACCTACTTATCTAGGTATGACCAACTAGCCTTCCGCTACGTATCCTACGTCGCCATCCCCACTCTCGCCGGCTACACCATTTACTCCCTCATGTACGAATCACATCGGGGCTGGTACAGCTTCATCATCGGCACGTTGACGTCGTATGTCTACATGTTTGGATTTGTGAGTTTTGGATCCCTTCGTTTTCTTCACTTGGTTTTTGTACTGTCTTCTAAAATAAACGTTTTGCGATCATTAGGCGCAACTGGTCCCGCAGTTGATCATTAACTATAAGCTCAAGGTGAGTGGAGAACGTAGGATGGCGATTGGATCGATCATGACCTTTCATTTCACTATTTTAGAGCGTGGCTCATATGCCGATGAAAGCAATGATTTACAAGACTTTGTCTACCGTGGTCGATGATTTCTTTGCGTGCGTTACCTTCGACTCTTCTTTCGAAAAGCACATAAACTGACTTCTTATCTACTCGGAATGGTAGGTTCTGTATCAAAATGCCTTTCCTCCATCGTCTAGCTTGCTTCCGTGATGACGTTGTATTTTTAATCTTCCTGTACCAGGTGAGCGATCTCTGAATCTACTTGTACTCGATCATATTAAATTCATCCGTCGACACAGCGTTGGATCTACAGAATCGATCCCAAGCGTGTTAACGAGTACGGTCAAGTACTATCCGAGGATGTGAAGGCGATAGAGGGAGAGGAGGATCCGGATAAAGAAAGTAAGAAGAAGAGGTGATAATACTACTATCTATCTGTTTGCTCCGGTTACATATATGTAGTATGCTCGCGCGCGCTGAGATATCTAGTCTTGTCATAGACTCGGATTGCGATACTCTAATAGAAAGGTGTTTGGACACGGGATATCATTATACATAGTACACTGCTGAGCACGTTGCACAAGTACTGTCTGTAGTACTGCGCTCTTCTTCATTAATCCTCATTCCCCCACAACGTATGTACACCCTCCCTCTCCTATCCACACCTCATGTACACGATCAGCTTCCACATCGATTTGCGCGCCAGGACCGAAGGTCTCCTTGGACGGATGGGTATCTTTCGGATAAGTTATGATAAACTCTCCTTGTAAAATTAGATGCGTGGTGCGAGTAGCATGCGAGTGAGGAGGGTAATGCGCTTTTCTACAAAACCAGTACAGTATGTGACAGAAAAGTCGAGTCAGAACCGCACCAGTCGCTCTCGGGGACGTATTGAAGGGAACTTACGGACTATCAGTCCAAGTGAAGACATTGGTAAACCCCCTTGCCTGAACTTTGGCTTCAGCTTCGGATTGAGAGCTCATTTGTGGTTTTGTGGCAAAAAGTGTTTAGCTGGAAGGAAGTAGATGAACAAGTGAAAAGATGTGATCAACCGCTTTAGAAGCTCTTGACTTCCATGTTCCGAGTCAGAGTGAGTTGGATGACGTCATAGTAGATGACAATGCTGGAATTTCCGATAAACATTCGTGCTTTCTTCAACATTGGAAGAACGAGGGTGCTCGAGTGATAAATTCAAGGAGAGGCTCAGAATTGCATGTTAGATGGTGGGACTTGATACCGCGGAGTCTGGAAGCTTCGATTATTTGTGATCATTTTCACAAATCGACGCGAAAGGTTCAAGTAAAAGGTCGTAAAGTTCCTCTAGTCATCGATGATTTTTTTTCTGTAACTCGTAAGTGTACTCACCGGCCGGTTGTTTCTCTCTTCATGAGAAGAATTCGTTCTATGGGTCGACGTTGCTGCTAATGTTTCTCATATCCTACCAATTCTTGATGAGTAGGCTCTGAGTATGATGATTACATTCAATGCAGGATTCGTGAATCTATCGCTGATGTGTTCTCGGGACCACTTGTCTGTGCACAGTAGTTTGTACGTCTCCCGCGAAAGAACTTCAAAGCGCGCGTCGATGCATATGGTGTCAACCTTGCGGCCCGGTTCTCCCGTTAACCGTTCTTTCGACGACCGTTCTTCAGTTGTTCTCCAGCATGTTCTAGTCAAAAGAACGTTCAATCTATGCGATTAAGATGAGAATGAAATGGTGAATATGCAATCTGAATGAACTTGGGCAATGCTGTAGCCTGCAGTAGTGTATATATCACCTCTCATTAACATCGTTCAAAGTATTAGTCACATGGATTCATCTCAACTTCGTCCTGGACTAGATGCTCATTTAAATTCCTTCTACTTTCCCTCTCATCCTACCCTCTCTTCCACTTTCTAGCACCATTTCTTGGTCCTGGCTCTCAATCTCCATCAGTCTAGATATCTCTTTCCAACCAAAAACAAATCACACAGCTCTGCAAGTTCCAATACAGATACATCAAGCTCCAAGTTGCATATCCAATCAACTCGATTCTCATACATCCATTCGGACTATCCTTCCAATGGCTAATCCAAGCCGACCAGAGCCAATGAACGCGACGACGCACCATTCAAAGGTCAACGTCTCGTTGACACTGGCTGAGCCGTATTTCGTTGCCGGAGACTATATCAGTGGGAAGATGGAGATGGATTGCAAGGCAGATAAAGGTTTGGGTATCGGTGTGATTATGATAGAACTCTTTGCTACTCAAGGTATTCGACACGATTACCTCTCATACATCATCTTCAATCTTGACAAATCTACCAGAATTGACCTCAAGAGACCATTCAGCTCGATCCACGTTCATACACGCCAAACGACTCTTCCAAGGCCCTGGCCTTCCACCTTCGAACGCCGTACAAGCCCATCCCTTATTGCCCGGTGATCTTCCTCTACCTCTCCACTATCACCAAGCCAAACGAGGCCATTCCACCTTCCTCTTCCGCCTTCCACTCCCCGCCACCTCACCATCATCCATCTCCTTCGGCTCTGGACTCGCCTCGGTCAATTACGAGATCCGAGCCAGCGTCGGAGTGTACTGGAAAGGCGAACGGCAGCTCGTGACGAGCAAGAAGGATGCGGACGTCGTGGAGGCGTATGATGCTGAGAGGATTGGGCAGGAGGAGCCAGAGGTGACGGTCGTTGGGGAGAATGGGAAGATTTGGTGTCAGGCTAGGCTTGTTGGTGGGATTCTGATTGCGGGTGAGAGTGCCTGTATAGAGTTGCAGGTGAAGAATCATTCTGCGAAGAAGGTAACCTATCCCCGTCAACTCTATTAGACAGAAGAGTCTCACTCGGTCGTAGAACACCGGGCTATCTATTTCACTCAGTCGTTCGCTTCATCTACCAAACGTGCCTACGGACGAGCAACCTCTACAGATCAGCGACACCGTGACGACGATACCGTTTCGTGGGCCAGAATACACAATACCCCCAGGTGTGGAAGGAGTTGCTAGCCTGGTCTTCGATGTACCCAAGCGTACGAAAGGAGTCAGGGGCGGCACACTCCTCGGCGATGAAAGTGAGGCGTTAGGGAAGCATGGTAAAAGTCCAAGAACGACCCAGGGTTTATTCGAGATCAACTGCACCATCGCTGTCAAGATGACCATGGGTTTTGGAAAGTTTGTCTTTCTCGTCTTATTACACGATTGCCGAGGATTTTAATAGTTTTTGCCTTTTAGTAAAGATATACTTATCGAAATTCCTGCTGTAGTTGTCCACCCTAGTGCTCTTCCTGAATTACCTCTTTCAGAACAACACCCAGAATATCCTTATTACGATCAACAACTCCAACAACAAACCTACCAACCAGTCGCCCAAGTTCCATACATAACACAATCACCATCAACAACACCGTTCCCTTCCCAATCGCCGTATCCACTAGACCCTTCTCAAGCTCAAGCCGCTTATGCTCCATATAATGCGCTACCCATGAGCCCAGGGCCCCCTCAGGCCCCGATGCTAACTACCAGCCCATACGTTGACCCTAATCAGAACCTAGTCTGGTTGCCTCCGCCGATTCCGTTCGGTCCCAGTACTTCTCCACAACCATATCAACAACCGTATCTCTATTCTCCTCCTCCTCCACTTAACTCGCATCCCCCGTATGCAATGAATCAGGAAACGGCGATGCCTTATAGTCCATACGGTCCCGCATTTTTACCTTCTCCGCCTCGAGCGTCTAGTACAGGTCCTTTCTCACCATCTATAACGACGACAACTGCTGCTTTATTGTCGCCTCCATTACCAGGGCTTCCTCCACCTTCTAACCAGGGTCTAACCTCCATGTTTGCTTCTCATCTCGTTCCTAACCAGTCGCAGCAGATGGAGTTTTCGCCAACCCACGAGGCGTCTGGGCCTGAACATGAACCCCGGCGGTACGGCGGTGATCTAGGCCTGGGAGCCGCTCCTGTCCAGACTGATGTGAACGGAGAAGAAGGAACGGGACAACGCGCATCTAGGATTGCCCAAACTCTCCGTGTTACTTCCCAAGCAAAGGGAAGGGGGAGGTCTGCGTCTCCAATCGGAGGGCGAAGATATCCACTAAAGAGCACAAGCGAGGGAGTGGTTAACACTACTACTACTCCTGCCACAACCAGAACTTCTCCATCACTCGCACTCGCACCCTTATCTCCACTAGACCTGAACTTCAAAACAAACACCCTCCCTACCCCACTGCATTCCCCACGTCCCGTGCTTTCTCCGAAACGTTCTTTCACCAAGGTGACGGAAGTCTCGAACGGCGGCGGGGTGATCAGTAAGAGTGTGCCGAAGAGCGAGAGAGTGGAGGAGTTGGAGAGGATGGCGGATGAGGTGGGTACGATGACGAAAGATCTAAGTGCGGATTTGCCCCGTCCTGCTAGTGCTAGTGATGATGATAGGGGTATAAGAGACGATGTAGACGAGCCTCCGCCGGTACCGTCGATGTCGGACAAAGCTAGGTTGCTACCGTCAAGACGTAAAGTGAACGATTATTTCTCTATCGTACCAGCTCCGAACAAATCTGCCCTTGCTTCTACTAGTCCCACGGACAAAACACGTATCAAAGACCACATTACTATTCCGTCATCATCTTCTGCAAACCACAACACTCGCCGACCCCGATCTCACTCGCCTTCCCATCCACATCTCCGTCCCCGCTCCCAGTCTCGGACTCCCCCTACACCAGCCACACCCACACTCACCGCTGTCGCTACACCCAGAAAATCAATGGCGAACGGCTATATTCCTGGATATTCTACCAAAGCTGTCAAAGCTATGAACACCAAAGGGAAGGATGTCACAGACCGAAATCTCGAACGCACTCTCGGTGTCGAAGGTCGTGTTGAGAGCGGGCTGGACGTTCTCGAGCGTAAACTTCTCGCTGAAGTAGGGACGCGCAAAGTTGTAGACGAGAAGAGGCCGAATGTTTGGAGCGTTCTTGGTAGTAGGGAAGGAAAACCACTTAGTCCTGCTGATGCTAGTACCCCAGGTTCAGCTCCCGGATCTGGCGTTGGTGCGGACAAGACCGAGAAACCTAGCCCCATCGAGATTCCTCGGAGGGACTCTGACCGTGACCCGCTAAACGATTCCGCAATCTCTAGCTTGACGTTACCAGACTGTGGCGATATCGGACCTGCATTCGTCAATACACGCGATGCACTCAAGTCCGCAGACCTCGAGGAAAGAATCCAAGCTGTTGGCATTGCGGAGCTGGACAAGGATAGAGACTCGGATGAGAAAACACACAAAGGAGGTTCGGGTAGTAAGAAGAGTAAGAAGAAGAAACATTCTTCGAGGGGGACTTTGAAGGATGGTCAGGAAGGCAAGGGAGACGAGGAGGAGAATGAGAGAAGGGAGGAGAGGAAGAAGGACAAAAGGAATGGAAAGAAGAAGGGCAAAGACCGTACCACTGCTTCAAAGGGGCGAGTCACTGCTTGGTTAGGAGGTGTGGAGGCCGAACCACCTCTGGACGATGTCATCTCTCCAAGTCCCAGTCCTCGACCGTCAAGAAAATCGGACCTACCTCCTGATCTTACCACTGCACAGAACACGCGTCCTGATTCACCGAATATAATTGAAAACGACTTCGAAGAATCATCAAAGAACGCAGATAATACAGATAACGCAGATAATGCTGATACATCGCATATTCCCGATCCTCGTTCCTCTGGATTCGTACCTATCGGTACTCTCAAGCGTGACATATACCAACGTACCCTTGTCCCTAAAGACTCGCCCATGGCTAGTACAAATCCCTCTGAAGACGCCAAACGCATCACAGACATTTGGAACCATCGTGATACTGTGAAGAACACAGGTGTAGATCCTTCTCCCAGACTAAATCGCGATTTAGAGAAGAATCCATGGCAAAGCGTAGTCGGGAAGGGAAGGTTACCTGTCTTCCCTCTCGGACCGTCCGAACCCGAAGTGAAATACGATGTCAGATCAGCTCGAGGTGGTAGAGGTGGAAGAGTCACTGCAGTAGCAGCGATTTGGGCTTCTGGTGCAGCTGGTAGCAACACAAAACCCACAGGGCCCTCGCCGTTGTCTCCTTCAAACAAAGTCGGCCAGCTAGCTCCAGCTAAGAAAATGGTCTCGCCTTTCTCTGTGCCGAAATTGCCTGTGTCCGTATCTAGCTCTTCATCCTCAACCTCCGGCGATGGAAATGGTAGGGTCACCAAGAGACCTCGGTCGAACGTTGGTGTAGGTGTTAAAGTAGCGTCTGCGCCTGTTCCTGCGGTGATTTCATCGTCTCATGCCAAACCTACACTGTCTACGACTGCGTCTCTCGCTCGACCGACTGCCACTGTGGTATCCGGTGCACGAAAGCCCTCCCCCCTCAACTCACTTAACGTTCCACCCACTATCAGTGAATTCCCTGCTGATGTTCGGATAGGAAACAACAAAACTTCTACATCAGCTAGTCATGGAAAGGCAGAAAAGACAGGTTTGGGTCTCGGTGCAGGAAAAGCCGCGAACAATCTTCGGGCTGTCACGAACTCTGGGACAAGGAGTACGAACACTTCAACTGCTGTGGAGCATCTAGCCTTTGGACAAGCCCGGCTGAGGGACCTTATCAAGAAATACCAGGGATAAAATACATAGCACCCGTAACGAACCTTCATGAGCATATATCATCTCTTCTAAGTATCTATCCTCATCTGTTTTCGTATCTGTTATCTTTCACACTCTTTGCCATGATCACGACCACGTACCAGTTTTTAACCATGACTTATTCATTTTCGAACTTCCCCGTAGCATACTTGTCACCCTTTTCTCTAATCTCTCGGTTTGATGTACATCACAATGATTTATGAACAAATAATCGATTCTTCGAGTAGGAATGCTATTAGTAGTACACATTGAAAGATTGAAAACTGTATGAATGTACTTCTGATTTTCGAACAGGAATCAAAGAGATCACGAATGCAAGTCTGATGAGAACCAAAGTCAACTTGAGGGGCAAGGAATGGAAGAAACGCAGTATGCATATGTATAAATTTGTTGTATCCGACACAGTGGGATGTATAGATGGAGAGAACAGATTGAGAATCGAATAAGAGCAATGATTGTATCGACTTTGGTTATGCAGAGAGATGGTGAGGCATGGGATTGTAACAAGCAAAAAACGAGGCATGGCAGGTGGCTGGGGACTATGTAGACACAAAAAGGGGAGTGGGTGATAAGTAGAATATCGCGAAAGGTATTAGTGACCTAAGGCACTCTTGTCAAGCAAAAGGGTAGTTAGACTGACTAGGTTGAAGCATAAAGCAAAAACTATTCTGGTGTATCACGTATCGTATCATGAGCAAATAATAGATATATAAGAAGAATTGATGTGTATTTTGCAGAGCAGCAAGAGTTAATGCAAACACGAAACAAACATGACAATAAACAGAGACAACAAACGAAGAAGTCCTTGGCAGACAACAAATAGATAATCGAGAAGACGGGAGCCAGACGATGCCACAGTTATAGAAACAGTCAAGAGGTTGAGGATTGATCGATGTGCAGGGGAAAGAATACAGATATTGGCAAGATGGAAGCGTGCAGCGGACAGAGAAATAAAAGAGATGTTGCTAAAACTACGGATAGAGATCAGACCTACGCAGGAAAATATAGATATTGTTCGTGTCAGTGCAGAGGCGACGGTGAGGGCGTGAAGGTATCGCAAACGGCGGAGATCCTATGTTTCTGTACTGATCCACTTCTATGAATGCACGAGAATATGAGCAGGGTATACTGATGAGGTGTTGAATGGATCCGTCTAGAAATTCTGGTTCTGGTTAGGATTTGGGCCTTGGTGTTGCATTGGGAGAGAGGTCATCTGAGCCAACTGGGGATGGTCCATATGACCGCTGTCGAAAGGAGAGAAGGTTGTGTTGGACTCGTATCCTCCTCCAGAACCTCCACCTTGGTAATTATTAGCCGACCCAAACATAACATTCGAACCGGATCCGGTTGGCACCCCGCCGAAGGACGAAGAAGAGAAGTTGCCGAAGGGAATGTTTGAATGCGCGCCAGTAGCGAAGCGAGGCGGGGGAGGCGATATCATGACGTCGTGAGTATGGGCAGCCCTATGGTTGACCGACTGATGATGTGGTGTAGGTGAAAGGGCTTGTGTTCCACCAAAGGCATACCTCTCCCCACGCTCCCTGTCTCCATCGCGTCCGTTCTGAACTTGTGGCTGGAAATGCGGTTGCTGAAAACCTGCCCCAGTACCGTTGGCACTGGTCGGAGTGCGAATCCCAAGCGGGTTTTTGCTATAAGAAAGACGAATGCCACCACCCTTGACGAGACCATTGAGAGTGTTGCCGTATAGCTCGTTGATGGTCTTAGTGGCCGCGTTAACGTCTTCGAACTACAAAAGGGTCAGCTCAGCACATCATATCGAAAATTAACAGAGCGCATTACCTCCACAAAACACATAGGTCCAGTGTGCTTCTGTTTGAACGATAATCTCTTATAACCAGGCCTGGTTCTGAACAACTCCCTCAAGCTCTCTTCCAAGATATCAGGAGGGTATCCCATGGGTGGAGGCGAGGTGGGCAAATTTCCTACGTAGAGGGTATTGATAGGAGGATTTTGATCTATGCCAGAAGCGATCCCAGAGAGTGAAGAGGGTAAGGAAGAAAGGTGAGAGAGATTGGGATTCGAGATAGGATTCTGAGCAAAGTGATGCAAAGGCGCAGGAGCGTGCCGAGTACTGGAGGTGGAAGAGGTTGATGATATCGCACCCGGGGCTGGAACTCCAGAAGCGCTGTTGCCACTACCACTGGAAGGCGATGGTAGTTGAGGAGATGTCTTGCCTTGAGAGTGTGCACCGTTAATGATGGTCTGCGAACCAGCAGAACCATTTGCATTTGCATGGCCGTTGATATTGACGGTCAACCTTCCCACCGCACGAGCGATCTCTGCCACATCGATCTCCTTAGCGGTAGCGTTTGGATCTTCGAGGTCCATCTCTGGGTTTGTATGCACATCCTCGTCATCTTCAGCAACAGTCACGTCTCTAGCGGAATGTTTGGAATGAATCGAGTCAGCCGCGACACTGGACGAACGCGAGGACCTCGAATGATCGTTCGAAGAGTGAGAGGCTTTCGAGGACGCAGAATTTGGAACATGGGATCCAGCTGAGGACTTTGAAAAGTGATCCCACGGTCCAGAAACACTATTATCGATGGTGGGTAGAGAGGAAAGTGCGATGGGACGACTTCTCTGATGAGGCTGGGAAACGAGGGTATTCTGGGACAAAGCCGCAGACGCTGGGACGGAGTGAAATGCGTCAAAAGCTGACCCAGATCTGAGCCTCAAAGGCTGGTTGTCATCACGAGGGCACTCATTCTTCTTGGTTTCTACGCGGCGTCTACCACCTTCCTTGGCACTGACCGGTCGAGAAGATTCGTCTCCGGAAGACAGTCCAAGACCCATTGCATCAAACACCTTGCGCTCTCGGTCATCCTCCCAGAGCTTAGACAAGGATGGGCCGGGGGCAGCAGTGGTCCCATAAGATGAAGTGTGATTGGACGAGACGGCATTTGAGAAACCCATGGCACCAAGTGTTCCAAGTTCCCTGTCTCTGATGCTCATGTTGCCAGGACCAAGCTCAGCGAGGGATGCGGAAGAAGTGGGGTACAAATCGTAATGATGGGACAGTGGGGCATTGGCAGAAAGGCCCATGCCAGCGTTAGGAGCAAGAGGAGCGAGTGCAGGACCAAGATGATTAGCGGAAGAAAGAGGAGTTATTATGTTCCCATTCATGGGCCCGGTGTTGGTGTTCGAACCACCGTTAGCGGTAACTCCTCGTTTCGTGTGCAGATTCTTTTTCGCCATCTCGGCCTTGAGCACAGCACCCTTCTCGATGTCCACTCGTCGACCCTGTAGCACATCTCTGGCCTCTAGAGCCTCTTCTCGAGTTCTAAATTTTGCAAAACCGATGATTTGTTTTCGAGGTGCCGGACCAGTGCCGGGCACAGCATTTGTTGAACTAGGGTTAGGGGTAGGGCCTAGGGTTAATCCAGGACCCCCGACACCTGGCACTATTCCCCCGAGAGCACCTACACCCAAACCGGGTGGGTAATATGAGTCGTCTATCGGAGCCGTAGGCCAGCTACTCATGGTACCGTCCCTCCCGCCATCGACAACGACACCTCCTTGATTCATCGTGACCAGATTGTAAGGGTCATTGATGACTGCCTGTGCTCGAACGATAGAAGCCAGAGAAGGATTGAGACCGGCAGAAAGACCTGGAGGGGCAGCACCAGCAGAGCCAGAAACACCGTAAGCAGTATACTCCTTATTCGGGATTTTCAGAGTAGCAGCCTCGAAACCTGACGAAAATGTGAACATGTTTTGGAATTCTCGTTCCTGTGAAAGTCGTCAGTTTGAGAAATCACTGCAGTGACCGTTTCGCATACCTGCATATCGTCGGGGAAGCCAACGACAAAAATCGTGGATATATCTTCCTGCATGTTGTTTGCACTGTTCATATTGCCACTGCCACTGCCATGACCCGTGTTTACGCCCATGGAAACAGGATTGGTAGCAAGATGAGGTCCATAGGGTGTCTGTGACACAGCATGCGGGTTAACAGTATGCGGGATAGAATGCGCTTGAGAGGAGTGTGTGAGCTTGTTGTGGTTCGCATATGGCTCAGCAAGGCCGAAAGGTGCACCGTAATTCGTCATATCGACCAAAGATGGCTGCAAATGGGTTTGCGTTGGAGACGAGAGACCATAGGCTTCGTGCTGGTAGGCTCCAACATCACGGAAATTATGAGAGTTCGAAGAGGGCATCGCAGGGAAAGTTGGATGATGTTTGGAAGGTCGGGTTGCGTTAGGAAGAGCGGTGAAGGAGGAGCGATGGTATCCATTAAAAGCAGACCTTTTGTCCGGCTCAAATTCGGTGTACAATGGAGAGTCTGGTCTTGGAGGTTGTTGTCGCATGGTTGGCAAGACTGGAGAGCTATCCGGAGAAGAGTTTGGATTGGAAGAGGAAGATAGATGATGGTCAGAAGTGGAAGAGTCGGAGAGCGACGACGACGAAATTATGGGCTCAGCGTCGATTTGCTCTAGCAGAGACTTGTTGATGAGAAAATCCTCGTCTGCCTGCCGCTGACGAGTATGGGGAGCAAGTGATGAATCCAGTTTGGAGTTTGTTGGTTTGAGAGCAAGGAAAGAGTGTGAGCGCAGATGCGCGTCCGACGCGTGTGATAATGAGTCAAAACTATCCCAAAGCCCAATAAGCTGAAACCGGTCTAGAGAATGAGAAGGATGAAGCGGAGAATATAAACGAAAACTTACGATAAACAGCGAAAATTGAGCACGGATAAAATCTCAAAGTGGGATATGGGCGGGAAAAGGAGTATGTGATCGAAGGGGGCGAGATGATGATGGCTTGTAAACAAGGGCTGAAACGGCAGAATTGCTTTCCCACGCATTCTGCGCACGGGCCATTACGTACCGGCTCCGGAAATTGCCGTAAAAGCGGGAGTGGCTCAGTTCAGTGGCCATTGTTCGATGTCGAGCTCGATATCTTGTCTTTTGTCCACATCTTTTGTCCCAGCGCTGCGACACCCAAACACTCCAAAACTCTTCTTCTCTCTCATTCAACCTTCAAGGCAACTGCCAGTAGCCCTTTTCGCTTTGTGATCTATCAAAGGGCGCCTTGCTTTGTCCTCTGTGATTGATTCTGTCGACATCGCCTTGATCTCGTATGCAGATGCGTGCAAATGAGTGAGAAAGACTGCAGCAAGAAAGAAAAACAGCCAAGCCCGGCTGGTCACTGTTGTAAGAAGCAAACTCAAAGAAGTGAAAAAAAGAAAGACAATGTGGAACGCACACGCCATCGCCATCGACGTAGCCATCACAGGCCCGGCTCGGATATCGCCTGCCAGCCACTCCGATGGTGCTTTAACTCCTACTACATGCGATCCTCACGCGACACGATAATCAGTATTCTCGAAGATGATGATAAGCAGAATAAGAATCCTACAAGCAATTCGGCTACGAACGTGGGTTGTAGCGCTTGATATGTCCCAGAAATTGTTGCAATGTCATTGCCGGGTAAGATTCGAGTAAGGTAAGACCGTACTGCGCAGCTCTGCATTATCTGCAAAGCAGAGAAGATGGTATAACAGCAATTATTGGTGGCAGCTGACAATGGTCATCGCCAGGACGCCAAGCTTCTCAGAAATCACAGAAACAACTTGAAATTCTTATGTATGTTCATGGGGTTCATACCTTCTACAACTATCGTACAGCACCATATCAATCGTATATGACTACTCATAGATTCCCGGTCATAATGTGGCCAAGAATTGAACTTGAAACGTACTGCCAAATGCCATTCTCGACGAACCCGGTATCCGAAATTCAAAATCCACGTCGAACACGTCGGAAAGCTATGTATTCACCCAATGTGGTCTCGGATTCGTCTCCGTTTGCGACTATCGTCTGGAGCAGAAATGAGCATATATATTCGTGAGCTGACTGCCTCTCTAATCAACCTTCATAGAAGAACATACGAAGCTTTTGATCCACGGAAACTTCCAAGTCAACGTTATCACAATCCACACTGTTGTAGATGCTGAGACCATTGTCAAGTGACAAGCCACCCGTCTCACAAAATGTCTGCTGGAGCTAAAGAGGATGCTAGGAAGTGTGTAACCAACGATGCAACAACAAGAGAAACAACGCTCAATCAGCTCACCCATTAGGTCAAGACAATCAATCATATGTGCAAAACATTGGTAGGAGATTGAAAGTCGCTGATGCTGCTGATGATCGAGTTCGTCGATAACTTGAGGACGTGAGAGGCCAGATAAATCGGTGATAGCCATATCGCGAACGATAGACGATCAAAAGGCGTGTAGGAGACTAGCTTGCGGCGTGACAATTTGTATACTGTGCCTTCCTGCATTGTCAGCGTCTGTACTTTGCACCTTACCAAGGACCAGAGCAGAGACGACCGTTGAGCTTCGTTGAATCCAAAAGCACGACAAGGTCTACTGAGCTTCAAAAACAGGCACCGACTTGATCGCTCCGAGTGCAATCGCGCGCACTAGTAACAGTGCCAGATGAGGAATTGGAGCATCCAATTCCAACCCACTGTTACTGGCGTTCGCGACGACACGACCCGACATCATGTTTTGCGGGACTGATGCACTACGCCGATAAGGTATCAGTAACGGACAGAGTCGAGACCAAAGCACCTCATACAGAATCAAGTTTTGCTGGACGGCCAGATTGATTGCAAAGATGAAGTTGAGGAAGAAAAGCCTGAGACAGCAGTGAGACCTAGTGAGACTCGACTTACTAGAGCGTTCTTTATAGTCTTCGAAACGACCTCGGTACCTACCGAATTACTGCTGCGTAAGGCTGCGGAAGAACACTATCACAGAAATTCACACTGTTCACCTTCGAGCAACGCTTCGAAGATGGAATCGAACTGTCGAAGCAGAAAAGAAGTTTCAGAGCGTTTTTGATGAACTTCCAGACGACCTCGGCTTCGGGAGAACTCGCCACGTGCCGAGCTGCGGAAAAATTCCAACTTCCCAGTACTTACACCTTGAAAAACGCTTTACACCTGCTTTATACTTACTCAATCATACTTTCCAAGTCTCGGGTACCAATGACCTTGCCATGGACATGAGGTTTTGAAACCCACAGGTAGATCGCCACCTATCGCCACTCACGACTCGGAGTTCAACAATTCTACCGTAATCAGCAGGCTGTAAACTCGGCGTATAAATGCGAGCGCTGTTGATTTGAGGGCTTGAAATTTGACCTCTGATTTGCTTTTCCACCATGGATTTCACTCATGGAGTCGAACACACCCCAGCGACCATCAAGGCTAGCTCACAAGCAGTAACTTTGGCTGACCTCAAAAAACATGTCGTTATCGGTACAGTGCTGACGGTCATCATCATTAATCCAGGACCTAATCGATGATCTTCCTAGATTATGTTCGACTCTACTGGGTCGATTTCACTAATACTCGTCGCTGCCGTGTTATTCCTAAATCAACGTTCCTGGAGCTAATGGAGAAATCCAACCGTCCTGGTGTCAACATCGCTAAAGTCGCTCTTGGACTTGTTGATCTTGTCATAGCTGAAGGATTTCAACCCATTGGAGAATATCTCTACGTACCGGATTTGAGCTCTCTGCGTATTCTATACGGTGTAGGTACAAGCCCGATATACGGGATCTTGGGCAAGTTCGAAGAGAAACAACCAACAAGTGAGAACAAAGGCGTCGAAGTTGAACTCTGTCCAAGAACCACTCTTGCTCGAATCATTCGGTATGTCTTGTCATGGAGAGCATGACATACTAGATGATTTTAATCAGGATCTTGAACAGTGAAATACAAACAACCTGCTCTGCAGAGTTTCTAGTCGGTTTCGAGAGTGAATTCATTCTACTCACATCGACAGATCCTAGTATCGTGCCTTTGCATGTCCATTCCTGGTCCAGCACGAGTGGTATGCTGAACGGTTCAAAAGGAGCGATAATCATGGAAGAGATAGCCAATTCCTTACAAGACAGTGGAATCAAAGTAGAGGTTTTCCACCCTGAAGCGGCTCCAGGTGAACTCGATGAGTCCCCATATCTCGTGGAAACTGAATCAAGTAATAGGTCAATACGAAATGGTGACTGGACCGCTGCCCCCAATGGAAGCATGCGACGCATTGATTTACACCCGTGAAATCATCACCAACGTTGCAGCTAAACACGGTGTCCACGCTACATTTGCTCCACGCCCATTCATATCTAGTCCGGGGACCTCTACCCATGCTCATGTCTCCGTACATGACACTGCTAATCGCACTTACTGTAAAAAAGTGCCCAATGAATTATCCTTGCTCGAGAAAGCCTTTCTCGCAGGAGTCTTGGATCATCTTCCTGCCATCGCCGCCATCACTCTTCCTACATCCGCTTCATATCAGCGTGCAGTCGACGGCACCTGGAGTGGAGGAACATATGTCTGTTGGGGAACAGAGAACCGGGAAGCACCGATCCGACTGACAAACGTCGCTTCGCCAAACTCTCGGCGGTACGAATGTCGGTTCATTGACTCCACGGCCAACCCACATCTAGCTCTTGCTGCGATGCTTGGTGCAGCATTGACGAGGATGAAGATGATAAACGAGGATTTTAAACATGTCCATTTGGAGATCAAGGATGCTGGATCTAAGCAGGCCGCGATCATGACCGAAGAAGAAAGGATAGCCCACGGCATAACGAGGCGTATTCCCTCGAGCACGGAGGAAGGGAGGTCGAATCTGCGTAATGATCCCCAGTTGTGCGAGGTTCTTGGGATGGAATTTGTGAATGCGTTCTTGTCTGTTAACAAGGTCAGCATTACTCATCTTGATACCATATGTGGTATGGCTCATGCTCAACCTTTGTAGACGTTAGACAGTGTCTTGACGCAGGATAGCGAACATGAACAGCGGATGCGCGTAATCAAGTTCTATTGAGCTACCACTGCTAGTTGAACTTGTCGTAGAGACTAGAAACTCTTCTTCCGATGTTTCACATTCGCCAGAGTATGTAAAAAGGATCATAGATAGATGTGCTGTAGACAAACGTGCGAATTCGTTAGGCAGGTCGGAAAAAAAAGCAGCAAACCTCAGGAACATTCCAGAAACCTCGGCGCTTAGTTTCCCAAAATGTGCAAGAAATATTCCACAAGGTTCCACATATCTAGAACATTCTCTATGATGTACGCTGCACGGTTAACACCTTTTGCCAGAACATTCGAGATAGTCGTTATGAGGGTATAAAGACATTGCAGGTAGTAAACCAACGTCATCAACATCAACACTTTACACATTCCAACTCTCTAAAGCTCAATCATCGAACTCCTTTCGCCTCTTCATCAACCATAACAAATGTCTATCTACTTCTACGAGCCCTCTTATTCTTGGGACCGCCTCTTCGATGAGGCTTTTGGAGCCCGTTCGTCTCGTCGTGGGCAACCTAACCAAGGCCAGAGCCAAGCTTTGACCGAGAGACCTGAAATGTCAAGGTTCTTGAAGCCAAAGTGAGTTCGTCTCGTATTTCCTCTTCACAAAGAATCATACTCACAAAGTGCGCTCAATAGAATGGACCTTCACGAAGACAAAGAGAAGAATCTTGTCACCGCGACCTTCGAGTTCCCTGGTGTCAAGAAGGAGGATGTCCAACTTGACATGCACAATGGTCGCTTGACCGTTGCTGCAGAGACAAAATCGTCAGAGGAACATGAGCAGGATGGATATGCAGTGAGGGAGAGAAGTTATGGAAAATTCTCTCGCACTTTGCAGCTGCCTCAGGATGTCAAAGTAAGTTAACCTGTGAAATACAAACTTTCGCGATTGCTGACAGAAATCTCCAGGAAGAGGAAATTAAGGCCTCGATGGAGAATGGCATCCTCACAGTCACCTTCCCTAAGGCTAGTGCCCAGCAAACGCCAAAGAAGATCTCCATTGCTTAGGGTCTAGGTCGTCAATAAATGTAGCAGAGTCAAGAAGGAACATACATCGATACCTGTATTATTAGTGCACAAATCCAAATCTTTCTCAGTTCATTCAACCGCGACGTAGATGTGAGAAATTACGCACTAGTAGGGAATGTATCCTGTGTGATTTTGTCTAAGTGTACACGATGCCTGCTGGAAAGCCCTTTCGTGACCGTCAGTGCGTTGTAGGTAGACTAAATCCCTGGTCCTACAGAGGGTGACAGACTGCAATCGAAAGCACAAAGTTGGATAAAGCAAGATGTAATTGCAATGTTCACGTAAGAGTACAAGATATGCATCATGAAAAAATTAAGTCACATCCGCGAGCAGAAAAGCATGATATGTGGATGTAGAGTATAGGATGAAAGGATGGCAAGAAAAGAGCTGTCAGTGTAATCTGGTGGTGATGAGTTCTACGCGCTCACACCTCCAGAGAATCAGTGCTCACCAGCGAAAGAAGGGTCCAAATGCTTAGAATCTGCCATCAGCTCCACGGTGACTCCAGCGGTGCCATCCCTCTTCAATATCTTCAAACCATCGTGGGTGTCTTTCGAGCCAACCAACTAACAATCCACAAAATATCCATGCCCCCAATACCCACAATAATGTCAGCCAGAAGCGCCACCTCGCTCTGGAATCTGCTTCGGCAATGGAGTGCGCGGAGCGCGGGTCATAGTAAGCATAGGGTATCTGAAGTGCAGAAGCTGGCGTCGGGCCTGAGCTCAGAGGGTTAGGATGTGCAGCAGTGGGTATTGTCGCCCATGGGTTGTAGTTGACACTGCTGTACGGGTCGAAATCTGCTCCCGAGTGGAACCGACTGCCACTTCCGGGTGCATGGGACAAGGAAGGGCCTGCGACGCTCGGTGTATACGCTGGAGGAGGAGTTTTACTCCTCGAGTCTCGTTTGAAGTCGAGAGAAGATGGTTCCATAGGTGCAAGCCAGTGAGGTAATTGACAGGGAGCTGGTTTGAAGCTTTAGTAACGTTCAAGATTGATTAGGTTTAGAAGCCGATTCCGTGCGGCCCAAAGGCGGTATAAACTCGCGGTGAGAGCGAAAGGATTAAGGAATTCGTTAAGCTGTAAGGTAGATATAGCGTCTCGACTGCGATTGTTATTGTGCAGACGCAGATGGTCGTGGCAGCAAAGAAAGCCCCAGGCTGCCTCGAGGCTTTTGCCCCGCGTTACATAACATCGGCATCTCCCTTGTCCACCAGAACGCGAATAATCATTCGACTACAGTATTTTAGTATTTTGATTCAGTATTAGAGCTTCATACTTCAATGCTACACAGATATTATACAACATACAACATTCCAGACGAACAAGCAGCACCCTGTGTTGCGCAAGTAACAAAGATAACGCAAAAGTAGAAGAGACACAGATCTGTCAACAGGTATTTCTACCACTGGGACATATAGTCATGTCGTCCTGACCGCATACTATGCATACTATGCACAGAGTCCTATACACAATTCTTGTGAGTACAAATCTAGAAAAATGATACCCGAATTTACCTGTGGATGTACAGATTCCACATCTGCATCCCATGCTGAATTTTTTGACCTATGATCAAAACTCTGGAGGGCAAAAATGAATTGAGAGACGTACACTATCAGTAATGAGTTTTTTTCGAACGTGGAAGCAGGCGATGTGATTCGGGGTCACTCACAATATAGGTAGTAATCTGACTGTCAGTAGCAGCACTGTGCGCAGAAGCAGGTGAAGTCGGAGATGTCTCGTGCCATGGTAGGTCATCATCCGTGAAGGTGGTGGTTTGGACTCTGAATTCTATGGCCGGTTTGGGACTGTCTGATGTACTATTTCTTGAATTTCCTGCACGATGTTGCCGTGCGTTGAGCATTGCCAGAAAAGAAGCAACGTAGACTGGAGGACAAGACTTGTATCAACGATGGCGAAAGGAACATTTCAAAATCAGCACCCACATTTCGTTGATAAAAATTGTAAACTCAGATATATCAGATTTTCCGGCATGAGGGTATACTGTTAGATCATGGCATCAGCAGTCTTTTGACTGAGCACATATAGAGACTCACAGTGAACAGAGTCGATAAAGAGCACGCGCTGAAGAGGAGTTTTGATTAGAGACAACGTGGATCTGTATCTCAAATAATCTCTACCTGGTGAAAAGCCCAGAACTCAGACTATATTGCATGACGGTCGAAATCCGCGAGTTCAGTCTGTAACCATGTTAGCCCCATGGATTCTCAATGGACATTATGTCAATACGCTACTCACTGCCAGGACTCGGAACATCGACTCTTGTGAAGATAATAGCACATTGTCGAGGAAATCGTGAAGTCGATAGCTGTCGACGTCGCCAAAGATAGATCGATTGACCACTGTGAATGAATCAGATTCTAATCAAGAACAAACAGGGTAAATTTGCACACAGAGATCGTATGTAACTCTTCGAACATTTGGATGGTATAACTGAAAAGGAAGATGAGGATACGACCAAATCAAGAAAGAGAAAATACACACATCTTGTAAGCCAGAGCTATTGAAGTGACGAGAACGCGAAATTTTAGTGTTGTACCGAATCATCATTCAATCTGTACTTACCTGCTCCAATTCCTATGTAGAATGGATGGAAAGAAATTTGTGAGGGCCACTCACGACAAACAAGAAATCTGAATATTCACCAAATCCGCCTGCAACAACGCCGGCCTTGATTATCGTTAGTCTCAACAAGATCTGGGGAGACAATATTTGAATACACACCACGATATATCCCAGAACGCCATGATGATATCCACCAACTGCATGGTCAATCAGATGAGTTATATTCTACGGGACAAAGATAGTGCGAGAAACAGATACATACGAATCCAGACGCGGTAAGCATACAGACTGGAAGAAAAATTTTGAGTTCGTAAAATAGCGCAGGGATCGGAACAGAAGAGCATACCTTTGAACAAAAAGAATGATGACCACCTGGGGCAACCATTGCTCAAAAACACCATATGGGTCAAATACGAGCAATAACTTACGTTGATGGTTACTTGGACCTTGTGCCAGTGGAGGCGTAAGATACACGTAATCCATATCTACAACTGATTGAGACTGACCTTGACTGACCTGAAAACGCATTGCTCAGATATACAGTATATCAAAGATGCAATCAGGACCATGAATCGTACCAAACGATGAAGTTCAAGTTGTTCAAATCACCAAAACCTTTGATTGTATAGTGGTATACCGCGTGAACGATTAGCACGAGATGAACAGTGTCGAGAATCCTGGATATACCAATCGTTGTCAATAGGAGATAGCAAAAGAAGAACACCACATGCGGACCATAAGACGGCAACCTAGTTGTGCATTGCGAACTTTGAGCCAAAAGGGAGTAAGGTGAATAACAATTAAAGCTACCGCAAGCTTGTGGAGACGCGAGTCTCCCTGATAGTGATGGTAATACAGATAGACTTGAAGTGTTGTGATACCAAAAAGGCTATCATGGTGCTCAATGATCAGCATTGACAATACGAGCTGACCATTGCATGACCACTCACAAGGTTGCTCCAATGATCCCAATGAATACTGCTCCTAATGTATTATCAATGGTCCGGCTTTGGAGTAACGCATCCGTCGCCGCAGAAGTGAGATTTGACATCCTGAGCGTTACGAAGCCAGGGAGCAAGCAGAGTTCCAACGACAGGCGAAAGATGGGCTCCCGAAAGTCGAAAGGTTATAAGGGAACTGACTCGTCCCAACGCTGGACCTACACGGTGAGTGAAAAGGGTTAAAGAGAGCAATCACGAAGCAGAAAATTTGGAAATACCATACGATGCTGATATCTTATAGCTGTTACGAAAGACAGTTTTAACCCTTTATGACCATGCTATCGCTAGTATCGGTCATGAAAAAGCGCGACACATGCAGAGTCCAGTTCTCGATTCAGGTTCCGGTCCACAAAAGGTGTTAATTTCCGGGAACGTGTTGAGCAAAAATGGGCATTTGATGTAAAAGACCCGTCAATCATTTGAGCTGCAGCTGATGTTGATGTTGTGGGGGAATGGCGTATTGACCATAAACGTTCGAGGTGAGAATCAGGATCACTAATCCTTTCGATGACTCGAGAGTAGAAGAGTTTAGCGTATGGCTGTGAGCCAAGACAGCATATGTTTGAGGGTTGGAGATGAACGCAGATAGCCTGGACATCGGGGCTGTGTGGGAGGGACGGGTTGAAAAATCGGTGTCAGTGAGAGAGCGATGAGTTCTGCGCCACACTTCAGTCACGTGCATATTCTCCTCTCACCGACTCGCGAAGACTTCGAAAAGATTTGAAGATTTCTGATGATCATTGATTTTGGTGGATTCAATTACCTTCAGACTCTGACAATACTTCTTCTGCTTTCACTGAGGAATGCATCAAGCCACCCCATGCAATTTCTTGTTGCGAGTTGCCCTCGCGTCCCGCAAACTACTATAGTCGTCCTAGTGCAGTCTGATACTAAGACCGAAATTAACGCTACAAATCACACCACTACTATTAGACTATGAGTACTCCTGACTGTAGCCATCTGCTCGTAGAACAAGGTCGTAAGAGATATATCTTAAATTGGAATTGCCAACGAGTGACTATACCGTAGCGATCCAGCGTCATATGGTGCCGCTCATATGCACAAAAAAAGAACCTAGATCAAACTCCTCCACATCCCATCGTCCGGGACCCCACTCTTTGCTTGGGCTTCTAGAATCTTTTGGGCTCGAGTCCTGCCTTTACTAGTGGTGGTGCTGGTCCCATTTGTTCCTTTGTTGCGTCCACCCGGATTTGATTCTCCGTCTTCCCCCCGACCAACACTATCATCCTGATAATCGTCATCTTCTTCCTCTTCCTCTTCCTCTGGATGCACCTCCAGAACATAATCAAACATCCCAGGATCAACCCCTCGGTTGACATCTCCTTCCGCGTACGATACACGTCGAAGGGCGGTAGAGGTCTGACGTTTCTCATCTGCCCGCGACGAATCGTTGGAAAGATCCATGTTGTCTGAAAGCACAGCGTTCGGCTGGTACGAAGCCAGGGTGAGCGGTTGGGTCTTGGCTTTGCTGCTGGGTCGGTGGATGGTGACTGGTACCGAGGATGGAATTCCTTCAAGCGGAAATTTTCAATTACCCATGAATTTATGCATAAAAGGTTAAGCTTTCGCTTTTCGACTTACCCTGTACTGCCTGCGGTTCCACCTCATCATCATCATCATGTTCTTCATCCTCACCTGCATCATCATCGGCATCGGCGTACGCATCACTCAGGAACATTTCGTAGTTCTTTCCTGCCCAAGCTGCACGATGACTGGGAAGACTCGCTGCAAGCATTTCATGAATCCTTGTACGACGGTCCTGCATTAACGCTTGAGCTGCACTCGCCGAATTGATGCTTCCAGACGTCGTTGTGATAGTATCAAATGCGGGATCGGAGCCAGCCGTCGCTCGGGTCCGACTATCGTCTGATGTAGCTGTAGCAGAGCGTGAACTAGGAGTAAGTGTTACAACATGTGAAGAGTCGCTCGCGGGAGAAATCCGGGTTGGGATAGGTAGTGGAATATGTGATGCTACAGGTGAAGAAGAAGCCGGCTTCAATGCAGAAAACGATGCGGGCAACCCGCCACTAGAACTCCTCTTGTGTATTCGAGGCCGACCAGACGTTGATGGATGCTGACTCGCAGATTCCACCAAGGGAAGTACGACAGGGACTGTGACATCTCGGCCGTTTGTTTCCTCTTCGTAGTCAAACAACATATCTGTAGAAAGAAATATGAATGGACACGAAAAAAGGGAGATAAATATAATCAGAACGAACCTTCAGATATAGGATCCACGTTGGTAATGCTCTCTGGCGCAGGTGCGGAAGGGTTGTCAACCTTGACATCGAACGTGACCTTCCGCCTTCCTTTGGATTTGGGGGAAGCTGATGACGGTTCCTCAGCCTTCGTCTCGACTTCCTTTCCCTTACCCGCTTTTGGTATAACCCCGTTAGCTCTTGGTGAGGAAGCAGACGCTCTCGAGACGTTGCTAGGACCAGCAGCGCTTTGAACAGACGACCTACCCCGAGCTTGATTCTTCCTCTGATTTTCAGCTTCGGTTTCCCTCTTCTTCATCTCCTCCTCCAACTGAAGAAACCTGTAGCTCGCCAGGGTATCCATGTCTTCGCTTATCCTACGTTGTTGAATCAGTGTCGCAGAAGATGCTGATTGAAGGGATTGAAACGAGTCTGCATCAGACACGGTAGCACGGGATGGGTCAGGTGGTGAAGTAGAGGTCGGAGACGGGCCATCGGCACGAGCTTTAGGGTGATGGAAGGAAGAAGTAGCTAGTGAGGCAGACAGTGCGGATACACGTGGTAGTGAGTTTGTTGAGGGAGGTGATGCTGCATTTCGAGAAGGACCGGAGGTTGGTTTCGCAGGAGTAGCGGGAGTGACAGGCGATGGAGTGATTCTCATGGGTATAAAATCGCGTATCACGGAAGAGGGCACACCCGAAAATACAGGAGTACTAGGACTAACGGGGGGAGACGATGCACTCTCCTTGGCTGGCTCGGTCTGAGATGACCCTCCTTGCAACGTACTCTGCTCCTGTTCTGCTTTCTTGATCCCATCGCTGTACGCGGTCAGAAGAGCGAGTACGTGCCGCTTCAGCTGGGCTTCGGCCCGTTTGATCTCTTCAACCTTTTCTTTCACTATGCGGTCAATGTATTCTTCTGCCTCGGAGCGTAGATCATGCGAATGGCGAGTGGCAATCGCGGCTAGGACTGTGAAAAGTGATCGCGTTGATTTGGGTTCTGGAAATACTGGAGGTATAGGCGGTAGCTGATACCGTGGAATCGATTGGTATTGTGTTATAGATTGTGAGATTGATTCAAAGTCTGCTGGGAATGAGGGAGAAGGATATATAGATGCAGCTGGGAGGACTATTCCGAACAATTTTGAGAACTCCGGGAGAGATTTCTGCTTGTTGATAGCAGCTTCACCGATCTGTAGGAACATATTAGCTTCGCGAATCGCTAAAGAAGAAGAATATAAACCAGGATACTCACTAAAACGTCTTTAGTAGAAACCTCAAGCCAACCGGACGAACTACGCAGCACTTCAGTCTCTGCCCATCCCTTGGTGATGATCGGACCTTCTCGAATGTTGACTTCATCGTCCAGCAGGACAGTCTGATGTATGCGGTAGACAAGCGTTCGGCACGATAAACAAGTGAGAGTCGTATATCTTGCACACCGCGTAGGATCCGGAATATATGGAGCTCGATGTCTGGAGCGTAGTGTTAAATGAGGATAGATCTTGTACAAAAAGGTCAGATGAAGAGATACGCGAGGAAAGAAACGATCTGTACGTACTATCTTTATGTCTTCATCCTGTGGTACGAAAACGGTTGTCCAATCAGAAGCTGGAGGTAGGCCTGATTGTGCGCCAGTCGTTGGCGGCGGTGAAGATTTAACCTGAACGTTGATACACTTGCAGGAGTACAATTCGTTCTTTTCATTGCCAACCATGATCGTGAGGCTGGCGAGTAGAAAGCCAGGAAGACGGTGGTAGAAGTACAAGGACTGTTTTACGGTTCCGGCTCATCCGGCGGATGTACATAACATGACTCTGACGTTGAACATGGTATCATTCACAGCTATCTATACACCCAAGCTATCTTACATACTGACTTCAGATAGAGTCTGATAGATTCTGAGTGGGAATAACGCTATAACGCTGCAGTGGACGTGTCAGCTGCAGCAGACAGTGAGTTTCATCGCTCCAAGTCCATGCGCCACTGCCCCAATAAGACCGATGTCGAACAGGATGTAGTTGATTATATCCATTACAAGCGTTTTATGATTGTTCCGGAATGACTTTGGCAATCCATCCTTTCAAGTCCTCCAATTCCTGCATATTGGTGCTATGCCCCACACCGGGATAAACATTGTACGAAAGCCCAGCGAGCTCGTTAGGTTTCGCATCTAGTATACCGATAGATTTGAGGAACTCCACCGATTCCTCTGCTAACCTTGGCTGCACAAGCGGATCATTTGAACCATGGCCCCAGAAGATAGGAAGTCGTTTCGCATACGGTGCGAGCATCTAGTAACAAAAACCAAGAGTACAATGACCATTAGCACCACGAATAATAGACATGAGAAAGAACTTGCTTTGTGTAATGTATCCTTGATTGGTACCCAACCGCTCAAGCAGACAATACCCGCAAGTTGTTCCTCGAACGACAAACCGGTGAGAAGCGACATGGCTGCTCCTTGACTGAAACCACCAAGTATGATACGATTCGAAGGTATACCGGCAGCCAGCTCCGCATCGATAAGCTGTGTTAGAGACGCTTTACTCTTGAGCATCCCTGCCTCGTCTTCGACGTCTTTGAAACCGAACGACTTGATATCGAACCTAAGTCTTGTGTCAAGAAAGGTAGTAGAGATTGGGCGAAGGCCGTGAGGAGGCTAACCAAGATGGCATGACCATGCACATATTAGCTGTGACAGGAGATTGAGGGCTGGTACACAGATCGTATCAATATCCAGGATGTGCAGAGTCATTTGTGAATGCCATACGAATGAGGCAGTACCCATTTGACATGTCCAAGACTAGTTTCTTTGCTGAACATACCCGCAACAGGTTGCCATCCATATCCAGTATCTCCCAGTCCCTGTAAACGCCAAAGCCAGAAGCCAGTCAGTTGTTTCGGTCGATGAAGAGTGAAAGTAGGTATACTGATTACGATGACAAGCTCACATGAACGAAAATAACTGTAGCAGTGTGCTTTTTCACTGCAGGAACAGTAAGAAATTGAAGAGTTGTCGCGATGGAAGCCATGTTAGAAGAGGGGAGATGGAGGTTCAGGACAAAGGATATTTCACGGTGTGGCACCGGATCACCCATGCACTGGTCCGTTCCGTCTTGTCTCCGGAACATATATTTTCACAAGCGGTCAATATCACGACAGTCCTTTCATGTACTCGTAAAACATGATCATGAACCATTTGGCCCTCTTTCCCTTGCGAAAGCAATCCAAGGAATACAGGAAGCAAGATCGCAGCATAGTCTGCCAAGTTGACCCAGCGAAAATACATGGCAGGTGCGCGTACATAAGGGTGTGCAGAGTCGAGCCCTTCTTCGAGTATGAACTAGTACACACGTACACCTTGCTAAGTTCTTGTCCTACTAGACTTTGCATAAGCATTCTTGTTTTTTACGCGCTTTTCCTTCTTGAAATCCTCTAGGTCCTTCACGCGCCTCGCCATCTCCCCTTGCCAAACACCAAACGTCGCCTCTGTTATAATCCCCTTCTGAAAAAGATCCGTCATCAGTTGGTGGAGATACACCCAGTCGACGAGGTAATTCCTTGTTTTGGCTTGCTCCCAAACCACACCCTCCAAGGCCGGCGTCTGCATGAATTCTTGAACCCATCTTTTCGTTTGATATTGTATCTGCTGACGCCGGGCATTTGCGAAGGTATGAAAATCGTCCTTCGACTTCTTGTTCGCAAACGTAGCGTTTCCGATCCGAGTTGGGTCGCCATCCATCATCTTAAAGTTCCTCATCTCCATCTCTAGTTTCGAACAATAAGTATTCGAATCGAAGAGCAAGCAGACAGATCCTGTCTTTTCTGCAAGGCTGTCTGTGAGATGCTCGACAAGAAAGATCTCTAACTCCCACAATGAGATCATTCAATGCACATTGAGAAAGTCAATTTCTACTCACCACTTGCCAGTCTACGCTCTGAATCCCATGTCTCCCACTCTCTCTGGGCTATATTGGTCGTCTTCTTCATATAGAACGTCTGATTCCATGAATCAAATGTCGGTTGAGTTATTGCGTTTGAGATGACAAGAAGGGCCATGGTCCTAGCCACATGTTCCCAAGCACATTCATAGCAGTCCCGCTCCTTCTCCTTTACTCTAGGTATGAGGTCGATAGTCTTCGCTCTTGCATGCGTGTCCAAGAAATGAGCATAGCCCAGGAGCACTGAGATCTCTGATGTCGGACACCGGACTTCGCAAAGTTTTTCGGTGCCAATAGTCAGATAAACTTGCGTATACCCGTCCTGGGTGCGATGGCCATGTAAGGTGATATCTAGATTCCGATGCAGGTAAGCTACGCATCGTGGAGCATTCATTGATGTCGTTTTACCATTGCTGATCAGCCCATAGGCAGACGTAGAAGCTAGCAATGTAGCAGGAGCAGGAGGAGCAAGAGGAGCAGGAGCAGGAGCAGGAGCAGGAGGAGGAGGAGCAGGAGGAGCAAGAGGAAGAGCAGGAGGAGGAGGAGCAGGAGGAGCAGGTAGTATATGAGCTAGCGGAGAGACGCCAGTATACTGTGGATAATAATTTCCATAACGATAATTGGGAGCTAGCGGAGTGGCAGGTGCATGAGCATATGGGTGATAACGCACGGCACGGTGAGGCACACGTGGACGAGTAGCTGGCGAAAGAGCAGGCGTAGGAGTAGGAGCATAAGCATAAGCATGAGCATGTGGATCATGAACAGAACGATCAGGCGCACGTTGAACATAATGAGCATGAAGATTAGGCACTGGAGGAGGTGGTGCAGGGAAAAGCGGACGAAGCGGACGAGCAATCACATCGACGCTGAACAACTGGCTAACGAGCAAAATGGCAAAGAGCAGGCGAGACGGGGATTTGAAGGCGCGTTGGGCTTCTAGACCCAGAAATGGCGATACCGCGGAGAGTAGCATGTTTGATACTAGTGAGCAAATAGTTCAGGGAATGGAACAAAATTCGACTGGAAATGACCAGCAAATCCAGTAGTATACTCCAGCCTAATGCACCCATCAGTAGACAAGAACTGAGAAAAAGAATGGTCGCATACCGGTGGAAGTTTACTTGAGAAGATGAAAAAGAAGGAAGCAAGAGACGACAGGATACTAATAGTATCATTACTGAGGAAAATTGCACCGCCCAGCAATGCCCGAAGTGGCAGTGATGGAATGATGCCAGGAGCGGGACTTTGGCCTGGTTCCCACCCGAGTCTCCCATATCGTCGCTCCTACTTCCGAAGAACTTGAAAGTACATCATGCAGACTCGTCGGTGACCGTGCTCAGCATTGCCCATTGAGGTCCCCCTCTAGTACACCTCCTGGTTCGTTCGACAAAGCTCAGCAAGTGCCACCAGTGTGTCAAGTTTGCCTTGTACACCAGCAAACGCGAATAAGCGCAGATGAAATTAATGAAGTCCCTTGCCAAGTTGCTCGGGATGTGCTCGATCCGTTCAACTGGGTACAACACCTTGAAATTCGCAAAAGCCTAAGGTTTGGTGAAAAGTTAGAACAAAGTTAGAACCGTGACAATTGAGCGCTGGGCACCGAAGGGTTCAACGTTCAACGTTCAACACTCAGCTGTCAGATACTCCTGTCCAATTCCCCAGAATCACTCAACCGAAAGTTGATAAATGGCAACCGCTCAGCATTATTGATAGGTTTTACATTTGGTATACTGGCGGAAGGAATATACACAGCTCCATGATCCACAGGGCTTTGGGTCCCACTGGGGAACTGCCGGGCCCAACTGCCATTAACACTACAGCGAATGTCCATCGGACGCCTCAAGGAGACCGTAGACCGCAGAGTGAGCAGAAGGGACCTCAGAGAAACTTCACTCTTGCACTTGTGAAAAGCGATCGAAGGAATACACTGGCAGGGAGTCTGGCAAGGAGAGATTGAGTTAACCTAGCTGTGATACAATTATTGACAAGTACTGTATCAGAGGTAGCGATTGAAAGAGTCGAACCCTCTTTCCAGTAGTATGGACCACCCGGTATGGTGAACACCCATATCTTCGTCAAAGGGGCCGTTCGCTAGACTGAGCTACCAGGTTTATGGACCCACTTGGGATCTGCTTCCCTCACCCGGCCTCCTCCTTGATCCCGTGTTCTTCGTATTCTCCTTGTGTTTGTTCATCTTCTGTTCCTCCAGAACCTTCACGCGCTTCGCAACCTCTCGTTCCCATTCCTCAAATGTCTCTTGTGAGACTATCCCCTGCTCACGCAGATACGTCATCAATTGGTAGAAATATGCCCAATAGTTGAGAGACTTTTCCGCGCGGGCAACTCGCCATTTGACGCCTTCCAGTTCCTCTACCCGATTCTTCAAATCTTCCCGGGATCGTCTGAGAACATCCTGCTGCTTACGCGCTGGATTGGTCAAAAATACATCGAAATCGTCTCGCGCCTTTCGGTCCGCAAAGGTAGCATAGCCGATTTCAAGCGGGTCCTCATCCTTCTTCCTCATGCCCTTGAGATGCACACTCGATTCATAGCTGTAATTATCTTTACCGCCTCCATTGTCAGAAATGGTCAGGCAAACCTTCCCTGTCTTGGATTTACGTTCTGTTAGAATGTACTCGTGCATCTCTAACTCTGTATTCCATATGTATTTTGATTAACACGCGCTCTGTGAGTGAAATTCGACTCACTTCTGGTTATTGTACCCGATGAAGCCCAAGAATCCCATGTTTCTTGAGTAATCTTGGTTTGCTGCTTAGCGAAGTTCAATTGGCCCGTCTCCCATGAAAGGTATGTATCTTGGGTTATGAAGCTCGACAATGGATCGTCTAAACCAGAAGGCGTAATGGCGAGGAGCTTCATGACATGATCAACACCGGTCCAAGGTGCACGGGGATCCTTCACTGACAGGTCACTGCGTGCATAGTTGACGATAGAATCTCTTTGAGCCCCATCAGCAAAATGAGCATAACCAAGAAGCACTGAAGATTCTGATGTTGGACAGTCAGGGCCCATGCAAAGTTTAGTGGCGCCGATAGTCAGATATACTGACATATCCCCTTCCTTGGTACGATGGCCATGTAGAGTAATATCTAGAATTCAACAGTCAAACTATGTATAGAATCATCTTGTGAGGGAACTCACCGTCTACTTGGATACCAGGAGCAGACTGGCGAGCAGGACTGGGCACAATCATGCGACCGAGCGTATTAGGATCAGGGGGAGTAGTGGAAGGCTGACGAGCAGGCGCAGGTGAACCAAGCGGATGTGCAATCACGTCGATGCTAAAAAAGCACGTAACGAGAAAGACGGCGAAGAGCTGGCGAGATGGCGACGTGAAAGCGCGCTGGGCTTCTAGACCCAATGGCGATACGGAGAGTAGCATGTTTGGAAGATGGTAAACAGATTGTTCAGAGAATCAAACAAGATGTGACGTGACTAGAAATGACCAGCAAATCCAGTGTACTCCAGCCTAATGCAGCCGTCAGTGGACAAAAATCGGAAAAAAGAACGGTCACATACCAGTGGAGTTTTGCTTTGAGAAGATGAGAGAAGGAATGAAGAGACAGGAAAATTTTTACACCACCCAGCAACGTGGCAATGATGGGATGATGGGATGATGGGATGAGGATACTAATAGGAGCTTCCCACCCAATGCCCACCCGAGTCTTCCATAGCTTTGCTCTGAAAAAGCCTTGAATCAACATGCAGACTCATTGGTGACCATGCTTAGCATTGCCCATGAACAGCCCTCTACACCTTCTGCTTCGCTCAGTCGACGGGTGCCACTGGTTCAAGTTTGCCTCGTACGGCAGCAAACGCAAATAAGAAATCTCTTGTACGGGATGTGTTCGATGCTTTCAACTGGGCAACACCGTCACGTCTTGAAATTCAAGTTTTGACAATTGAGTGCCGAAGCGGTCCAGCTGTCGGAGGACCTGTCTGCAATGTGCATTATCCATAGGTTCGCATTTGGTAGATTCAAGGAACTCCACTCTCGCACTGGCGAAAAGTAGTCGAAGGATTACAGGAGGTCTGGCAACCCGGGGAGTTCAAGTTGACCTAAGTAGCAGAGATACAGACATTGACAAGTACCGTACTAGAGGTACCTTACACAAAAGGATGCACTTGAAAGAGACGAGCCCAAGCCCTCCTTCGAACTACCCACGGTGCCGATGCCGCTAAACACCCATACCACTCTTAGGCGGCCGCGGCTTATGGTCGGTCCAAAGGTGTCCTCCCCTTACTATCCGGCCTCTTCTTTCTGGTGTTTATATAAACCTTCTTATTATCGATGCTTTTCTTCTTCTTATCTTTCTCCAGATCCTTCACGCGCTCCGCAACCTCACCTTCCCATCCCTCAAACGTCTGTTGTGAGACTATCTCTTTCTCATGCAGATACGTCATCAATTGGTAGATATACGCCCAATGGTCGAGAGACTTTCCCGCGCCAGCGACTCGCCATTCGACGCCTTCCAGTTCCTCTACCCGATCCATCAAAGCCTTCCGGATTGGTGCCAGGACAGCATCACGCTCCTCCTTCAGTTGGGCCCCGCTCTTCCCTAGTGCGGATGGAGCCGTGTATTTTCCTTCCTTTCCTACCTTCGGGAGAGGCAGTAGCTGCTCAATCAGACGAACCGAAAATATATCGAAATCGTCTTTCGCCTTTCGGTCCGCAAAGGTAGCATCGCCGATTTTGAACGGGTCCCCGTCCATCTCCTTCAGACGTTCCTGGAGATACTCTTTGGCTGGTTCCAAGCTGTGATAATCTTCTCCAACAAACAGGCAAACCCTGCCCGTCCTGTAGCTACGTTGAGTTTGAACGAACTCGAGCATCGATAACTCTATACCCCATATCTTGATTAATACATGTGTTCGTTGAGTGAAATTTTGACTCACCTCTAGTGATTGTACGCGATGAAACCCAAGAATTTATTTGTTCTTGAGTTATTTTGGTTGATTGTTTCTTAGCGAGTGCCAACACCTCCTCCTCCCACGAATGGTATGTATCTAGAGTTATTGGACTATGGGTGTTGTAAACCAGAGGCGTGCGGTGTAATAGCAAGAATATTCATGACCCAATCAGCATAGGACCAAGATGCATCGGGATCCTCCATTAACGGGGCCATCGGAAGACCCTTGCGCACATAGTTGATCGTATCGTCTCTTGTGATGCTGTCCTTGAAATGAGCATAACCAAGGAGCATCGAGAATTCGGATGCTGGACAGTCGTGGTCCCTGCAAATTTTGTCGGCACCGATAGTCAGGTATACTGACATCTCGCCTTGGTCGTTGCGATGGCCATGTAAAGTGATATCTATGTAGCGCAGTTAGGTTATGCGTAAAATCATCTTGCGAAGTGACTCGCCGTGTGCTTGTATAGCATAAGGGGCAGACGCAGAAGCAGGCAAAAGCTGACCAAGCGTATCAGGATCAGGGGGTGTAGTGGAAGGCTGACGAGCAGGCGCAGGTGAACCAAGCGGATGTGCAATCACGCCGATGCTAAACAAGCACGTAACGAGAAAGACGGCGAAGAGCGGGCGAGATGGCGACGTGAAAGCGCGTTGGACTTCTCGACCCAGAAATGGCGATATGGAGAAGAGCATGTTTGGACGATAGTACTAGTGAACAGGTAGATCAGGGGATCAAACAAAATGTGACTGGAAATGACCAGCAAATCCAATGTACTCCAGCCTAACAAGCCGTCAGTAGACACGAATCGAGAGCAACAACGGTCGCATACCGGTGGAGGTTTTCTTGAGAAGATGAGAGAAGAAAGCAAGTGATGAGAGATATGCACAGCTTCAGAGCGGGACTTTTGCCCTTTGTCACTGGCTTTCAACCGTAGCGGCCATCTCCATTTTGCCGCCGATGCAACCAGCAGATGAAGATCAAACTCCCGCCGAGACAAACGACGCGCAAGCAGGCAATATCTCAGCTCCAGACCCTGATTCCAATGGCCCACAAACCCAAGTCAAGATGAGCAAAAATGCGATGAAAAAAGCTGCAAAAGCCGAGCGCTATCAAGCGTTCAAACTCGAACGGCGGGCTCGAGAAAAGCAGATGCAGAAAGAGAAAAAGAAGATAAAAGCTCAGAAGAGGGCTGCCGGTGAGCTGGACGATTCTGTAGAGGTTGAGGAGAAGGCAAGGAAGAGGCAGAAGACGAGCGGGTTTGGAGGGAAAGTTGTGTTAGATCTGGCTTTCGACGAGTTGATGTCAGAGAAGGTTCGAATGTTCTTAACTAGATTCTGCGTCACTAGGATAACTCACCCTCTTGTCATCATAGGAAATTAACTCCCTCTGTTCGCAGCTTGCCTACACATATAGTGCAAATCGCAACGCTTCGTATCCCTTCCATCTGCTCTGCACATCTCTAAACGGCCGCACGCGAGATCGATTGGAAGCTATCAACGACGGTGCTTATAGGCGATGGACACATACTGAGTGGTGGGAAGATAGTTATGAGCAGTTGTGGTCGTTTCCGGGCGCCTCCACGTCGACCGAGGGATCATCTGAAGGACCAGCACCGAATCAGGCGGAGTCGGAAGCCATAAAGCAGAGTGTGGTATATCTCACTGCCGATTCTGGAGAGGAGATCGAGGAACTTAAAGCAGACGAGACGTATATCATAGGTGCATTGGTTGATCACAATCGCTATAAGGTCTGCTAAATTCTATCCGAACTTCCTGCTCTCGAATTGATGTACTATGTCGCTCTACTACCAGAACCTGACCCTCGACAAAGCGAACAAGCAATCCATCCGACACGCTCGACTTCCGATTGGAAAATATATCTCCTCTCTTCCTACGCGAAAGGTGCTCACAGTGAACCAGGTGTTCGAGATAATGCTCAAATGGGTCGAGACGCGCAACTGGGAAGAGGCCTTGCACTCCGTCATCCCAAAACGTAAGTTCCTCAACGGAAAGGATGACAAAAAGAGTCCGGAGGAGGAACAAGTGGTCACGGTCGTACTGAATGATGTTAGTGATGCTAACGTTGAAGCAAATGATTGAGGCAGAAGTTGCTGTATGGAATCATTCCTATGCTTGAAGTTAAGGCTATAGATGGACAGAAATCGATATCGTCAACCTGCCATATGGTGTAGCACCGGGGCTCGAGCTGTCACAGGCGCGGTCCCCGTTCCTCCTGTAAATCGAGGAACAAGGGGGGATCTTCCTAGCCTGAGCTTCATCGTGTTCGATATTGATTCTATCTCTGGGCCATACGGATGCGGAGCCCGGTTAATCAAGCTAGAGGTAAGCATGTCGAGCATTGGTATTGGGCAGACACACCAGCTGATACAGCCTGATATTCTCTGTAATACTATCTCCTGTAGAGTAATTAACATCTTTCAATAGTCAAACGAATGGGCTGCGAAATCCTAGACGCTTCTGGGTACCAATAGAAGTAACCATCTGGCCCTAGGCACACCTCCTTGAACACTGCTTTCAATACTCGGTAGAACTTTGGGTAATAGCGGGCGGTGTATGTACTCATTCCGTTCATTAGGCCAAGGGCTTGACTCGGACATTCAGAATGAGATCCTATAGGTCGCCGAATCGCGAATTGTGTCCAGAACCGAGAAGTACATGAATTGAGACAATCGAATAGCAGTACAGAGTACACAACAACAGCTCCCTGTCAAAGTGAGCAAAACCCAATATTCCCTGAAGTATACCTCGCCGTTCTTCCTGCGTTCCTGGTATCTTTGCAAGCCCCCCTGTAGTGAAACCAATACACTTTAATATCTACAGTATTAAGAGATAAGTACTTTCAGAACGTCCAACAAACCTAGTTCAACATCGTTATACAGGTAGTACATTATACATGAGTTTAATGCATCATCATGATTTATAGCGTAGCAAATGATAGTAGCAGTCGTGAGTAGGGTACCGCAAGGGTGAAGGTATAAGATGTGAGGGGAGGTATAAGAAGTCCAGATGCATGCTCAAGCAACAACCGTGCGTTGACCAAGTCCGGTGTGCCCGAAAGCATGATGAGTATGATATGTGTTTGTCTGTGGTGTAGGCGAGTGATACATCTCTCCGCCGCAGCTAGGTTGAGCGGTTTGCCTTGACGTCGACGAGTTTGACGGGCTCTTCGTGGATTGGGTATCATAGTATCGCGAAGGAGCCATTGTAGAATCTCCGATTGGGTGTACATGATCAGGAATATTGTCGTGACGATAATAGTCTGCGATACTCGATGAAGACGGCATAGAACCAAGCTGCGTATGATCCCATGCAGGAGGACAACTGTACCAGCTCTTCGAGTCCACGAGCGAGCTTTCACCGTTGACCATGCCCTCCTTCGACTTCACATCGGCATCGGCATATTGCTGGACATCATCGACGGTGACGACCGAATCGCAGAAAGGGAACCTTGAACGCTTGTAAGCTGCAACTCTAGAAGCCCGCATTTGAAACCATGAGCATTGGGAACCCACCTGGGACTCGACAAGGTCGAACACGGAAAAGACTTACTCATCAGAGCGCTGTTGGTAGAGAAGAACGTGAGGGCCGAGAGCCCTTGTTGGAGGGAAGTTAAGAGGGAGTCTTCGCGTTCTAAGAGTAGGTCTCCCTTGTCCATCTCCGATATGGCGTGCAAGTGCGCATCAGATCGCATCGAACGCAGACGGAGAACCTCTCGATCCAATGTCTGGCAAGCTAGCGCCCAAAGCGTCTATGCGGGACGAAAGGAAGATTGAGAAATATGTCCGAAGATACTGGAGCAAAAACAAGCATACCCCCATGATAGGATTGACACATCCGAATTCAGCTACATTCAATCCCCCTCCGTGAATCATGGCCTGCGCACTCTTGACACAAGTTTGGCGGCAATCAACGTCCGTTTCTGCGAAAGTCTCATTCAATCGTATGATTGACCCATGGATTAAACAGTGGGCTAGATGAATTGCTCGGACAGTTGATACACTTTGAGTGCCGGTATTGATTTCTTCGAGTGGAGACATTCGGGTCCGTAAGGAGTTAAGCAAGTGTTGCACGGATTGGAACGCGGCAAAGAGGGTCTGAGCATCGCGCGCAGGCATATCTATGTTTCATGAGGAACGGCCAGGGCGAAAAACCACGATCATAAACGCACTAGTATAATATTGCCCTGCCACGAACGAAGCTTGATGCAAAAGCAAGGAGGCTTTGGTGACCACATTCAACGTACTCACAAGTTGATGCTCATCCTCTCGTTGCTGGATATGATTGAGGTAGTCATGTACGGTGGACGTACCACGGGGCGGTAGAACATTCTGTTTACGACAGAGGACTGATGCTGAGCTTACTTCGATCGTGAAAGAACGAAAGTTTGGAATGGTAACGCACCTTTTTATAAATGTCCATATCCAATGGCCACGGTGTGTCTATCTGGCATCCAGGAGCATCAAACACACCGCATACAGACCTCGGAGGGTCGACGGCAACAGCGAGGTCTCGATAGAGCGTGAACACTGTCCAAAATGCGTTGATACGTTCACCTTCCTCGATCGCGTCTTGTGAGGGAGGGAGCCTGATCCACCCATCCGGAACCGATGCCGATATTGAGTTCGAGGCCCACTGTCCCTGTTGCTGGGAGGACCTAAGGGTGTTAAGTCCGCAGCCCAGAACAAGCGATGCAGCACTGGAGCTGTGGCGTTTGGCTTCAAGAATTCGACCATTACGGAAGAAGTAGTATGCGAGTAGAGTCTCCGCCTGGATGGTGTGCATGAAGCGATGTGGATGAGGGTTCGAGGTACTTAAATCTGATGCTGTATCTCGAAGAGCACGGACGAGTAGCGTATGTTCAAGGTCTTTGTGTTGAGTTTGCGGCGATAGATGGATTCCCCAGAGGTAGACAGTACTCAGTAGTCCCGGACAGGGCCTGGATTGGTGCCCAAAATCCAATGGCAAGAGGGCAGAATTTGTAAACCGAGGAATGTTGAGAAAGAACCCAAAGGACAGAGCATGTGTGAAAAACCATTCAAGGCTGGGAAACAGTATCAAGTTGCTGTAAGCCCACATAGCTTCTAGAAAACTTACAGGTTTCGAGTTGCAGGAAGAGGAATTCTTGGTTCGCCGGCAGGTGAAGCGGAACTCTTTCGTTCAGATGATCCAGAGGAACCACCTAATGATGGTGATTAGACAAGAGCAGCACTCATGATGATATCAAGGCTGTACCAGGACGCGGACTAGGCAAAGTTCCCAAGGACGATGAGACGGAGAACGGCGAAGAGGGAGAACTATGAGTGGAGTACGATGATGATGGTCTGGCAACCTTGATCCGAATAGTTGAGTCACTTTCATGACCTAAATTACCCAAGCCATGCTCGTATGGATCGTGGAGCGCGACAGGCGGTGTTTCTTCGGGATGTTCGTACTCTCGAAGGCGAGCTTCCAGCCGTGAGACGGTCTCTTCAAGTGCTCGAGTCCTCGACCTTCCAGGGCCGTCAGCATATTCACAAGGATCGTCTTTCGGAGTTCGTTGACAGGGTCCACATATTGGACGAGCACCATCGCATCTCTTGGGACGAAAATCAAACCAAGTCGCTGGGCACGGTTGATGATAAACTTACAATCTTGAGAAATCTAAGTGAGAATTAGGAGGCGTTGTGGTTGGCTGTAAGAGAAAAGAAAACGCACCTGCACGTCAAGCAAGCCTTTCCTCTTTTCAATGGTCTTGAAGTACCAGCACCGGGCGGAGTATGAGGACGTTGCGAGATACTAGAGGTCATAAAGGTTCGGTTCGTGAACAGAAAGCCGTCAAAATGTAACAGCAATAGAACAGATTGGAGTCGAGAGCAAAGGATGTATGAAAGTTGAACATTGTTGCTTAAGTACAGCTGGGATTAAGTACGATTTCCTGTTAGGGCGGACCTTAATATCGGGATTGTAGATCTGAATTCGAAGGAAGTCCTTAATTCGGCCTGTACGCAGATAAACTGTCGAAGAGGAAGCTCAAAGAAAAAAAGAGGCTGTGATTGTCAGGATAAAAGGAAACGCGTCGCAAAATGCCGCGTGGGTCCAAAAATGTGGGAAAATTTGATAGATTACACGTGGCCTTGCTCAGCCAGCCTAGACTGTCACTTTGTACTATTTTTCTTTCCCTGCTCACTCGTTGTCGCTGCATTAAACTTGCCAACTTTTGCCAACTCATGACCTTCTTCTATCTTTCTGACAACTGCGGAATATCGCGACAATCCTGACAATTTGTACACCCTAACAATTGCAAAAGAGTTCACCGTTTCAAAGTTCTTCGTGACTCTGTCCCTCACTTGTACCATACTCAATCGTGCCTGGTATAAGAGATTTCGTCCTTGTTTTGATTCCCTATCGCGTCGGGACGGATCTATGAGCGTTGTGCTAGTCACAAGAAAAAGGTAAACCTTCATATTACGCCTTAATAGTGACTCTTTATACAGCGCTATCCAACTGCTCCCGTAGTCTTCCAGGTCCAGTATGACTTTCCGGCTACCGAAACTCCTGCATCCGACCGAAAATTTTCGCTTTTAGTACGATGCTGTGCACGGTCGCCTACTAGATCAAAACCTACGCCGAATTGTCAGTTGCAGGAAGAATATAGGTACGTGCTTCACTACCAAGCTTTACCCCAACGCTACTAAATCATTGGAACTCAAATTGAAGTTTCCAACAGATCTTACACTGCATGCACGACTAAATAAGTGGTCCAAACTATGTTGAACTTATTTTGAATTCTCGAATAATGGGAAAATCCTAAGTAGCCCCACATATGGTAAAACATATTTTAAACATATTTTAAAAAATGACCATATATGTAAATTTATGGTCAACTTTTGGTAGAAAATCTAATTATGTTTACCATATATAGTGCTACTTAGTATGTTCCCATTATCCGAGAGTTCAAAATAATTTCATCATAATCTGGGACCACTTATTTGGTCATGCATGCAGTGTTACAGCGAAACACGGGAACGAGGGGTATGTGACTCATATGCTGTATGCCACGTGGGTTCCAGCTTCAAGTTTCCAAGTTCATGAACCATGATCATCTCTGACATACGAAGCACACTTTTCTCTCCACTCAGAAATGAACTCCACTTGGCTCCGCAAAAGAGCTAGAACAGCGGCTTCATTTTCTTGCGCTCATGATCTTCATCGGTGTTTCTTCCTTCCCGACTTCCTTCTTTACAGTGAGTAAGGGACAAAGAGAGCAATTGGAGGTAAGTGTTCGCAGTACTTTCCGAGTTCTCTTCGTTGTACTTTCCTCCCACTCATGTCTATTCCGAATGATCGGAAGATTGTCAGATTATCCGGTCTCAAGGTACCGAGCTATTGAAACACCCATTTCAAGACCATTAATCGATAGGATTGAAGAGGGCATATTCAGGAACTCTATAAAGGTGTGAGTAAGAGCCCTTCCAGTAACGAAAGTAATTAAATTTTTTCCGAAAATAAATGAAAAAAATGTTTCGGCTCGTGTGACCCGGTGTGACCTTCCTGTTACCAGACCGTTACCTCCCGTTACAACCTACCATATTCTGCCCAGCTGTCCCCGCCACATCTGCCATTTGAACTCTTCTATTCTGTTCTCAACTCATACATGTCAATGAAAGTCCATGATGCTGTGTACTAGAGGTCTTTGAGGCTGGGTCAGAGGTGCTGGTGGGGAAATAGATGACTCTCAAAGTGAGTTACAGAGTTCAAATTGTCTGTGAGCCTCGCTGGCTCAAGATTTCCAGTATTTGACTGCTGGTCTCAAAATTTAGATTGTTTACTCATTCATTTCAACACTCTATATCCCTACCTTCTCGCAAATCAATTACCAGTTTCAAATAACTTTAGCAATGAGCTTACACACTGAGCAACACCCTCTCCTTGAATTTTTGCAGGTGTCACACACATTCGAGCGCTGAGGAGCGCCTAGGAGCGCTAGCGCTAATGCCGTCACCCATTTGTCACTCCTGAAAAATAGTTTCATTTATTTTCAGGAAAAAAATTAATTACTTTCGTTACTGGAAGGGCTCTAAGCGCTGCAGCGCTGAGCTTCACTTACAAACTCTAGAGAAGCGAAGTGTCGGACAAAGCTTTCGCTCACATTTACAACTATTTACAACCTCCTTGTGCTCGAAGCTTGAGAGCCATTCATTTCTTTATTTGGCATTGATCATCTTCACATGAAGGTAATCTCATAAGCCCGAATCGATCATCTGGTGTGATGGGGCCGTTAACGGTTATAGTATCTCAACGAATCGAGACGGTCAGCTTAGTGCATGAATGGGGGATCTATTACGGATCCCTCCGGGTGTGCGCAAGTTCGTGGACAGCGCCGTTCACGTCTCAACCAAGACTGAAGAGCTTTGAGGCTCAACATTCAAGCATTCGGGTTGGAAATCAAAACTGTATCACGATACGGTGCATAATCCTCCGACTATACACATCATCCAACATCACGATCCCGCTTATTCCTCGCAAGCACGTTCTTCATGCGCTTCCTTCGCCCATTTCGCCCGTGATGCATACGCTCATGACTCATGCGGATGAGTCACGGTCAGCAGGAAGCTCAGAAGATCCGTTTTGAAGTGATTATTTCGAGGATGAAGCACTTGCTGAGTAGTCAGCTCCTTGATTTACGTGGTGTAATCGTCATCGAGTTGGTTGTAGACCCATCCTTGGACCTTTTCTGTGGTTACCCTTGCGCACTCCAACCTCACCATGCGAATGTTGATGACCAAGACCTCGTCTTCCAAGGCTCCTGCCTCATCTCGCCTAGTGCGATTCCTTTCGAGCCGGATCCTAGGTTATGGCATTAGCTCTCTCCAGTCAATACACCCGTTCCGCACCCCTAATAGGGGCGTTGGAGATTTACGAATAGTCATGGACAATAATATACACCGCGTCCTATCGTCCAATGAGCTTTCCTGCATGAAGTTCTTTTCCGCTTGCACATCACTACGAGTACAGGTAACGGTGGGGCAACGTGTGGTAACTGCTCTGATTTGTGGCTTAGAGCCAACACCGACGCGAACCTCCGACTTTGATTTCCTTCAGTTCCTATCATGTTCTATCTTGTTCAATTCACATCCGAAATAATCTCAGTCCATGCATCAGAACGAATTGCTCCATGATGCTGGTCCTCGCTGGCATCTTATCGGTTCTTCAACATTCCCAATGTACCAACCAATATCCCATTTAGGTAATTTTCTGTGGTAAGTGGTGTTTTTCTTTCTCCTTTCCCTAGTACGCACCCCTCCGGCAAGATCTCTGCGACGTTTATGCGATCCGTATCGCCAGTCGACTGACCATCGTTCGAGTACGTCGGACAAGAGGAGCTTCTATTTGTCTTGAGGTTTCTAGTGTCAATACACATTACTAGGAGCTAATTTACTCTGAAGAGGTATTTTCAAACATTGCTGTTTAGCAGGACACATCTCAATGTTGAAATCGATGATAATCGGAAAATTTCTGACATGCTCTCCGCATGGTTCAAGGAAGGCAGTTCACGTTTGTACAGAACATTGCTAGACATTGACTGGGTCTCGCTGGACAAACAGTTCAGAGATCGTACGAATATAGACTTCATCAACGATTTACTTGCTGGAAACCTGCTGGACACTCCTGGACTCGTGTTATCTATGACAGTAAAATGACAGTCAATCCAGCGAATAGCCTATAAGTGCTCGAGCTGACACTTGTGACTATTCATCTTACCGAAATTCTATTGACATACTCAAATGTTAGTCTTGGGATATCCTATTACGATTCACCTTGGTACACTTCGAGTTGTTGACAACAACTTCATTTGAGCTGTCTCATAGGCATCTAGACCGGTCAAGCATGGTCTGAATATCAAGGAGGTTTCCGTTCTTCGATGAAGCAGAATATAGATCTCGAAGATAAAGAACCTGATGTAGTTTGTTGATTATCGTCGAATGTCCTGAATTACTACTATTGCATTCAGCGAACATTGCTATACATTTTCCGCACTTATCGAGGCACCACTGCAGGAGTCCATGTGCAGAATAAGGATAGATGAAGGTCGCAAAAGCTGGCGCTGCTACTACATTTGTATATCACTAGTGGTATCGCGGTTAGTAGCATTGAGCGGGTCAATGCGGGATTCAAATTCGTCGTCCATTGCTCAAACAAGTTCATCCGAAATATGCGGGGGGATTGAACCTTTTCAGTGATCCTCTTAGTGGATGCTCCCCTTGCTCCAATTAACTAGTTCAAATTATGTACATATCTGTACTTGGTAATCTTTCACACTCGTTGGAGAAATAAACCAGGTTTGGAAATCAAACAAACACGACCTTGTTGGCTGGATCCTGTAACTAAAACAATGGCTAAATACAGCTTGATTAATATTGGAATATGAGAAACAGAAGCACAAACATCTCCAGTCAAACCTCCGAGCCACCTCGCAACATTCAGCCCTTCATCAGGATCTAGACAACTATTCAATGCCGTCGATCCATCACCTATCGATAATGAACATCTTAAGGCTGGTATGTACTGGTTTTGCAAATATATCCGAGATACAGACACTGGCATCTGCTCAGTGCCACTACCCAAGTAACGCTAGATGGGTAATGAAGAGACAGTCAAGGCTCGAACGACATAGAATGCCTGAACATTGAAGGATCATGAGGTACTGGGGGGGTCTCGGGCTAAAGAAGATGAGCTAACCTCAGCCTGGTTGCCAGGAGTTTGAGCAGCGGATTTGGACATCCTTCATATTTCCTCCTAGATGTACATCCTTCATGAGTCTTGGGTAGTGGCCCTCTGTCATTCAAAGGCATATGTTTGTGTTCAGGAAGTTTTCCTCCATGCCTCGTAGTGTGCGACCATCTTTAACAACAACGTACTTACTCGAGATGATTGGCCACACCTGGAACATATTGAAATCGGGTATCTGCAGTATCTGTAGACGGTGGCTTTTTTTATTCTCTCGTTCATTGGCTTGTGGGTTTGGAGATAGAAGAACGTGGTTTGTTGGAACACTTATAGAACACGTATCGAAGTTCATAGACTTGCGACCTGGACCTCAATTACATTCCAAAGATGTACACCAGTGCTCCAACCACCACAGAGCGTGCACTGAGGCTTGCAGAAAGATTGTTACAGGCAAGGGTTCCCTACCCATTGGTCCTGGTGGCAAAGACGGAATGCGAGGATATCGGGTGGCGTTTCAGCCTCCAATGAAAGAGGTCGACTTGAAGTTGGACGATAATCGATGGATACCATGAGCGGGACGTCATGTGCGCCTAGCAGGATTGACGGACGAGTGTTGGAAAGGAATTTGTCCTGTTACGACCGCGTCGCTGAACAGCGATGGATGATCACAAGAAATGATACCAAAACAGATATGAACAGAAATAGGATAGAGGAGAAACGGAAGATGTACTTCACATGATACGTGCACTGGCGAGAGCAATATTCGGCTCATATCCGTGTCGCGGAAGTCTGTTCGTGCTGCTGTCTATGCAGCGGGAGCCCCTGTGGCAGCATTGTGGTTTAGAGACTGTCAAGCTCGAAGATTGAGGTTTGAAAGCGGAAATCAGAAACTTGAAGCAGCTTGATTTTCCTTCGCGTTCTGAGTCTAAACGCTACAGTGTGACTACATGGTCAATACCAATCGTGGCTGACAAAGTTTATGGACTACATCAAAAACCTGGAAACTGCAGTTGTGTCTATGCCAGTGCAAGTGTGATCAGAAACCTTCCACGACACTACGTACCTGTATCGAGCACTGTTAATTGTTACTTCAGGGCATGCTAGGAAAGTTATCCGTCAACGAGCGACAGCGGGCAATATTCTGATATCCCGACCTTTTCTACTTCTCCCTACTTCTCCATGTCCACAGTGCGACACAACTGAAAAGACTGGGAGTCGAAGTGAGAAATGCCGGAGATCAACTATTGGCCAAAGATCGATTCAAAATCATCATCAAGGACCATCCTCCAAGTTAGAAAGTTGAGAACGAACCATAGGAAGTTTAAAGCCTTCGGCGGCTTCAGGTCATATTCAGGTTGCCAGTCATCAGCATCACAGCGTTGATTATCTCACTCAGAGTCGTTCAACGTTCAGCAGCAGTCAGTCCAATGTCGGAGAGTTTCGCTGGAAATTCGGGACTATCCAGGACCACCTGGGCCAATTATCACCATTGTCTTTGGGACAAGCAGTAGATCATTGATGGCTCAAAGAGCATGTTAGCGTTGAAGCTGAAGCCTGACATGCCGTATGAGACTCAGGGATGGTAGAGGGACATGAGTGCCAAAATGAAGCCCAAACGAAAATTCAGCCGAATATCCGACAGAGGTTACCGGGAATTGCTGGCCGAAATCTCCAAGCGCCGGAGCGCCCACCGCCAAGGTGCTCCTATTAGCAGCCTTGGGAAAAAATGCATACTATAACCCTTGCAGCTCCCAACATGCTAGCTTCTGTGTTGTCGCGATTGACAAGGACCGTGGAGAGCACTGTGCCATATTCGCGATCTTTCTCAACTACCTATCTTCGCGCTCAGTCTAAATCTGCAATTGTTACCGGAGCAGGACGTGGGATGTGGGTTCAACTGATATCCTACTGCCCTAGCCACTTTCAAATCTCTAACCCATAATTTGTCCTCTACACATAGAGGAAGAGCGATAGCTCTACGACTTGCGCAAGACGGGTTCGACATCTGTGTAAATGACCTGCGTAAGAATGAAGAGGATGTCAAGAATGTATGTGTTATCGATGATCCTATCTGATTCATCTTCAAACATCTCTGTTGCAGGTGGTCAACGAAATTCAACTGCTGGGCCGCTCCAGTGTTGCGTTCTGCGGCGACGTATCCTCAATGGAATCTGTCCAAGAAATGATAGCCGCCTCCGTCGAAGGTCTCGGTCCGCTCAATGTCATGGTCGCCAACGCGGGCATCGCCCAAGTTGGTTGGCCGATGAATGTCAAAGAAGCAGATATGCGTAGGATGTTTGAGACAAATGTCTTCGGAGTCGTGAATTCGAATATTGCAGCAGGGCAGCAGTTCATCAAACAAGGAACAAAAGGGAAAATTTTGAATGCTGCGAGGTAAGAAATCATTATCGTGGAATTTCATTGTACCGATTGAACACTCTGTCCTAGTGGAGTGTCGTTCAGAACAGACCCATTGCTTCCCATGTACAGTGCCAGCAAAGCCGCTGTACGGAGTATAACCCAATCTTTCGCCATCGAACTCGGAAGATGGGGTATCACCGTTAATGGTTACGCTCCTGGAATTGTTCAGTCTGCAATGTGGGAGCACATTGACGCTGAACTGAGCAAGATCAACGGTTTGCCAAAGGGGGAGAATTTTAATGCGTTCACAAATAGCATTGCTCTCAGAAGGACAAGTACACCTGAAGATGCGGCGAAGCTAGTATCATACCTTGCTGGACCAGATTCAGACTATGTAACGGGTCAAACGATCTTAGTAGACGGGGGGCTCGTGTTTAATTAAGCAATGTACTAAACAGTATGTCCTTGGTGGAAGTCTGTAGGTTTTCCAAAAATCTAGTGCCGTCTATTGGGATTTGTACTAATTCAGTGATATGAAAGACCCCGTGTATCTACAGCCTGTAAAACTTCGTCAACGTTTGCCATGAACGAGGACCAATCTTCCTCTGTAACAGCAGGATTCAAGGACGACGATACATTCACCTGCGAATAACCTGCCAAGTAATCAGAAGCTATATCCATATGATGATCTGCAGCTGAGTCCCGCACTGTCAATGAGACGTTCTGATTTCCGGAATTAACTGTAACGTACCGCCTGCAGAGTAGTTGAAAACACCAGAGGAATAAGTCTGGTCCGATCCAACGATCTTTGAAGAATCCGCTGTGTTACGTGGTGCAGCATTGGTGTGGTAGAAGGTTGGATGAGTATCAGGGGCAATGCCGAACGCGGAGGTAACTGGAAGGCCCGAGCTTGTGCTGGAACTGCTGTCGTTTCCTACATGGCCAAATGTATCGTCAGGACTAGATGCAGAGCCGGTTGATACGGACAGTGCAGTATCGGAGCCAGGGCTTGCCCTAGTAGCACTGTATCCTGAAAAGTATAGCTCGACCATATACATCATCGAGCTCAAAGCATCACTTGCAGCTGAAATGAGTACCAGTAGAACATGGTATAAAACAATGAACGACTGACTTGATTCTTCCTGCTATCTGGTATCTGTTAAACAGCTGTCATCAGTGTCTCCATCATTACAGGATGACAGTAATTATTAAACTCACTTCTTTTCATATCGGGTTACCGCCTTCATGGAATGGCGCACATCATCCATATCTTTGCTTGAGTCTTGTGGTATAACAGAGTATTTGTTTCTCCAGATGGTCATAAGAAGCACGATGGCAGCAACGAAGACCGGGGACTTTAGAGTGAAAGTCTTATGAGCAACTACGCGATCAAAGAGAGGAAAGTACTGACTGTGAAATTCGGAAGAACCTCGAAACCAATCCGCTCCATAACCTCAAGTATTCTAACCACACTTCTGCCTGCATTGGCACAGATTGCAAGTGAAGGAAATTTGAGCATCGAGGTTTCGTGAGACCGTGGAATGAATTGTTTGTGTATCTGCTCAAGTTCCAAGGTTGAGTATTGCCGTAGACTGCACAGAGAACCATCTCACCTGGATTTGTGTCCAATAATAGAAGCCATACAGTATACAGGATTGACGATGGAACAAACCATCTTCTCTGTGAGGATCCCATTTCACTAAGGACGGACTTCAATCAATCATTCTTCATCATAACCTGTGACAGATGGACAGACAATGTTCAGGAATACCAGACATCCATTGATTAAGCGCAGAATTCAGCTCCGTTACGACTCTGTGATCCCAGTTGGGACCGAAAGCAACCACCTTCTTCCAAATGTGCAATTTCCTTGCAGAAAACTAGCAGGCGTGAGCGTCACCGCAGTGATGAATCAGAAAGAGCCGCCTTACTAGCATGCGGTGCCCTAATCCCGCAATTTCCAGAAGTTTTGAATAACAGATAAAGAACGACATCGTAGAAGGAGTCCCGGGAGGCTGAATGAAGTTTTGAGATGGGTCTTCATTTTCCCAAAATTCATCGTCACATTCAATCGGCGGCTCTAAGTCAAAGCTGGATAGTATCTACGGTTAGATGGATCTCAGAGACAATCCTTATCAGTTATCACTTACTCATCATCTGTCGTTGCCCGAGGTCGTCCAAAATTGATGCTCACCAGCACATCGAGTCCCAACAGTACCCAGAATGCGCGCCTCCAAAGTTCATTCTGGATCGTCCGCGGCTGTCCCTTTTGCTTTCGGTGTACTCCCATTTCTTGTGCGAAGCGTATACCCAGCCCTATAACTCCCCAGGTTGAATGGAACATAGACGTTCCCTTGAGGTATATGGCGGATAGCTATTATTGGATCCAATCAGTGATTGAAAACATGTATAAGCTCCAAGTACATACAGCACAATGTTGCAGCTGATACAATGTAGGTGGTTCGACATCAACTGCTTGTACCTGAGAAACTTGCTGGTACCATGGCCAGCCAAGAGAATTCTCACTGTTCACCCCTTCAGCATAGTTCCGAGAATCCTTGGAGAACTGAGACGCAATGGCACAAACACACAAGACGACACTTCCAAAGCCGTAATCCCGCGTGTGTAAACGATCCGAGACTGCTTTGATGAAGGTTGGACGGTGCAGGAGGGGAAGGTATGGATGGACGTTTACGAAGTAAAGGTCTATGAGACTCCAAAACAAATCATCAGGTGGAAATCTGAGAGGTACATGTTGATCTAGTCTCAGAATATGTCGCTGCCACTGTAAAGCCGTAAACAGTTATGGATTTCTCAGAACCAGAGTTGGACTTACAGGATATATGGTCCAGAACTCTGGCCTTCTATCGACGATTTGTATGGGCTGGTCCCCCATTACCTCCTTCTTCATGTCCACCGCCGTCCTCATCAGCACTAGGTTGCTTGATTTACCGAAATGCCTCCGCGGAGACTCCGTCTTGTTATTGAGTGTGAAACCTTGCACGGATGTAGCAAGTACATCGTCCATTGGTACATCTTCTGAGGAGTCCGATTCATCCGAATCAGTTTGTGAGCCTATTGGAGGATTAGAGGCGGAAATATCCTGAACAGTGCGCCGCCATCGTGACATTTGCCTCTCTAAACCTCGAACACATTGGGAGAGATCCACAAGCATCTTGCGGACGACGCCCGGATCATCTGGTATAGGATATTGTTTTGGATCAGCCAGTACGGCTGTGATTAGTGCTTGCACTGATTCAGAAGGGTGTTTTCGAATTGTCCTGAGGGTGTTGTGGTTGGAACTAAATGAAGGCTGCTTGTTGTGCATGAAGTGAACGCTCACCCCACTCGAGGTCCCCGTTTCTGAAAACGGATTTTGAGTGTCCCCGGTCTGCGCGCATTTCATTACAGAGCATACCTTTTGCTCAGCATTATGAGTACAGTCCACCTCTGCGTTCTGACAGTTGTAGCAAATGTTTCCCGGCCTCGTTGCACTGTCACCTAGTTATAGGAGCTTGTGAGTAGGTTATCTGCGCCGAGGCGGTTCATAGAACTTACATCGAACTTTGCGCCAAATCATAGCACAGCATGACATTTGTAAGGCAATTCTCTGAGCATTTACTACAACGTAAAATCACCTTTCTACAAAAGAGAAACAAAAGTCAAGTCGTAACAAGGCAACATGAGTGGAAAATGACACACTTTTTTTCTGCAAAAATCGCATGCTCCTTGAGCGCGTCGCTTTCTGTCTGTGGGGTATGGATACATAGTAGAAGCGAGTGAGAGGGAAGATGCAAGCAAGGGGCACTAATTAATAGTATCATGATCAAGTACAGATCCCATCCAGCACCGCAATTATCATTGTGATTGAGTGAGTAAACAAGCAGAAATGTATGGACTTCACGTGGTAACGAATGCCTTCGGGAAAGTGCCTATGAGTTAGCACCGCGACTACCTTCTTCGAAACTCTACATAGTGTTTTGTTTTGACTGTATTATGTCTATCTCTGTCTTTATGTTTTTCTCAGCCAATAACGTCACTACTCCGCGTAAATTTGATCCTAACTTGGCGGTTCAACCATTTGGGTATCGTTTGCTCTTCCGTCTTCCGCCCAGCTGCGGGGAAGTAAGCACATAAGGACCCCCTCCTGTCTCAATGTTCGAAATCGGAAAAAGGTGGGACCAGGAAGTCTACAGAGGTGAAGATGTAAACTCCACGACAACTAACGGGTAAGTATTTCCATAATTCCATGAGCAAGTTTATACATTCACACAGGAATCTTACTACTTCGCGGGAGGCAGTCATTCTTGGATTGGTTTCGTTAACCAGCTAGACTGTCGTACCCCTTGTATGAAAGCTTCCCGTAGTATATCGGGTCATCCGACGAAACATGGCGACGTCGTTTGGTCGTGAAGGAGACAAACGACAAACGTACCTGTACGAAAGGTACGCGCCTGCGAACAAGAGTTTCATCATCAGGATTTGCAAACCGCATAGGCTATCAGCTCCTTACGGTCATCAAAAGCATTGAGCAAGGCGATATTGGATGAATTGCCATAAGAAATTGGTCGGGCCAATTTTTATTTTCTCATGACGTAAAATAGGCGGTGCGGCGGCACAATTTGGACCGCTCCAAATACCATAAACGAAATTGGTCCAAAATTTGTTTAAATTGGACTGATGAAATCAATCGTGGGAAGGATGTACATAGCTTGTTTCTTGCTCTCTCCTAGTCTCTCCTTCATGGACAAATATCACTGAAAATTTCTGGGATTTATAGAAGGGGAAGGACACACAACCATTGAGTAGAAAATATAGTGAATGAACATTTTTCATCTGGGGTATGTGAACGATACATCATCGGCATCTCACGGCAAGGAAAATTGGACGCTGATGAAAATTTGGCCTGCAGGGTCCAGGCAGGTCCAAATACATGAGATTTGGACCAAAAGAAATATCAGATTCACTGCACTGCCTCACCTGCCGCTCAGCGGCATGACATCACCCGGCTACCTAAAAAGGATTTTGGACGGTCCAATTTCTTATGGAACGTCCTCCATTTCCCGCCAAATTTCACCATCGATTCAATCATCGCAACCGCACTATCTTGTCCGAGACCTATAGTAACGATAACGAAACGTGGGGTGCGAGATTCCTTCACTCTAGTGGATTTCTTCATCGGCGGTCATGCCTGGAAATCAAGAAGAGTGAGAGTTAAATCCATGAAGCAACGGGGAACAAGCTACGGGGGACGGGGGAGCCATTCCACTTATCATCAGCTCGTTGTTACCAATCATCTGGTCCCAATCATCTGGTCCCAATCACTGTTTAGAGTTGTAAAAGTAGGAAACCGGTCAATTGAGAACCAGTCATCGTAATTACGCTTCTCGAGGTTCTATCGGACAATGGGAATCCGGGATATGAGCTGCTATCATATATGAGTCGAGGAGGGTTCGTATATTGATGTAGAACCTTCGATTTGTCTGGTGAATATGAACTTTCCATTCTCTCTATCCAAAAGTGCGAGGAGAAGTCTAGCAGTTCTTGCTGGGTTTCTGGAGAAAGACTTCTTTCTGCGGGCTTCCTCAGTGACTACTAACGATGAGCTGCAAGCGGATAGTGATAGTCAAACACATGTCCTTTGAAACTATGGCGCCATTTCAACCAGCATTGACGGAATTCGAGCAGAATCCTGATGCACCTGAGTCCGTTTGAGTTCGAGTATTTGTCAGAATGGCCAAAGGACTTGAAGTGGCCGAGCAATTTCCTGACCGAAGAAGCAAAGGAATGACGCTGTGTTCTTCGACAGCGGATAACCACTACAAGAGCACCCTGACAGATGCATTCAGGACCATGTTCACCACCACCAATGAAAAATCTTACCGTGCATTGGAATGAAGATGAGTAGTTCGTGCCGCTACCACAAGCTTCCAATGGGCTCGGCCATGCTAATAAGCAGGAGCCAGAAATTGCTTCTCTGATGAAGTGTCCCCGAATGTTCGACGAAAATCGTCAACGAATCGAGATTCAAGACAAAAGTGGGCCAACTGGAGAGATCAGATTCGTTGGAAGAGTTGGCAAACATGGACCGAATTCCGGAATCCCTAATAGGCACTAGTAGTAAACTAGGAAACTCGTCGCATGTGAAGCGACTGAGGCAATGAAGAAAGGTCAGCGGCTCCGTGTAATGCCCAAGAGGCGTGTCCTCCAGGGTGCGCAATGGAAATTCTGTGGGTCCAGGATCATGGATGGATGTGGCCTTGGTTGAAGCTGAAGCGAAAACAAATTGCCAAACGACTCATGAAGACCGGCACGTGGAAACGATATAGGACTGATGAGTAAGCGGTTGTACAGTATCGGCCGACTAGCTCAGTTGGTTAGAGCGTCGTGCTAATAACGCGAAGGTCTTGGGTTCGATCCCCACGTTGGCCAGTAGTTCCTTTTTTTTTTCTCCAATCGTCCAGCAACAGTTAGTTCGAGAGCTCCCTTAAATATTGGGCAAACATTATGTATCGTATGAGTAACTAAGTTTAGTTTAATCAAAGCATCTAGACAGAGAAAAGCAGTAATCGTGACGATGATCATCACAAAGGTCCTTCATTTGCTTCAAACCGTTCCAAACTCTTCTCCAACTTCGAGGCATCCTGGACTCCTTCATCGCTGCTGACTCCCAGCTCTTTTCCTTCCCTCTCACATCTCTCACAAGGACACGCAAATTTCCAGCCGCGGGCAAGCTCCATTCTACGCCTTCTCCTGCAGTCGACGACGCTTTCACCCTCGTGTTGAGTAGTGTCGACATAGGAAACCGTGAGTTCTTCGCCGGCTTTGAGGTCCCGCAGGGCGATGAGGTGCAGTTGGGAGGTTCCAGCATCAAAAGAGGGTCGAGCGGTAGGTTCACAGGAATGGGCAAGATAGGAGGAGACGGTGTATACTGCACTACCGATCTGGCGGGAGGTTCCAAGGGGAGTCCGAGTTCTTTCGGTATCTTCTGGACGATCGTTTGTTGCAGGCTAGAAGAAGGGATACGTTGATCAAGAACTTCGTGCTATTTTCATAGATAGATTTCGCACCTTGTCATCACGTCCGCCATCATAGAATACACCGTATGCGTTGAAAGCCATCTTCCCTAAGAGAGTGGCATACCTCTCTTCCGTTGCCAAAGCATCCAAACCAGGCATCGCGCTGTCCAACACAGCGGTCAATAACTTCAGACTGTCCTTGGGCGGAGTCATATCGACATATCTCAGCCGCTCGAAATGATCAGCAAGGAGGTATTCTCCACCATCGGCATCAGTGTAGTCCGTCTCACCAGATGTGGTCGAGGGTGCATTGACTGTCTGGGTGATCAGTTTAGACAGCTCAGAATTAACCTGACGGGCAATGAACCGAGCAACGAGCAGAGGTGCGGCATGGCCGTTTGCTTCAGTTTTGAGATAGGTGGCAAACTGTGCTTGAGCCTTGCGCCGCTCATCCAGTTTTTCAGAGGTAATAGGTTCAGAAGGTATTTCCTGAGGTAAGGGACGTTCGAGGGTGAAGAGTAAGCTGTGATGCTGAGATTTGGCGGAGGATTGGCAGGCGGCAGAACAATAGACAGTTTCGAATGCAGGGCTTTCAGGCGATTTAATGGACATGGAAGGTTCAAGGGAACGGAGACAATAGGAGCAGTGGGTTCCTGCTGCTTGAAGATCGGAGTCAAGGGCGGCGACGATAGGATATTCCTGTAGGACAGATCATTATGAGCTAATGTCAAAGGTTACCAACAGACTGAACTGTACCTTGTAAATGACTTCACTCGCCTTGACGTCCTTGGTAAGAACCAGAGCCTTCTTCGAGATTTCACCGGTTTTGCGAGTTTCCACCTTGACGCCAAATGCTTTGGGAGGAAATTTCACGTAGTATCCTACAAAGCGTGTACACAAACTAACTTAGCGATAGCCCGCCCTAGCTAGATCTTACACAGCCTCACCTTCGACTCGATCTTTTACCTGAAATGACGGAAAGCAGGAGAGAGAGTATATTAGAACAGATTGGCAAGACGAGCAAGCAAAACAAAATGCGTAGAGTTATATCCAAGTTAGCTCTGGTTACAACTTTTTGACAATGCAGAGTACAGATGGGCGAGGATTATGTTATCACTTCATGTGGAGATCTTGTCCCACTCCTGCGAAGATGCCTCAGAAGGAGGCCCTCTCACTGGACTCGTTTCGTCGTCGAGGTCGTCCATGCTGGGTTTTGGAATGGACAAACTCACGTCGAGATTAGTTAATTCGATGACGAGCTATTGAGTGACGTGAGCACAACAAGCGAAGGACAGCGAAGAGACACGAACCTTGAAAACGGGTTCCGGGACAGTCTTTTGGTAAATCATCATCAACTCGACTGGTGATGGGTAGACTCGGAGGGCACGGTAGAAAGACAAAGCCGCTGGAAGGTAGAACATCGGACCTACAACAGGATAGATAAGTCAACGAAAGTCATGACAAGGGACAGTACGCACCCTGAAGAGCTAGTTGTTCGCCTGCAGAGACCTGGGTCATGAAATATGTCTCCTTTTGCTCGGGAGACACTGGAACTTGTTCGGCTTTCACTTGTTCCAAAGCTTCACGAAGTTCCTCGGTGCCAACTACACCAGAGTCTGGTGGTAGGGAAGCCTTAGAAGATGCAATAGACTTGTCTACGCGTTTCTTGTCCTTTTCTGTGACGGGGAAAAATTTGCTTGAGAAGCGAAGCATGAGGCATAGAGAATGTTAACTGACTTAATTTTTTCCGAAAGTCAACGTCATTCCGACGTTTATAGTCGAAATAGACAGCATAGGCGACCACACTGAGCGCAGCGATCCCAGCGATAGTAAGGACACTGGTCGTTCTTGAGCTCATTGATGTGTGAAAGAAAAAGAGGAAAGGTGAGATGACGAAATTTCGTCAAAGGAAGGTTTTGTCATCAAATCAATTCGAGTAAACAGAATAACTCCTTCCTCCACTCGACTAATTCACTTTTTTTCGCTACGGTCATCGTCGCCATGCATGGCGACAACGAGGCCATCGACACGTCTTCAACCCTTCCTCTTATTCCTCCTACCAACAACTCTGACGTGGCTGACGAACTTGCCGCTCCAATCAAATCAACCAACGACGTTCTTTCTTTGGACTTTTCTCCCTCTCAACTTCACGACCAGAGCAATGATTACAATACGTTAACGGATGGAAGCAATGAAATTTCACTATCTGAGCAAGATAGTGTCCTGTCAATCAAACACGAGGATGAGAGGTTGGATCTCACTGTTGGTCAGGCCGAGATGTTGGAAACGGATGGAGAGTCTGGAATTGATGGTACTGGGGCTGGTGCTATCGGAGACGATGAACAAGAATATCTCCAGAACGTTGACTCAAATGAAATGAAGCGCGTCAAGGTTTGTATAACCACTCAACGGACACGCGTGCATACTTACAGCTTTTCATAAGGTATATGTACTTGTCGGCGCTCGGTGGATAGACAGAGGGACTGCCTTTTGCTTCGGACACCTTTCCGAGGATGGATCTGAAGCATTCTTAACGGCCCGTTCAGAAAAGAATATGGAAGATATCATCCTTAGCACGACTATCCGGACTTCTGATGTCTACCAACGACAACAAGGTTCTGACAATGTTCATCATTATTTGTGTCCATGTACTCATCATCCCTTCCAGAAACTTTGATCGTGTGGACAGAACCTGACGGCGTTGACTATGCGTTGAGCTTCCAGGATTCGGACGGATGCGCTGAAGTTTGGAGCTTCATCCTGGACGTTCAAAGACACATGAGTGGCGCTTGTGAGCCTGTCATTTCTCGCAAAGTTTCAAATTCTCACCACGGAAATAGCTGAAGAACATGGTTCTATCACCATAGACCCATCTTCGCCTCTTTCGGAGCCTTCATCCGCCACAACTGCTACCATTATCCGTACCGGCCATCTACCTACTCCTCACATGGGCGTGATTGGTGATATTGACAAGTCTCTCAAAGCACTGTCGAGAACACCGCAAGTCAAAGAGAGAATTTGCGAGTATATCCAGAACGAGGTACGTCTTTTCCGTAATTCCTTCGTAGAGCTGGACCGTTCAGCGACTGTTCTATGTGAGGGGTTTTCGCCTTCTGCAAAGGCTGAGTCCGAGTTCACAGGATTATCTCAAACAACTAATTGGGGTGCTACATCAAGCCGAGGACTCCGAAAGTATAAGCAATCTGCATTCGCTTTGCAGTCTTATGCAGACCATACGTATGTTCAGCCTGTTTCAGTACCATCCAATCAATAGTTTACGACTCAATTGCAGTTATGTTAAATGATCACGGAATCTATGATCAAGTTCTCGAAGATGATTACTTCTTCCATATTTGTGGCATGTTAGAGTGTGCGTCTGCAACCGATCCATCTCATCTCACATTCATTAACCCTTACCTTTAGATGATCCCGACTTCCCTACGCACAAGGCCAATTTCCGCGATCTCCTATCAAAAGGTACTCGATTCCACGAGCCGGTACTCATCCGGGATGCAAACGTTCACCGAAAGATCCACCATACATATCGACTACAGTTTCTCAAAGACGTAGTGTTAGCAAGGGTGTTGGACGATCATACGTTTAATGTCTTGAATTCGAGTATCATCTTCAACCAGATGGACATCATTCAACACGTTCAACAGGACAATGCCTTTCTGCGAGACATCGTCAGACTGTATGTTGATGAAGATATACTTTCAGGTGGAGGGAAGAAGACACAACCAGCGCAGCAGTCTCCACCGAACGGTGATTCAGAATCTTCGGAAAGCTTGGATCCAGCGTCTAAACTCACCAACGGAAACTACGGTTTTCCTAAAGACAATCCCTCTTCTTTCGCTCCTGATGATATGTCCGAAGCAGCTCTCGAACTGAGGCGATCAGTGATATACCTCATTCAACAGTTGTGTGTCATGGGAAAGAATGTGCAGCTACCCGCCCGACTAGCACTTTTCAGGACGTTAGTCGACCGAGGTGTGCTCTTTGCCATTCAATGGGCATTAGGTCTCCCCGAAAAGGAACCAATATCCAAGGCAATGATAAGTGCCGGTGGGGAGGTTCTCGCTGCTCTACTGGACCACGACTTGGGCGGCGTTCGTGGCCACGTATTGAAGCAAATCATGGCAATAGACAAAGAGAGGGCGGCTGGGAAGCGAGGAGCGGATAAGGCGGAGACCATTGTGGAACTGTGCTGCCGCAATCTATCGCAGAGTAAAGATTTAGCGGTCCAGAGCCAGATCGGAGATGCCTTGAAAGTTTGGTTGGACGTACCTCTTGCGACAGATAATTATCCCTCGGGAGGTTCTGAAGCCACACAGGTGCGAAGCTTCATAAACATTTTGGTTGAATATTAAGTCAACTTTGTGATTGAGCAGGCAATGGCGTCGAAGATGGCTCGCAAGGATGAACCCAGCACAGAACGGTTCATGGACTATTTTTACAAGAACTGTATTCACACCTTGTTCAAACCGTTTCACGACCTACCGGATTGGAACAATGTGACCGGTATGAATCGTCCTATCTCTCCAATTGTCATTTTTCCCCATCCTTACGTTGTTGTGTAGAACCAGTCTATCCCTTGACCCGAGAACAAACTAATCGATATGTTTATCTTTGCGATCTGCTGTACAATTTCTGTCTACAGCATCAATTCCGAAGTAATTTCTACATATTGTCCACAAACGTTGTCCTCAAGGTCGCTTCGCTACTGAAAGCTAAAGAGAAGCATCTACGGCATGGTAAGCTAGTACCCTTCGGAGATATCATTGATAGCTTCTGATTTATCCTCTATTCAACGCTTCTATCAGCTGCCTTCCGTGTTTTCAGGCTAATGCTCAAACAGTCCAATCCAAACACAATAGTTCAGCTCACGAAGCATGACATTTTCAAGCCAATTCTTGATCTGACAATTCAAGAATCCCGGCGGGATAATCTCCTCAGTTGCTCGTGTCAGGAGTTCTTTGAGCATATGCGACGGGTGCGTTCTTGTTGAGTATGGTTATTGTGATTACACCTAATGGATGCGTTTGTGACGTAGGAAAACATGAAGGAGCTGATCAATTTTTGTATGAAGAACCACGAAGCTGAGATAAAAATTCTGGCGGAGACCCAGCTTGGCGGCCAGAGATTCCAGTCGTTCATTCGCAGATGGGAAATGAACAATGAGCCCATGCCTGTCGAAACAAAACCAGACAAGTGCGTAGAATAATCAATGCTCTTGACCCCCATATGCTGATCCCATTTTTGCCGTACCCAGACCTGCCGACACTCGTGGATGGGCAGGAAGTCGCGCATTGGAAGCAGAAGAAGAGGATTACTTCAATGCAGACGATGACGACGACGATGACTTCGTACCTGCGATCAGCCACTCATGGTCAAGGGGCACTGGCGCAACTTCGCCTATGCCAAACTCTAACGGCTTCAAACGCAAACGTCGTATGGCAGTCGCCGGTTCTCTGACAAATAAATTCATACGACAAAATAACCCTCCTCTCCGTTCGCCACAGTTCGGGCCCCTCGTCGACTATGAAGACGACGAAGAAGCGGTCTCAATCGATATCACAGAAGACGCTTCTGCGTCGCTGTCCCCATCATCTATCCTTCCTCCGTCTAGTCCAAAACCTTCTCACCGTCAAATCCCCTCAAACTCACCCTCGAACGGCTTCCCACTGAAACCGTTGGCTCCGGTCGAAGAAGAAGACGAGGACAACATGTTGGAGGCTCTGGTTTCGAGGTCTCGACCCCAATCACCTGCACCGGGATTGATGGCTAGCGCAGATTCACTCGGGCCCTCGAGACCAGGTGAGAAGAGGAGACGGGGTGATGATGACGAAGACGACGAAGAGCTACTTAATCGATTGTCGAAGCCATCCAAAAAGCCTGATTTAGGAAAACAAAAGGAATCGACAGGGGGACTGTCCATTCCGTTAATCAGTCGCAACAAGACCGGGGATGATCCACCCAAAAAATTCAAGCTCAAGATTGGAACGGGGAAAACAGGTTTGACATCTTCGTCCAAACCCGCCTCACCTTCTTCAGATACTTCAACACCTTCACAGCCAGGCGCGAAAGATGGTGACATTGGATGAATGAGTTTATCATTGGTCTTAGCTCTGGTAGCTTTTTGGGATGTTTTAGGCCTGTCAATACAGGCACTAAATTGTAGACTATGCACGTTTCGCCTATATCTATATCTGGTATTATTAGTTGTTCTCCGTTAGTCTGCAGCTGGGGGGCGCACCACCTGTTTGTAGAATCTGTTGGAAATGTAACCTCGAGATACACTTCCATGCTTTACTACCATTTGCTCTAATGTTGTCATTATTACTCGAAATTAGATTCATCAATTGACTATGTGTGCTTTATCCATGTAGTATTGGGTATCAAGGAACTAAGTACGTTCATGTACATAACCAAAGAGCAGACGTATATATTAGTAGTCCATACCTCCACCCAACTAGTAGCTGTGAAAAAGTCCTGTACTCTGATAAAATCATTTGTCTCAATCGCCTGAGAGATTCACCCATGGACTCGTCCTTATCACTGCTTGTCAGTCGCAACTCCGCTAGCAACCGCATGTTTTAGTAACGACTCTTCCCCTTCTTGCAAATGAGGCTGTAGATGTTGTGCTTGTACACCTCTGTATTTGAGGGCGTAATCACGACATGCCTGCACACTTTGCGCGAGTTCCTCATTCTCTCGATCCAACGCTTGCACTTTGAATCCGGGGAAATTATGTTCTAGCAATGCCTGAAGCGTAGGCAGCATTGCTTTATCAGGGGAATACGTCCCGGAGTTGTTATCGATGAGAACCTCCCAATCGACTGTGTCGTCTGGTATAGAGTCATCAAAACTTTGCCATCCGGCCCAAGTCCCATCCTTTGCACGCGGACGAGGATGGAATTCACCAGAATATCGTACTCGCTCGCAACAATTGGCATGTAACGCGTGCTTCGAAGCGAAGTCGACAAAGAAAGCAGCGCCAGTTTCAGAGAAACGGAAAGAGTCGTCCTCAGCAGAGATGATATAGGTATACACTGCCGGTTTGACGCGATGTGCGAAATGACTTTGAGTCGTGGGGGAGGAGCCTTGTACGGGAAGATATTCTTGGTCACTTCCGATGATGCCCTTGGGATTGGGTTTGCCACCATGGAAGAGTTTGAGCACGTCCGCGGCAGATTCGATCACTCCGAAACCATTCGAAGTACTGCGAGCATAAAGCATCTTGTGTCCGGCTTGTATACCAGTGCGTATAGCGAGCGAAGTTGGGCCAGTTCCAAATATGGTCTGTGCTGCTTTATAATTGACGTTCCAATGCTGATACACATCCTTGAAGTATACCGGGACACCAATGAGATACATCTTCCAGGTGGAATACAGACGAGCGTCGTCTAAGTTGGTCAGTCTGCCCACAGTGGGCGACATATGGCGGGAATAGCGAATCGGACCGTCGAATAGATATCGAGGCCCTGGCGGATCAGAAGAGGGGGTAGAATCGATCTGGAAAAGTGTGAAACTTAAACCTGGGTACTATCATGTCGAAGAGACGTACTTTCAGCCAGAAGGTTCCTCTATTTCTCCTGAACAACGGTCCCTCAATCTCCACTTCCTTCGCGCCAGCGGCCACACTGCTCTTGAACTTTCCAACGAAGTCGTCTATAGGAGATCCTATATCTTTGTCCAAAACCTCAACAAGCAAATCCGCAGTAATCGGGACGTTCTTTATCCTCCATGTTTCGTTCCAAACAGGTGTAAGGGTATTGACCTTCACTGTAGAGCTAGAAAGACTGGGTTGAGTCTCTCCTGATCTTTCAGGAATGCATTGATCACGTACACCATCGAAACCTCGTCGTCTATCTTGGCAACGAAGTACGGATCCGCAGTACCAACGACATCTAACTTAGGAATTCCAGAGGCACCAATGAACTGTCCATTGTTTTGAGCATTAGATCCTGCCAAATACCGTGTGGTACACGCACTTTGATGACCAAGTCCACACAAGGCACATTGAGTTTGTCGTTAACTATTGTTTTGGTCACTTTCGCAAGATCGTGAGCATTACCCGTAGCGGTATGTACCGCATCTGCGATGCTCTCAACAAGCTTGGTAACACTGAGTGGATTTCTTTGACCGCCTGGCATACCGATGGAAGTTAGATGGAGGAGATGGAGAAAGAGGAGTTATCATGAGTAGGCGCTCGGGCTTGGTAATGACGCAGTTGACCCAAAGTTAGGATTAGGTTTCAACAGCTTTAACGATACATCAACTCGACTCTCTCAACTTGCTGTTCATTGGATGCAGAGATAGGCGATTTTGCTGCGTGGAGGCAGTAGCTGTTTGGTTTAACAAGCGAGGAAACATGGTTGAATTCAGAAGAGCAGAGCTGAGAGACATTCAGTAGATACATTCACAAAACGTCTTTCAGATTTGTCTTGCCACTGCCTTTTTGCAGGGGCTTGGGCTGAGTCGGGGCAGGTTTCCAACCGATCTATAGAATTCAATGTTTAATCTCATGTGGTGGACAGAAGCATGAAATATACCATGAATATCACTTGGAATGTAGCCGGGATGGTACCGTCCTGGTTACCATGTAGCTCTATCAAAGGTGCGATATCAGTAAGAGTCAAAGGGCAACAAGAATGGTGCAAACCTTTGTATATGGCCGAAGCCGCAGCGAGTGTGTCACGATGTATCATATGGCGTCTGCAATGACGATGAGAAAATTAGGGGAACGTTCTTGGGAGAAGTAGTTCGTGGCAGACCGTCCAATGACCGCATTGCTTTCGCCCATATCCCGTAAATCATCCATCAACTCCCACATACTGGGGTACGCTACTTTGATCTCGTCGATGTCGACAGTAAGCAGGGTGAAGCCTGCTCGACCGAGTAAATTAGAGACATCTCTGGTGTCTGGGGAGTTCTCATATCATTAATCGGTTTGGACAGCAGACCGGCAGGAGGAAACACATACCTGTCATAGGTGAGACGCGCGGGGAAATACCGCCTTCACGATCGACTTCAGCAAGTTGCAGTGCTGTTCTACGGTGCACATGAAAGGTAAGCATTTCAAAGTAATCGGGCGATGATGTTTAACCTTAGTTCGAAAAGTGTATCGCCTCCGAACATAGCACCCAAGAAAAGTCCATCTGGCTGTAGAGCCTCCTTGATTTGTACAAGAATTCCTTGTGCATGAGTTAGACACCTTGGGCACATAACGCTCGGTTCTTACCCACCTGGAAGATCGTTCACCCAATGTAGGCTCAAGCAGGACACGATAGCTTCTTGTGAATTTGGCTCTAAGACCTGAAGCAGGTTTTCTTCATCGGCATGTATTCGCTCCACATCGACTATGCCTTGCCTTAACTCGGGGGCGGCGAAGTTAACACGTAGGCTATCTCTCACCGTCGAATTCAGAATTGGGATCACGATGTAGAGCTCCACCTTCGTATGGGACGTAAGAAATATGTCCAGACCCGTTCAAAACCAAGACGTACGGCTTGAGTCAATCATGATGCATTTTTGTGTTGTATTTGGGTCTAATAGCTTCGTTAAATGACCTGAACCAGAGCCAAGGTCCACTATCGTGTTAAATTTGCGTTTGATGTCCTAAAGGGGGGATGCTAATCAATCGAAAGAGAACTTCATGGAAAGAAAGACATACATACTTCCAACCTTTCCATCATTCTATCTGCTACTTCGTCTCGCACGTAATCGACCGTTCTGCTGGAATCCCCGCCATTCTTATATGCGGCCTGGTCTTTCTGATGTCGTTTCGTGTCGCGATCAAACACTTGAAATGGGCCCAAGGTATGAGTTGTGAGGCTGGGAGAAGGACCGGAGGAAGATATCGCTGCGTATGCACGCGTTTGGGCGCGGAAGAGACGAAATCTGTGAAGTGACCGCGAGGGAATGATATTCATAGCTTGCTGTGATTCGGTCTTGGTTAAATTGAGAAGAGGTTCTATCAGCTTCTATCTGTATATGCGTAGAATCCCTCTACAGCAAACTGTTGGGTATGGAATTATGAAGGTCGTCGTGGTCGAAGAGGAGAAAGTTGCGACACGTGCTTCGTTCCAATTGACTTTATTCTTCTTCTTCCTGTCTGCGTCGAATACATACGGGCAACTTGAGTTATGCATCATCTCCCGAATCTTCGTGGCCCGATGGTGACCCACTTACCATCTCAACGGCGTATGAAACGCTCCAGGCTCCCCAGAGTTAACCTGGAGTTAACGAGACAAACTGAACAGCACACCGCGCTCCAAATACCGTTCTCACTCATAATAGTGATAGAGTCGCTTGTCGTTCACCACGCATGCAAATTTTCAAGCTGTGTTTGGCGGTGCTCGTTATTTCTACCGGTTTACGACCATTTGCAACATTTTTGATCATCTGAGACGCTTGGTGCAGGGAAGGCGGATAATCAATTGGCTCAAAGCTCCAGCTGAAACGTAGACTTTTTGGCTGACTTAGACTCGCTTTCGATATACGGCCACTATTTGCCGGTAGAGTCGACGTTATAAGGAAAGTCGAGCAGCCATGTACTCCACATCTTCCTTTCTCTTCACACCCCTCACCACTAACCTTTGGCATTGCTTTTGAACATGTTCTCCAAAACGATCTTCGGTGTTCTTGCTCTCGTTGGTTCTGCCATCGCTCAGGGTTGTGCTGAGGCCCAACGTTTCGGTGGTGTTACGATTACCCCTCAGCCTATCGTTCTGGGACAGGTATGTGCTTTGTGGTGCAGTAATTCTCGACACTGTGGTGACCCTAAACATCTTTTCATAGGAAGTAACATTCGAGGCCAATTTCACTTGCGCCATCCAGCTAGGCTATGCTCCAGTATACACCGACTACACACTTGTTGTACCAGCTTCTAACAACTCTGGGTAGGCGGTTTTTGTGTATACAGTTGTTGATTAATAACCCATTTCACGAAGTTTCCAACCTCCTGTGTACTTTGCCCGTCGTGATGGTCCATCCAGCGGGATCGATACTTTCACGGTTACTGTGAGTCATGAAACTGATCAGCCAGACTGAGCGCCCCTAATCCTTCTTTCTAGTTTGATCCCACATACTCTGCATTCGTCAACTACCCCGATGCTCAGTATGAAGTTGTTCTCGCCAGTACCCATGCTGCTCAGAACGATAGCTATGGTACTACTTTGACGACTGGATCCGTCTCTTATGGAGTTTCTATCACACAAGCATCTAACTAAGCGTGCAGCATTATGTAGTCTTTGGATACTAGTATGATGGACTTCGGTCGAAATTGCTTTCAACATTTGGACAATATTAAATTTCTTTCTACATATCCCCACCAAGTACAGTTTGTGCGTTCTGTAAAGGATGGATGATATTGAACTCAACTGAATACGTCACGGATAATGGCAGTCTGCAGCTGGAGTCGGCGAGTCGCCGGACCTCCAAATCGTGTTCAGACGAAGAGTTGTTTGTTCACGGACCAAATTCTTTCTGTAAATACATGCCAGCCAGCCAGCTCAGCATAGAGACGTATATCGTATGCGTAGCCTGGCAGCTGGCTACTCTCTCAATGATTCAAGAAGATCAGTGAAGTCGTTTTCATGCGCGGCGATGGTACGCGGCGCGACTGTCAGGTGATAAAGACATGACTGAGGATGACAAATCTTTTTGTACATAGTCCTTTGAGTCAACAGACAGACGCTGTGGGATCACTGGTGACCGTTTAGAATGCACAACGGCAACGCCCCAAAACAATCAACAAACTCTCAACAATCGGCGAATAGCTATGGCAATCCTCAATCTCCCTTCACTCTCTCGAATGCCGATATACTTTCTGCTGGGCGAATATACCTCGAAGATCGACAGAGAAAAATCAACGAAGAACAGGCGCGCTTGAATATGGATGCGCTCCAGTTCGCTGAGATGGCACGCCAAGAAGCAGTGGCGCGACTCCAGGCAGAGATTGCTGCTGGCGAAGAAGCCAAGTGAGTCTTTGTTCATTCCGAAATCTGTTCATCATCTTTACACGTTCTTTGAAGACGACAATTGGAGGCGTTAACAAGGTAAAACACTCCTAGTGTTGTTAACATCAGGCCTTACATCTATTCACCTAGACAAAGTGCCCCGGTACCAATGAATGCTGTCACTTCATATCAGATACCCCCGACTTATGAGCCCACACCATCGACGACGAGGATTGTGCCTGTTGAAGAGGAACAAAAGAGTCCACTAGTACGTGCATTCTTTCCTTTTGGACTTCATCAAAAGTGTTCACATTCCTCTAGACTTCTAGCGGCAAATGGCCGAATACCTCTAAAGTTCCCTCGAATTATTCCAGTTATCAGTATCAGACCCAGCAACCCAACCCTCCGAGTGCAGGTCAACAATTTACGTTTGTCCAGGTAGGGTCATCCCAGGCACCCGCCACGATTCCCCAACAGCGACCAGCATATAACTCGCAGTCATCCGCATCTGCTCAAACGCAACAATACACTCAACCTCGTCAGCCCCCACCCGCCCAATCTTCGATATCGCAAAAGCAACAATATCAGTCATTTTCAACACAATCACAATTTTCTACACAACAACACCAGCGACCCATCTCACAACAAACCTCGTCATCTACGCCGTATCAGTCCTTTTTTAATTCCCAGTCGACGGTGAATCCTCCAACACGCGCCACGATATCATCTACCCAACCTCAAAGGCCAGCGAGTTCTTCGACCACAGGTATGCAGCCCTTTCTGATCGCCCACAATCCTCTGCTCAATCTACATCCTCTCTAGGTCAGCAATATGTGACTTCTCGACCACCTACCGCCCAAAATCCTACTCCGCTCGCTTCAGTGCCACATGTATGATTTACATGAGTGTTTATTCATAAAATCATCTAACACACGCAATGAACAGACCGTATCGATACCTTCAGCTCCTGCGTCGCTGCCAAGTTCAAAACTGCAACAAGTAAGTCTGATCCCCACCAGCGTATGATAGCTTTTCACCTGTGGCGGTATAAGACCTAACTCTATCTCTAGTCTACAGGCGGGCAAATAAATAGTCCGATACCATACACTGCAGATCAATCGAAAGGCACTGTAAGTTGTGTTTACTGTATGAAGTTTGGGCTTGACTGGATGAACATGACAATGGATATAACAGCCAGATTCTGTTCCTCCTTCCATTTCAATATCGAAACTTTCGGCCCAATCAGCCCAGCTCAAGGCACTGATTGCTGAGGTATGCTCGATCTCGCCTTCCCATTGTTTGTTTCTAACTCAACTTTCTTATTCACTTAGTCGAACCTTCCTCCTCCCTTCCTCAAAATGATTGAAGGACAATCAGTCGACGATCAAATACGCTTGATACTGATGCATAAGTTTGCTTTCCGATGGCTTCACCAAGCAGACGTTGGAGCTACCGCGAATATCCCTTTGACTCATCTCTTCATAAACTCTCCTGCAAAGGGTCAGGTGCAGATTGGAGTCATGGTCAATAGAAAGTTTGAACCAGTGAATCTACGTGGATGGATTGACTTGTTGAAGAATTATGACTTTCCCCGTGTCCTCGCTGCTTGGGAAGCTTCATTGGCAAAAAAGGCCACTCCTGTCGCCGCTCAGTTGTCCACTTCTGCTACAAATCATGCGTCGACGTCCGTTGTGCAGCCAAAGCCCGCGACTACCGCACCTTCGCACTCTGTTCCAACCACTTCAAATGTCCATGCAGCCTCATTGGTGACCGCGCTTAACATCGCTCATGAGCCTCCCTCCACGCCTCCTGCTTCGCTCAGTAGGCAGAGTTCGGGTGCTACCGGTTCCAGCTCGCCTCGTACTCCGGCAAACGCGAATAAGAAGTCTCTTGCCAGAGATGTGCTTAACGCTTTAGCTGGAGGGAAACGCGCTCGGGAAAGTTTTGGTGAAAACGACACACGGGCGGCGAAGCGTCCAGCGCTGTCGGATATTCCTGTCACCATCACTCAGCCGAAAGTTGACAATGCTGCTGCATTGATGTATTCCGATTTTCGTCCCCAAGCAGCCGCATTGCATTATAATCAACCTCCTGTTCTGACACCCTCAACAACCGCTCACCCCCCATTGTCCACTACATCTGCTACACTTCCTTTTATTGCCAATCAGAATCAACAGAGTGTTGCCGCTCCTCTTTCTGGACAACCAGAACCTCAGAAAGCTGGGGTATCTTCTATATCTGCTACACATACTTCGACCACTGGCCAGGATCAACAAAGCGTGACCGTTCCTGTACCTGGACCTTCGAAGGCTGTTACATCTGCTTTTGATGGTTTGATCACCAGCCAGATTCAACAAAGCACGGCCGTTCCTCCTTCTGGACGACCGGAAACTTCGAAGGTTACTGTATCTGCTATCAATAGTTCGATCAACAGTCAGATTCAACCAAGCGTTGCCGCTCTTCCTTCTGGCCGACCAGAACCTCTGAAATCTAACATCTCTGCTACTCCGACCACTAGCCAAAATCAACAAAGCGTTGATGTTCCTGCTTCTAGAAAACCAGAATCTTCAAGGGCTGCCACTGGTGCACCATCAGTTGTGCAAGCTTTCAATTCCATCATACCAACTTCACACCTTGTTGGTCAATCAGAATCTCAACCTACACAGGCAATCACCGATTTCGTTACTGCGGCGAAACCTTCTGGCTCCCAGAATGTGGCATCGGTTCCTGAGCTCAAGCCGGTGCAGTCACCTCTACGTAGATCGACGAAAGACGTACCATTGATTTCTCCAGAACCAGCTCAGAAACGAAGTCCAGTGCGTACAGCGACCAAGTCCAACACACCTCCTTTGTTTTTACCCGAGACTCCATCTCCATCTCCATCTCCACCTCCGGTTCACAATGTCGATGCGGACTCGCTTGGAGTCGCAGGGTCTAGCACCGTTCGCAATTCCGATATTGAGGTTCTAGGAGAGAAGCAGAAAGTGTCCCGAAAGAATCGAGCACAAGGGCAAACTACGAGTTTGCTCACCCACGTCGAGATTCCCTCGGCACCTGCCTGGGTGAAGCGTGATCTAAATCAAATGAGAAATGCGAAGTTAAGACAAGAGCAAGCGGAGGAAGAGGCTGTACGAGAGTATATCGAGGTTTTTGATTCAGATGAGGAGCCAGAGCCAAGCCACCAGAATTCGCAACGGATTCAATCCAGGCGAAACAATGTAGGGCAAGGTATGGCTCCTCAAACTGGGTTATCTTGGAACTTTACTGAGTAGACCTATTTTATATCAAGATGTAGAAACCCATTTTGCTCCCATTACACCTGTACGAGGTTAGTGTATACGCTTGTATAAATTCTTGTTCTTTCTTGAAACATGTTTGACACCTGGTAGATCCACAAGAGCTCGCTATGATAGAAAAGTCTATCACAAGGTTACAAAGTTGTATTTGCAAGTGGGGGAGTTGTGAAGTAGTCTTGAATAGCGTCAAGAAATTGGGACAACACATGAGAACTCATGTGGTGGAATTACAGCGGTTGGGTAGACATGGGGTAAATATGTTTCACTGGCTGGGAAGATACATCTCTGATCTTTTCATGTCCTTTGACAGAACCCAATCTTATGCAAAATTTGTGGAAAGCATGAAGCGCACCTTTCGAATCATGTCGAAAATCATGCTTATCAGACACTTCATTGTCCATATGAAGGTAAGAAACTATAAAGCTTTGAATTGAGCACAAGTGACAGTTTGTTCACTTTTTGTAGAATGCGATGAAAGTTTTCGGTCGTCTCGAAGACTTCTCCAGCATAGCCAGACATCCCATGGTGACGACGAACAGCTGAAAGGATCGGCAGAGCTGTTTTCTGCTACACGATCTGTACCACCACCTGATACACCTTCCACGCTGCCGTCCTACATGGTGGTCGCTAGGGCAGTCACACCTCATCCGATATCAACACAACGGCATCAACTGTTGGGGAGTTGGGTAAGGCTTTACAAGATTTTTCTCTGGTCAACACTCAACGTACGTCCTCCAGGTTTTGAAGAACATGATGCCACCGGTTGATACCGTGAGCCTCAAACGTTATTTAAAGGCCAAACATCTAGGCCGAGTGGAAGTACCCACAACATCAGACGAATACGAATTTCTGGTGGCTAGATCATCACATTCTTGCATGCCTTCCCGACCTGCAAAGATACGTGATTTTGGAGATTTGAATTCTGACCAGGTGTCTGAATTGATAAATGATGGAATGTCGTTTTGGCAGGAGGAAACAGAAGAAAGAGAGGGAACAACGGTTTTTAGCGAGCCTGAAAATTCGCCATCGCCCTCTGAAACGCCAGTTGATGGGTCTGAGAGTAGGAGTAGTCCAGATGAATTACTTTTGACTGGAGAGAGACTATCTGAAGATTAGAAAAAGGACTTGTTATAATTATGATTTGTTATGTATATACCGCACTATAATTTAGAAAGGGAGTTTGGAATCTTTTTCTTTTGATCTTTGATCTTTCATTTGTGAGAAACAACCCGATCAACAGGAAAACCTTACCGCAACCGTACAATCCAGGAGAATTTTAGCGGTCTTCTCTTCCTTCCACCACGATGCCTGTTGGAAGCATCGGTAATGGTACGTCTTTCGTCTCCTTCTCAACGTTAGTGGCCTTCTCTCTCAACATGTTCTTCTTAGGGCCTTCCTATATCTCCAGCCACTCTGCCGATGTCATCCTCTCTGATATTCGTCCTATAAAGCTCAAACTTGACGGTTTGCGCTGTATCAATGTTTTCCTAGACGAATTCCTCTATGGCATCCTCAACGCAGCCCACTCTTTGACCACCGACAAACTGCGGGCCGGTCTACTCAGCGTTCTTCCGACAGCTCTCGGCAAGGAAGCACTTCTGGAGGCTGAGGTCGAACTAAGGGCTTATTGGGATCGGACAAAGTCTTCTAAAGGCGCCGTAGATGATGATTCAGGGAGTTTCAACTTGCGGTGGGCATTCGAAGTACGTGTACTCTACTGTCAGGCCGGGATCCTGTGTTAATCAGCCGTTTCACTACTCCACACAGCTTCTACGGCTCAAATGCGAGGCGTATTCGACGTTGAACGAGTCAGATGGGGACAAATCTGCGGAAACCAGGCTTCTCGACCGAATGGCTGGCTCTGGGCCACCTCCAAAGCCATCTCTGGTGGCACCCGCCGCATTGTACCTTACGGCTATCTTAGAGTGCGTTGATCTTTTGAAAAATTTCAAGCGTGTTCTGATTCATATATCCTTGCAGGGCCATGTGCGAGTACGTAACTTCTACGACTCCGAAGTTGGACCCAACATTGACGCGAATTCCAGACATGTACTCTCGAATATTGGGCGTGTAGCTTCCCGTGACAGCAGTCGGACATATGCCAATGTTCAGGACGTCTTTGTCGCTCTGTGCGAAGACGACTCAGTATATAACTTATTCAAGACGATGGATGGTAAACGACTTTCACTGCTACCGGTCGTTCTGTATTTCTTACATGCAATCTATCGCAGTGTACGAACAAATCCAACAACTCTCTCAAGAACCCAAACCTCGAAGAAGCAAGTCTCTCTCACGGAATGAGAAAAACGTTTCGCGCTCCGACCAATCATCTGGCAAGGATTCTCCATCACCGCCCACCAACAGTCGTCTCTCGTTAGAGGGAGCGCCGCCCGGGTCCAGTCGTTCTTCTATGGACCGTGCTAAGGGTATGAAAAAGTTAATCAATGGCAGAAACTCAAGCTCCAATGACTCCAATGGCCATAAACGGTCGGAATCTATACTGAGTGACGAGACGAAGCAAACATGGACAGCATACAATACAGTTGATGCAGAAGTAAGCTCTTCTAACATTCTTATTGCCGTTCAGCTTATTCACGATGAAATAGGAACAAGCGTCGCTTGAGGAGTTTGACAATCTCATGAAGTCCGATGCTACCATGAAAGTGTCCCTGACTCCAGATCGCTTAAAGACTATGGAAGTGAGTTTGAACTCACTTTTCGCCCTGCTCCTTTTCCATGCTCATCCGTGGTTTCAAGGTATATAAGCAAGAAAAGGATCAACGTGGCGGCCGACCCAAGCCACCTTCTCTTCCCACTGGCAACACCGAAATAGATTCTTCCACGTCGGCCATTCCTCCACGACCATTCAGGCGTCCGTCCGTCCCTAACGTGAACTCCATCGTTGAGGACGAAGAAGAATTACCTGCTGCCAAGCCCACCCATCCTCGAACGCGACAGGCTAGCGTCGCTTCGCCTCCGCCAAAATCTCTCCCTGTTACCAATACCAGAGCTCGGTCCCAGTCGGCGGCTGCCCCTCCCGTCAAGCGCAAGGCATCTAAAACTGCGATAGGCTCGGGGAACAACTCCTCGACCCCGGCGGTAGCGATGCAAACTCGGGAATTCCGCATGCCACAGGCCTTTGATGGCCCCGGCATCCCTCAGAAAACGAGAAAGGTCCAACGGAACAGGGAATCACTAGACCTCGATGATGTTATGGCCGGTTCGGACGACGAAGAATTGGACGAAACTCAGATTGTTAGTCCGTCGAAATCGTTTGCTTCCTCTACACCCAGCAGTAGCATGAAGGTCTCTGCAAGAACAAAAGAGTTGATGGACTTCCTGAACGAGGGACCCCCTCCTTCCACCGTGAATGAGTTCGGCGGCCGCGCACCTATAAACCATACACCAGTTTCCAAGGCAGGTCGTGATTTGATAGACTTTTTGGCAGAGGGCCCTCCTGACTTTGGCCCCTCTCAGTCTATGATGGATAACGGCAGTACTAAATCAAAAGGTTCCGGAAGACTACAGCGGATGATATCGAAACTCAAGCTAGGCGAATCCGATAAGGCGAACCGGCAACCATACGTCGATGACTTTAGCAGGAAGACGCCGACGACACCGAGCTATCATCGACCGCCCTTGATGATGAAGGCATCCAACGGAAGCTTGTCGACACTCGGAAACCGCCCGATACCTCCCAGACCTCCGCAGTCACAAATGATTTCCCCGCCCTCCTCCCCTGCGACTGATCCTTCGGATGTTACCCCCTCTGTTTCAACTCTTGTTCCTTCGACCCCTAGAATGCGACAGTCATCAACTTTATCCTCGTCTTCAGTCAACCGCAAGGCATCTAAATGGGATCAGGAAACACCGGTACCTTCTTTGCTCAATACATCGCAATCTAAGGTGGCCGATAGGTTGCAACAGCCAATTGTGTCTCGTTCTTCCTCTTCTCAATCTCTGACACAGAATGTCAGGAAGGAGTTCGATCTCGAGGACACAAAACCAATTGCGAAAGCATCTCCTCCCACTCCTGTCAGTGTTCCGGCTGTCATTGCCCCAAAACCTCCAAACAAGGTAAACGGGGATGTCAAACAGCCTAATACTCGTGTATCCCCTCCTCTGATCAAAACGTCCCTCTCCGAACACAAAACTCTATCGCCCGAGATCACCTCTACTAACCCGACCACCCCAAGTGGGATCAGTGTCACGGATGCGCAGGACATGAAACGTCTTATGGCAAAGGCTGCTAGTCCGGAGGAATGCCGCCTCATCATGGATATGTTCATGGCCAAGGCAGGTATTCCCGTCGAACCCACGGAGTACGACGTACCATATCCCTCACCCTCATCCGCTGATCCCGAGAACCGACCTTCGTCCTCCTCCGATACATCGCTCGAGATATCACTTGTTGAGCTATTCCTCGGAGGTGAACCTTCGTACGAACCCGCTCCTCGCAAGAAGCGATACCACTCCAAAAAAGTTAGAGTGGATACTCAAGTCGCCAATAATTTATCAAAGCCTGTTGTTTCTGCCGTCAATGGCAACGTCATTCCCTCCCCAAATACTGTTGATACCATCGCGTTGAAAGCGTAGGACCGTTACTAGGTTGGATCCATTCGTATTTATTACTTGTAACTGTATTTTTCATTTGCGTTATACATATGCCTGCGTTTTTGTTATCGGTTCCTACTTACAGACTATACACCCTCGTTTACTGGATTAGAGGCGTATATACTATAATTTCATGGGTTATTCTATTCTTATACTATCTACTTACATTGGTCCTTTCTTTTTATACGAAGTTGTTTGTTGAACTTGCTCGAAATACTCCTGATCTCGTTGCATTCGTCAATAGCTCTGACCCAGAAGCAATCTGGATGTGGCGTGTATATTAAACATGTATGTAGTGTACTTTTCATTGTATCTCCAAAGATACGGCGATACCCATGGATGCAAGTTCCGCGCAAAGATATCGAAAGACGTATGGTATGGCGATAACATCAAGATCTCCACCTTTGGACGAACGACCCAGTACGTTTTGAGAGGATATTGCTGCCGTCAGATTCCCTTGTGGACGTTGTAGATGTTGTCCCGTTGCCAAAGCTTGTCTCTCGAGCTCATCCTCCTGTTCTGCAGCATGTCTACACGTCCTACAATATTCACCCCCAGGACCTGTGGGCTTCCGCGAAGTCGACGGACCCGTGAAAACTTCGCCCAAGCTAATGTCCTCATACCCAAGGGATATCAGGCTACCGCATGTTCGACAAACCCAAGCAGTAGAGTAATCTGAGCAATTCATCAAACGATCTTGCAATAAGAAGGATGTTCCATGTGCAATGAGCGCATCTCGTTCCATCTCTCCGAAACGGATCCCACCGGCACGTTTACGACCCTGTCGTCATTCCTCAATTAGTACCATTTTTCGTTCGAGAGTCTCGAATGTTCGTACCTTCACAGGCTGTCGGGTTATAGGGTCGACAGGCCCTGTTGTTCGAACCTGGAATTTGTCCAGCACCATGTGCCGCAGTCGTTGATAATAGACAACCCCAAGATAGATATCCGCCGCGAACTCTTCGCCAGTAATGCCAGAGTACATTGGTTCGTTTCCGTAGTAGTTGTAGCCAGCAGCTTTCAGTTGTTCTCCGAAGTAGTTGACAGCCGTATCTTGTTCTGAGAATCTAGAGAACTAATCAGTATATGGTATGACTGCTAAAAGTAACAACTTACTTGAAAGGAGTAGCATCCTGCGCCAGACCGTGCATCGCACCTGCTTTCCCAGCCATACTTTCAACCAACATACCAATAGTCATTCGACTGGGGAAGGCATGAGGGTTGATGATAACGTCTGGCTGCATCCCACTCTCACTAAAGGGCATGTCAATAGCTGGCCATTTCTGTGAACAGACACCTTTCTGTCCGTGCCGAGAAGAGAATTTATCGCCAATGACTGGAGACCGAGTGATTCGAAGAGTGATGTGTATCTTTTGAAGTTCGGCGTCGCCAGTTTCTTCGCCTACAAATGACTATCTGAGACGATGGCAGGCAAACACGATCCAAGGTCGACATACCTATCAAACGAACCTCATCCACATAGCCCGCCTCGTCCCCTTTGTATTTTACGAATTTTGTGCGGTGAGAGACATCGTCCACATATGCCGCAATTGGATCACCGGTTTTGAGTCTCGTGCCTATATAAGGTAGACCGTCCAAGTCGAGATATTCAAGGCAAGGGTGTTTGTTCTCGGCTCTGGCATGAACTTTGATATCGGGTCCAAGGCCGAAATGTAGCGTAGGTGGACCAGTTTTGGACGCCCCCTTCACGTCTTTCAAGTCGATTATTTGTGATTTGTAGACAGTTCCGTATGCAAAACCACGCTCGTGTGCGGATTTATTGAGGATCATGGCGTCTTCCATATCATATCCAGTATAGGATATAACGGCAACGATGGCGTTAGTGCCGTTGGGGAAAGCATCCATTGCGTAGGTGTTATGTAGTGTTGGACGAACGACCGGACTTTGGCCGCTTTGCAGACGATATAGCTTGTTATCCGTTCGATGCTTGAGAGCGGTTGAAGGTGTGCCCATGGTTTGTTTTCCCATCTGAATATACTCGACATGAGAATACGAGTTTATGAAGAGTTCAATCAACGTACCTGACATTGGTAGATGTTACGAGGACTCTGTGAGGATGTTAATGAAAGTTTGAGATAGGTGATCAGATAAACCGAACCTGGTTAAAGTCGGAGAAAGGTGTCAAGTTGGCCAAGATAGACAAGAAATTCGTAGGGTTATGTTCGACATGCGTGGAGACACCCGATTCAATTTCTTCAGGTGTGCAGGCAATATCCATGTATACCTGCTCAAAAGGCCCTATTGAGTCGTCACGTCCGTTGGGCAGATATTTGACCGGCCTCATCATCCTCGATCGAGACGAGAACAAGAACAGACCAGGATATTGACCTCCCATCGACGGGGGAACCATCCCGATCTCCAAATCCATTGGAACTTCATTCTTGTTCTCCGTCTTCCAGATACGTAGGTTGACGGCGAGTTGCTTGGCTACAGCGGGTGAGGCCCAGCCGATGACACGACCATCGAGTTGTACACACAGATTAGTCCGGCCGTCGATACACGTATTGAACGGCTCAGACATCCCGTGCTTGGCGAGCAATTCGGGAATATGTGCAACAGCGAGAGGGGCAGTGACGATACGACAGGTTCTTGCTAGATGGTTGAGCAGACCGCAAGGTGAACCGTCAGGCGTATGCACGGGACAGAGGAAACCCCAAGCCTCTGGGAGAAGTTTACGGACGGTAGTGGTTTTGAGTTCAGCAAAGAATGCACCACGATGTATACATCTAAAATGGCTGATATACCGCTGCCAGTTGAGTTTTTCAGCGACGATAGTGAATCCGGATGCTTGCTGTAAGTCGAGACCTGAAGGAGAAACCAGGTTGCCTGTTGCGAGGAAGTTTGATAACTTGGATCCAATGTCAAAATTGACTCGGGCAAGAATTTTAGCAAAATACCGCTCTGTTCAGCGTTGATAAGCATGAATGTGGAGAAAATTCTCAAGGACGTACTATCGTGGAAATCAACAGTGGCACCGTTCCGTACATCGACGTTGACGAAGGTTCTGATAGCGTTCAAAATCTCCTCTAGTCGCTCTTTGATTATCATACCATAGAGTATTCCAGGGAGTAGGACTTCCTGGTGCTGAGGTGAATCAGGATTGTCCGCGCAGCACGTTCCATTGACTAGCGAATACAGCTTCCGGAGCATGAATCTGCAAATGAAAAATGAGACGGAAAACTCCGCGTATATAGCAGAAGAGGGCATACAAGAGCATACGGTATTTTTCTCGAGGGTTTTCGATGTGGACAAGGATCAACTTTTGGATGAGCAGGGCTCCGATAGCGGAATTCGACATGTCCTCGGCCATACCAAGAACGATTCGGAATTTTTCCCCGAGGTACTCAAGTGCCTGTTCTCCGGTGCGCATCGTGAACCTTTTGTAGCTTCGCAAAAGCAGTTCAACACGACCTGTTAGAAAAGTATTATCATAGTCCTGCATCATGATTCCTTCGAAAATCTCCTTGTCAGACGCGCCGACAAGAGCTTTCAGGATCAACATGATGGGAATGACATATTCTTGTTTTCTCCAGCTGAATCGGAACATGGCGCTTCCGTTTGCGAGATAATGCAGGGTATTTGTGCAGCTGGTTTGATCGGGACGGACGCAACGGATCTGGACAGCATATTGGGTATACGAAGGACCACGGTTAGCGAAGGAGGGTCGAAGGAGGGATATAACATGATTTCGACGAGGAAGGATCAGATAGCGTATGAGACGTTCGTTTCCGTTGATCACAAAGTAGCCCCCAAATTCTTCGGCCTCCTCATTATGCTTCACGAGTTCGGCGGAAGACATTCCGCGTAGGTTGCACCGAACGGACTATTGCTCGTGCATGAGAAGGTGAACCAGTACGCATGAATATTGAAACCTCTTACCCGAACCATGATTGGCACGAGTCCACAATCTTTCATGACCTCTTGTCGTTGACCCTCGGGATCTGTCCAACATAACTTGATCGTCATCTTGCCTCGATACGAAGCCAACCTTTCACGGGCCTGAAGAACGCCTCAGAGTGACGATTAAAACCACCCAGAAAAACTATACCTCAGCTGGGAAAACTCTTCGATCCTTGGCGAACTTGTTCCTGTCCGGGACCATGGGACGTGATATTGAAACGGAATCAATCCACACTGGATGTTAACTGAACATGAGTATAATGATAAGGGAACGAAACTTACCTCTCATTCGGTTACCCCACACGCCTGTATTTCTTCCAGTACCGTCGAACACGACACGTTCTCCTATGTCCTGAATCCCCATCGATAGAAGACCTTTTCCATTTCCATCGCCGGAAGGTAAACCAGAGTCATCGAAGAGAGCATTGAAGGATTCGATGTGCGGCGCAACAAATTCATTTAGAATTTTATAACTAGAACCTTGCTTTGGGGGAAATTTGAAGAGTTTTTCACGTTCAAGAGTATCAAACGTGGGCTGCCTGTGTGTATGCTCAGAGTCCGGCATGTCCAACGAGGAGACGCAAATTCCAAAGCTGAACTCGCCTTAGAGCAACGAGACCACAACGGTGTGGCTGTGTAAAATTTGAGCTTAGTCACTCCGGCCGGTCTCGGCGTCTCGGCTCCTAAGTTTTGCTTAATTTGTCCGGATCTTTCCCATCTCTGACTCAGACGAACGCCTTCTAAAAGATAAAGCTCGCAAAGAGCAGTTTGCTGCTGTTCACCTCTTCTTCTTCCCTATACCAGGATGTTTGGTAACAATGCGATAACCTCTTCCTGGGCCAATCCCCAACAAAATCAGCAGCAGCAGCCGCAACAGGGATCCAGTGCTTTTGGACAACCATCTGCTTTTGGTTCGACAGGTGTGTTCGCATTACTTCACGCCATATTTTCTCTTCACGTTTCGTAAGGATTTGGCTCTTCGACAGGCGCTTTTGGTCAGCCACAACAGCAACCCCAAGCGAATCCGATGTTTGGAGGTTTGGGTGGATCAAACAACACCGGAGGTAGCGGTTTTGGTACGCGTTCTGATATCTACCTTGCGCTCCTCTACTAAATGGTTCAGGCGCGTTTGGAGGTGCAACTAACCAAGCAAGCACTAACACTGGCTCGGCTTTTGGCTCTACCAAACCTGCCACTGGCTTTGGCGCGTTCGGAGGAGGAGGAGGAACAGGTGCTTTCGGGACTGGCACTAGTACATTTGGCAATGCAGGTCAGACGACAACAAACGCCTTCAGCCAGCCCGCAGGCACCAGTGCATTTGGTGGTGGAACTGGTGGCAGCATATTCGGTCAACCCAAGGCGACGACGTCTGCATTTGGGACAACAAGTACGTTACTATTCTTCTGACCTATCAATGCTTTCCTGAGTATCTGTGATAGCTACAAATGCGACAGTACCCGTCAGCACTGGTTCCTCCAATCCACCCTACGCTACGACTCCGGAAAAGGATTCCAATGCCAATGTAACTCTACAATACCAGTCTATCTCTTGTATGCCTGCGTATGCAGGCACATCTTTCGAGGTTCATCAACAATCACATTCCATCGAACAATATCTCATTTCATTGTCAGGAACTTCGAGTACAAGACTATCAGCAGGGACGTAAAACTGCTACCACAAGCGCTTTTGGTCAACCGTCAGGGTTTGGGGGTACTCAGACCACGGGTGGTAGTCTATTTGGGCAGCCGCAGAATAATCAACCTGCTCAGACTAACTCTATATTCGGAGCACCGAAACCACAGACAACAGGATTCGGCGTGTTCGGTAACACTGCTGGTAACACTGGAACGTTCGGAACTTCCAATACGTTCGGCCAACCTCAACAGCAGCAGCAACAGCAACAAGCACAACCCTCCACGGGCTTTGGTTTTGGCCAAACTCAGCAACAGCCTCAGCAGCAAACCGGCAGTCTCTTTGGGAACACAAACTCAGGAGGAAGTACATTTGGTGCGTCCGAATCATCATCGATGGTATATCAAGCTTGAATCTCACATGCATCTTTTCCTTGCAGGAAATACCAATAACACTGGTGGTACTACGTTTGGTACTGGTATTTTCGGCACGAACACCAACCAGCCACAACAACAAACCGGGAGTATATTTGGTCAACCTCAACCAGCCGCAAACGCAGGGGGTGGTGTGTTCGGAAGTATGTGTTGTTATACCCCCTTCCCTTAACAAAGGATTGAGTATAATCTTGCAGACAACGCAGCTAAACCGTCGATTTTCGGCCAACCTGCTCAGCCCGCTGGACAGACCTCTATCTTTGGTCAACCTGCGCAACAAAATCAACAGCAGCCGCAGCCATCGATCTTCGGCAACACCAATACTGGTACCAGCTCATTATTCGGTAATAATGCCAATCAACAGCAGCAGCAGCAACCCCAGCAAGCCGGCGGTTCGCGTAAGGATTACTAGAATACTTGTTCGACGGTTTACTGATTTGTGCATTGTATACAGTATTCGGAAATACACAAAATACTGCTGGTGGTACTGGAACCGGAGGCATCTTTGGTTCGAACACAGGGACTGGTCTTTTCGGCAACACCAACAATCAACAGCAACAACAACCTCAACAACAAGCGGGAGCGAACACTTTTGGTGGTAGTTTGTTCGGCGCCAAACCTGCCGCGCCCGCTGGAGGGGGTATATTCGGGACTAACAACGCTTCCGGTGCTACACAACCCACGCAACAGCAACCGTCGTTGTTCGGCAATGCATTCAATCAGTCCACGAACCCACAACAGCCTGCCGCTGGAGGGGGGCTTTTCAATAAAGCTCCGTCTATGGGAATGTCCACCTCAACGGGTATGGGAGGTAGTCTGTTTGGTAATTCGACCTTTGGGAATTCCACCAACACTCTCGGTGGATCTAACGCTGCACCTGGGCAACAGAACGGTCTGGTAGCCTCTATCAATCAACCGATTGCCCCCAACCTCCCTATATTCTCTATGCTCCCTCCTGGGCCTCGTGCGGTAGATCTCGAACAATCGACGAAGAAGAAGGTGCCTTTCTTCGTTGACATTCCTACGCGGTCACCGGTTCCTCGAGTGCAACTTGGCTATACTCCTGCCAGTTCCAAGTTGAGAGGGTTCGGATCATTGAATTCAAGCACGACATTGAACGGGAGTGTTTTCGCCCCCTCAAACTCCACCGCGCTCACCTTGAGCAGGTCGCAGACGCCTAAACAGTCCATTGAAGTCATCTTTGGAACGCAGTCTAGTGCGTCATTAGGGAGCGGACAGAAAAAGAGTGTGAAGAAGCTCATCCTGGACAAAAAGGTGGAACCCACAGAGCTCTTCGTCAAATCAGGTGGCTCTCCCTTGCGGGGAGGAAAGATCACGTTCAGTCCCGCACTTAGCATTGCCGCACGCGAACGTGAAGCAGCCGCGGCCGCATCTCCACCACCCAGTCAACCAGCAAAACCTCCAACGCCAACTCCACAGCCCCAACGTACTACGAAGAAATTCACTGCGTCACAGAACGGACCAGGTGCGGAGGAAGATGAGCTTCAGGAAGGCGACTACTACGTCAAGCCGAAACTGGAAATACTCAAATCGTCCGGTTTCGACCAGCTTTCGTCTTTCAAGGATCTCGTGGTGGGCCGGGTTGGGTATGGGGAGATACGCTTTCTCGACCCAGTGGATCTCACCGGGTTGCTCAAGCTCAGCGAACTTCTCGGCGGCGTGATCCGATTCGAGGACAAGGAATGCAGTGTGTATCCTGATGCGGACGATACGGAGAAACCTCCTGAAGGATCCGGTCTGAACGTCCGGGCAAGGATTTCGTTGAAGAGGTGTTGGGCGATTGACAAAGCACATCGAGAGCCTATCAAAGACGAGAAACATCCGGCTGCTGTGAAGCATTTGAAAAAGTTACGAAATATGAAGGATACGCACTTTGAGAACTTTGATTTCTCAGACGGTACTTGGACGTTCACGGTTGATCATTTCTAGATGGGATGAGGATTATTGTATGTTCGATCTGTTTGTTTTTGTTCCCTTTTCCCAGAGTCCTTCTCTCTATCTCTGTTTCCAGATACTGTTGTCATTGTCATGTCGATTTATGTCTTTCTCAGTAGTAAGATGCAATCTACGTACCTAGTTACTCGCGACCTCTAACGACCGATGAGTCTGGAAGATGTTTTCTTGTAGTATCATTCATCCAGTTGACCCACTGCGTTTGAGGGCAGTCTGCTCGATTCAGGTCGAATCTAGCTTAGTACTCAAATGTAAAACTTCATATACATAACTTACTCCATGCCACAGTATTAGAGTCTATCTCATCCTCTTCTCATGCATTGATCCCGAAACTCGTATTCGTTCTCTATATTGGTGTACTCTACTTGAAGGCTATATGTACAATTCGACAGGACAATAATAGTAAAATGAACTGGAGAGTATAAAAGGCTATCGAACAAACTCCCAGTGAGTCCTACGAACCAAACAACAGGAATAAGTCGATGAAAGATACCGAGGGGGCGCAGGAATCATAGTCGAACGGTCGACTTTCCGGTGTTGGTGGAAAGACCCCCAGGCTATCCGAGTCTAGTATCCTGCTACTCTGGATTTAGAATGCGGGCAAGGTAAGAGCTCGTACTACTACTAGGCGCAGCGTTAGGTTTATCCACGGCAGTCTGCTTGCTGATCGCATCAGGATCTGGATGGTTTAGAACCTGACCAAAGAAATCGCGGCTAGTAGCAGAAGGACGATTGCTAGCGGGAGGAGCCTGAGCGATGTGTGGGGCAAGACCAGGGCCAGTGGGTGGCATCCTGTTCACTGTAGCAGGATGAATGTGTGCTGGAGAATTGCCAGCGCTGGCAGGAGGAGGATTTTCCGCGGAAGGCAACGGCAGTGTGTGAATGATCTTCGCTATTTCTTCCAAAATTATCGGCAGGTCACCCCACTGAATGAAACCAAGCATACAGCCGTAGGTCATCGCAGCTTTGAAATATGCATTCCTGTCTTTGATAGGGGGGCAATTGGTCATTTCTTGGAGTTTTTCGATATTTTTGACAACCTCGAAGTACTCGTCCATCTTGGATTTGAATTGGTACATGACTTTCTTCGACAAGGGCTCACTAAAAAATTTGGGGATAGTGTCCTATATATTATGTGCTCGGGATCTCGAACGAAGGCTTCGCGCTTGCGCTCAATGTAACCAATGCAACCATGACGACTAAAGCAGAAGGATGGCTCGACCTGCGCACTGGACGAAAGCGAAAGCACGGGCCAAGCTTCCCGTTCCAGCCACCTTTTCGAGTTGTCGTCCCAAACTCCAGGCTGGATAGGAATGGGCCTGTGAGATTCCCTTTTCCTAATTTGAATCAAATGCTGGGTATCTGGCGGCAAAGGACTCGCATGCACAGAAACTACGCCAAGAAGGATAACCGCAAAGAGGGAACAGATGACTCGAAAGCGCATGTTGTACAAGGACACTGAAGGGATTGGGATGAGGATATTTTTTGGGAGCGGATGGACTGATGATTCAGGAATGGCTGATGACGAGGAAGGAATGTGGAATGAGATGATTGCTCGGGTATAAGAAGGCAGTCAACTGTGGTGACTACGGTGAGGAAGGACGTGAGGTGAGTGAAACAAGTTAGAGGCAAATTCGACTCGATATCGCAGAGAGATGGTCTAGACACATAGTAAAGGGAAAAATCAGCATTCAGTAGACCATTGAAAAGACTCAGAGCACACTTACTATGATGAGAGAAAACAATACTTTGACTGGCAAAGAAATGTGAAGGTGGCCCAGATGACGGTCAACTGTCGGAGAAAAGAAATTTTTTAGATGTTGTGGAATCGGGTTTGGAGGTGGAAAGGTTGCCTACCGAACCAGCGCTGACTCCTGAGCAACTTCAAAGAAGGAAGGTTTTGCAGACGAGCGTAAGCACTGCAGCTGCAGCGATTTGAATCGATCCAACAAAGAAGTGGAAACGATGAAGAGATTTTGACGATCTCGAAGCAGCTAGAATAATGGAGAAATTTCTTACAGGGTGAGTTGGTGTTGACTGTGGAGCAAAAAGTATGCCTACGTGCAATGAGGAAGGATGTTTTTGAGAGCTCTTAGTGGTACTCGGGAAGGTGGGTTGAGTTAGATCAAGACGCGCCTTTTATGCGCCTGGTTTCAAGTTGCGTTACATAAAATTCCGACTCTTCGTGTACCTACTCTACGAGCCGGAGCACTGCCAGCCAGTCATCTGCCAAGATAGCATTCGAATTTCGAAGCGAAGAATTTACGAGTTTTTGTGAGGTTTTGTGACTGAGTCGTAAGGGTACTACATAGATCTTGCGTACTTGGCTGGCCCTGTGCTATATAAAGTAACAATTGCGCTCTCTTTGTCCTGTTCAGAAAATAGGACAATTGACCGCTCTCAGATTTCGCACAAAGGAGTAACGAGTTCCGACAGGTTCCGACATGCGAAGTTTAAGCGTTCGAGTTTCAGATGTCGAGCAAGGCGGCGGCGGAGGCAGTGGCCCATTGGCATCCGACGTGCTTGTGAGGCTAGTATGTAGTCCCCCACTGACAACCGTCGTGATCTCATCAGGATACGTCTATGGCATACAAGTTGTGGCGGGAAGGATGGGTGGGTATGAAAGGTCTTGTAGTCCGACGAGGCTGGAGGCTACGTAGTACGGCGTCATTGACACTGAGGAGGGGTATACAGGTTTACGGACCACGGTGGTGACGGTGACCGACGACCGTTTACCAACTGCAAAGTAACGTAAGCAGGACTCTCCCTGGGCGTCTAAGTCTTTTGCTCCCTTCCCTCATTGCCTTACACTGTCCTCATTTTGAAGCAGCCAAACACCTATTTATTGAAGATCGTCCTCTCATACTCTATCTACGTCTGCAGCCAGCTTATCTTATCTGAGATCTGCCTCCTACTCCCACTCACTCAGTCTTTGGGATTACTTTGGACCTCAGGCCTCAAAGCTGAAACTATGACATGAACCTACGCAATGCATCGACACTACCAGCTGCTGCTAACACAGACGGACCTGTCCCAAGCGACAGTCCTTTACTCCAAGTCTGCTCAGGCTCTTCCTTCACTTTCTCTTATGAGGATGAGCGAAAGCGTATCGTCAAACGGACCGTCAATATATTGCACGTTCTCTTTCGATCGGATGGCATAATAGGCAGAGGTAGAGGCACAATTGTCGTCAGGGTCAAATGCGCTTGTGTTCATTGCAGTGGCCAGTGCGATTGGGCGGGGAGGAACCTCATTCTGAAGATCAGTTTTCTGCAAGAAAATCGTGCTTCCGAGAAGACGTTCATGGACCTCTGTCGAGACAAGGCTGTGGGCGAACATGCTTGGGTCCTCAACCACCTACCCCGCATCTATTGTTCGTTCGAGATGCCGTTCGACGTATGCACGGCTCGGCATAAACTCGAGACTCGATTCCAGGACAAGTATGAGATGCGAATTCTACGAGGCTCAATCCAGGAAGAACTGCAGCCGCTTTCGGAATTGAGAACTGGGAAGGAGTTTGCACAGGTCTATTTTGATGTTGTTCAATGTGCGTTGCGCGTTTGGATCGATCCTATCATAGCTTTAAATTGGAATTGTTTACAGGTCATCACTGGGTCTACACCTACCCAAAAATTCTTCACCGTGATATCAGCGACGGGAACATCATGTTCCGCGAACAGGAAGGAAAATTTTATGGTGTTTTGAACGACTGGGACCTCGCGCTGCTAGACCCGGAAACGGAAAAATCTCCAACATCTCAATTCCGCACCGGTACTAAACCGTTTCTCGCACACGAGCAACATGACTTCAATTGGACTGGTCCTCATCGATACCGCCATGACATGGAGTCTATGTTCTACGTTATACTTTACCAGAGCTGCCTCTACACCGGTCCGCGCGCGACTCTGTCCACCGAACCCATCTGGGACAATCACCATATCGAGGAGTGGCACCAGGAAGATGACTTCGAACTGTGGAACAAGAAACAAGGTTTAATCAACAATGCGAAATGGAAACCTCCCGTGCAAGACTTCTTCGAGCCGTTCTCTTTCTGGTTATCTTCGATTCAACGCCATCTTTATTTGGGCTTCATGGCGAGGACGGTTCACCTCTTCCAACAGAATGCCCTCGCCACATCTGGTCTTTGCTCCTCACAGACCTCGCCTACATATGATGACGTTACACTCAATAACAATTTCTCCTACGACGAAGTCGTAACCATCATGCATCGATATGACGAAGAGCCTCTCGAAATTAGGGGCAATGAATGGCAACAGAGATTGGTTCGAGAATAACACGATCGACAACATGATTACGGACAGAGGAGCTCCCAGTGAACCAAATCGATTTCTTTAGGGACATAATTTGTATCTATATTTACTTGCTCGCGCCTGTATGACGATCTTCATATGATAAATGCACTACTTCTGGACTAGCAAATTCATCATGGCAGGCAGCAGCAGTCTTGAAGTGTTCGACAATAATGGGTGATTCAAGGTCTCTCGTGCTATGAGTACAGATCATGATTCTGAATGCTTGTTGACGCTTCTGACGACTTAGAGGAGATCATACTTATTGCTTTAAATTCAGAACGTTGATAACTCGATTCGAATTTGATTCAGGTAAGTATCGGGAAAAACATCGAAAGGCAATACGGCGCGGCACTGGATACCTTATGCTCATCATGGTAACACTATACGGAATCGAGTTGGTGTGCTGCGATACCCAAACTAAGAGCGCACGAGCCCTTGATGAGTGAATACTCAATGTCTGCTGGCCCAATCGCGTGCAACGAATGCCTTGCAACTTTTCTCAAGCTACGAGTCTGACTCGGGAGACTAAGTAATCGGGGACCTTTCGGTTTATCTTCCTGGGATTGTGGAAGAAGCAGGCTTCCGTGAATGTGAAATGAACGGCGATATCACCAGCGATAGGTGGCGGGAAGGATGTATGGGAATGAAAGGTCAGGCTGTGGTCGAAACGGGAGGCTACGGATTCATCCAGACCACGGAAGAGTACGAAGAGCTGGTGGAAGCTTCAGCTCTTGAGTGGGAAGCTACGAAGGAGGCTTATACAACTTACTATACAATCTTGGCCCGGAAACCAGATGAGGAGTCAGACTAGCCTCTCTGTTTTGTAGACATCCGCTCAGCGTTTGCTCCGTTGTTCGTCTCCATATCCTTTCATCTTTCTTTCTTTTCGGCACCCTGCTTGGCAAGCTGGTCTACTCGTTCCTCGTGTTCCTCGGGTCGTCGAAGCAGTAGACTACTTCGACCTGTACATGTATTTCACTAGTGGCTTCACTGGTAAGTATATGAACTGCATGAAGTTGAATGAAACTTGCGTTCCGTCAAAATGAGTGACCAACTTACCTCTGAAAGACTCTTAATCTATGCATCAGAGCAATATCTTCTCCCTGCCGACAAAGTAGAGTCGAGAAGGTGAGTCGAACACCGAGTGTTGCGTACACTAGTTTGTGAAAGTTTCCATGGACTCTTTCTTTCTCGCAGGTTAGATGCACAGCATAGGTTCATCACCACTCTGTTCGAGGGTAAGCTATCCACAGCCCCGACCAACCTCACCACCGGTGACCGTGTTTTAGAAAGTGCTGCAGGAACCGGTAAGTTCAGTTCTTCCGATGACTGTCATGGCTCACCTAAATGGCCCTATCTTGACGAAATCTGTCAACAGGAATTTGGGCTCTCGAGTTCCTCGAGGAAAATCGTGCGGACGAAGTCATCCTTGATATCGAATGCATCGACATCTCCTCTGATCAATTCCCTGCTAATCATCCATCTGAGCTTCACTTCTCCATACATTCCATCGCCAAACTTCCTAGTCCAGACTGGTCGGACATATTTGCATACGCCCATCAGCGTCTCTTGCTGTTCGCGATGAACGAATCACTCTGGCGTTTAGCGGTGTCAGAGTTGTTCAGAGTCATTAGACCAGGTGGATGGGTCGAACTCGTTGAGATTGATCTTGACCTCGATGGGTGGAGTGTACTAGGTCCAGATACAGCGAGATTGATGAGCCTGGGTACAGCGTTGTTTGATGCAAAAGGTGTGATCGGGGATCTTTCGGTTTATCTCCCTGGGACGTTGAAAGACGCAGGTTTCGTGGAGGTGAGATGTGAGCCGAGACGTGTTTTGATAGGAGGGGAAGCGATCCATGTGCATGAATCCCCGACGGCGTTGACTTATAGCAGCGAGCTGTGGCGGGAAGGATGGATGGGTATGAAAGGACCTGTAGTCGAAGCTGGAGGCTACGGGATTATTGAGACCGTAGAAGAGTATGAAGCGCTGGTTGAAGCTTCTGCTCGTGAGTGCAGATTTGCTTCGAAGCAACAGTATGTAAATTTTCATACGATCATGGCACAGAAACCTGAGATGTAAAGTTAGACAAATCACTTGAATGACATATGAAATCCTAGAACAGCGGTTGTGGCGAAGAAGTGAAGAAGAGCATAATGCATGACTGAAATGCCAAAATCAATAACCTACATTCCCGTTTGTCTTAAATACAAGAAGTTGGATCGCGACATTCGAAACGGGTCTCCTCGTACTTAGTCAATCCGTCAAGACTGAGGGGGTAAACCCTTCTCATACCACCAAACACTTCAAGGATCAACTTCTGTACCTTGAAGCTGCAATTTGCCGCAAGTTACTAAGGCCGCTTAGCCAGGCTCAGCCTTCTCCGGTCTTCCTGGAACATGTGCAGGACCAGTGCGCTGACATGAAAGAACATCAAGGAGTCGACTGAAGCGGTGTGCCCATCATTGCGGGAGGGGGAAGAGAGTCTGGAGTCGGAAATTATACTATTGATGAGACCGAGGAGGCTGGGGCCATCGGTCTAGATCGTGAGTTTCCGCACTTGAAATCTGCAGTACAGCGTTCAGAAAGACGATGGCTTCGCAAATAAGAGGTTCGAGTTCGGTGTTTGTTGTTGAGCTCTGTTCAAGAGATTCGCAAAAAATTTAACAAGATACTTACTGGAAAGTTCAAGTACGACGAGGATGGAGCAGGATGGAGATGTCACTAGGGGCGGAGCTTAATTTTACAAGTCGGGAAATTTTGAATAAAAAATATTATATAACGGCGGGAAATTATTCCCAATGACCTTCCCAAAATAGTACACATTACCTGCAAGATATAGATTCTTTCCCTTCAATGAAAAGTGCCGTTTTACGGCTTGAATATTATCTGATTTTTCATCCATTTTTGGTAGTCTTTCACATTATACAAAGCCATTCTTTCCCATTATACAAAAATAATCTTTTTCATTATACATGAATGGTCTTTCACTGTAGATAATGATAATCTTTCGCTCAAAAAGTTTCCTATTTATCCCGCCCGTAATTCATCTGATTTTACGAGGAGAAAGTAAATGCCCGCTTTTTTTAGGCGCTGTTATATGTAAGCAGCTCCAGCGCCTAATTGAGCACAACATACTGTCAGCTTAACCCGTCAAATACTTCACCTGGATCATCGTACATCTATGATCTTGCTCAGTTGTTGCTCTTTGACACTTGAGACTTGCCCTTGTTCTTCTTTACCCTTCACTTGTGGGAGATAATGACCCAACTCATTATGACCAGTCAAGCGCTGGAGCTGCTTACATATACCAGCGCCTAAAAAAAGCGGGCATTTACTTTCTCCTCGTAAAATCAGATGAATTACGGGCGGGATAGATAGGAAACTTTTTGGGCGAAAGATTATCATTATCTACAGTGAAAGACCATTCATGTATGATGAAAAAGATTATTTTTGTATAATGGGAAAGAATGGCTTTGTATAATGTGAAAGACTACCAAAAATGGATGAGAAATCAGATAATATTCAAGCTGTAAAACGGCACTTTTCATTGAAGGGAAAGAATCTATTTCTTGCAGGTAATGTGTACTATTTTGGGAAGGTCATTGGGAATAATTTCCCGGCGTTATATAATATTTTTTACTCAAAATTTCCCGACTCGTAAAATTGAGCTCCGCCCCTAGTGTGTGTTCGGGAATTGTCGGAATGGATGTGCCGGTCTCTCCGGCAGGCATCGGAGCTTACGGAATCAATCCCGTGAACCGGCGTGAGGAGTATGATTCAGACATTACACCAACAGAATTTCTCTCTATAAAAGCTTTCAGAGGACCGGCCACCACTTTTTTCACAATCCCCACTCAGTCCGGAACTCTTTTTACTCGCCCTCTACAACAATGAAGGTATTTCCTCGATTTATCAACTCTTTTCCAATCCATATTCAGCCAAATATCCATTTTAACAGATCGACGTTACCGAAGAACAACTCATCGGTCACTCCAAGGCTGTCAGACGAGGTGCTATCGAAGGAACCGTAGCAGGACTCGCGTTTTCTGGAGCCGTGTCATATTATGCCCATCGCCGTATACCCGCGTACAGGACTCTGCCGTTATCATTGAAAGCTCTTGGTCCTGTTATCCTTATTGCTCCGTTACTCAGTATCCAGGCTGAGCGTCGTTCGCTGGAATATGATGAATCACAATGGTATGTCGTGCAGTTGCTCATGGTTATTCATGTTTCTCATCCGTATCTTGTCAGGACGGGCGAGGGTTTGAAGATCCTTAACGAGAAGGAACGAAAGAAGGTAGAAGAATGGGACGCTATGACACCTTCGCAAAAGCTCGGCGATTGGGCCAGCAGACATGAGTATTCACTCATCATGGGCTCGTGGGCTTTGAGTTTGGGTATCGCAGGAGCTATAATCTCTCGCGACAGGTACGCAATCCTAACACCTACATCGTCTCGATTTTTTATCCCAATTCTTTCCAACAGATACCAAACACCAGCACAGAAAGTCGTCCAAGCCCGTATGTGGGCCCAAGGATTGACCATCGGTATTCTCATCGCTGCTGGTGCTCTCAAGCACAGTCAGCGATCCGATGCCGTCGAGAGACATGTGGATCATTCATGGCAAGATGTTGTAAGTCGATCATCTCCTGCTTCCCGTCTCGCCTCGTATAGTTCTGATTTACCCTTCCTTCCTTCCTTCCTCTCCCAGCTCGCTCAACAAGCACGAGAACAAGAAGCAGAAGAGCAGACTCGCTCTGGTCTTTCTGCTGCTACCAGGCGTAGCGTCTCAAGTCTATAGAGTTTTTCCTCTTACACCATCGTCGCGTTTGCATAGACATAACACTCTCGTTGGACGTTTCATATGTATAACACTATAATGAATCTTTTGGGATGTATTTACACATCTATCTTAGTAAATGGCCAATCTTCTCAACAGTAAAGAAAATTAATCGTGTGCAAGAACAACCACCCAAATTGTGAGCATATGCGGTGCATCGTACACGCAAACGACTCGTCGGGATGTGTTACGAAAGCAGAATTTGACTGGGTTTCAAGAATGGGTGAGCTGCAGACTATCACCTACAAACAAGAACCTAAGGGACGTTGAACGCGCTCAACACGACAGAATCGACTCGAACCCTCGAAAACAATAAACTGATCATGAAGGTGACATCTCAAAACGGCAAGGCCCCCACGAGGTACCACAATGAGGAGAATAGCCCCTGAGTCGTGACTCAGTAAAACGTATAAAACCCAATGATCATCCAACCCTGTTTCTTTTCAACTTTTCTCAACGCGGTTCAGTGGCATTTTCGCATACTTTGATTTCTCTGTTATTCTCAGCTCCTTTTGCTTCAAGTCTTTGCTGAACTCTAAAAGGACCCGGCGAAGTATGTTCGCTTGAATTTTACCTCTCCAACAAACGATGCTGACTCCTTCAACCCCGTCCTAGTTCTAGTTCTAACCCATCTGACCTCAGGAACAACTCAACCCACACCAACTCGGTCCTGTACATTGTACCAAGATGAGCATAAGGTATTCAGTGCCGCACCGTATGGGCTTAACACCTGCGGTAGGTAGTTCAGATAGTGATTCCCTGGCAAGACTCAAGATTGACTTACAAGGTTTTCTAACGAATTCTCGCTCGCAGTGGGAAACGATAGTCCCGTTCACTCAGTCTCACACCTCCAAGCCTGCCTCGAACGCGTGCATCAGCTTATCCCTTTGCGAGGGATCTCTCTTCACTTTTTCTTACAAGCCCAACCAAAAGCGTATTGTTCGGTTGTTACGCGTGCTTTATCGATCCCCCGATGATGAAGAGGACTCGGAGAGATGCATGATCGTCTTCAAGGTCGCTTGCGCGTGTCAAGGATGTCAGGGAAGTCAGGAAAGTCGGAGCCATGGCGAATGCGAATACGACTGGGCCGGTAAGAATCTTGTTCTCAAGCTCAGATCCGGCGCTATGGAAGATCGTTCTCGGATGCCCGAGCAAAAACAAGTTATGGATCTCTGTCGAGACTTGGCTGTAGACGAACACGCTTGGATCCTCAACCATTTACCCCGTACCTACTGCTCGTTCGAGCTACCTCCGACCCTATGGACATCTCAGATTCAGAATCACTATTCGAAGAAGAAATGGACGTCTGGGATGGAGTTGAGGCGGACACGAGGGACGATTGAGGATGAGTTGAAGCCGGTTGAGGATTTGAAGACTCAGAAGGAGTTTGCACAGGTGTATTTCGATGTTGTTCAATGTACGTTCTATGCTCCCATGGCCAAGCGTGGACCTCGACCGACTGAATTGACAATACTCCATGGTAGGCCACCACTGGGTCTACACCTATCTTAAAATCCTCCACCGGGACATAAACCGAAAGAACATCATGTTTCGTGAAAAGGATGGCGAGAAATACGGTGTCCTGAACAACTGGAACTCCTCCCTGCGACTGCATGACGCCGACAAATCGAAGGACTCGGAGAACCTTCCGCCATCCAGAACTCGCACCAGTCCTGGCAACCCTTACCTAGCACACGAGCAACATCACCGTCTATGGAAAGGTCCCTACCGATACCGCCATGACTTGGAGTCCCTCTTCTACGTGATCCTCTACCAAACCTGTCTCTACTCTAGTCCACGCGCAGAAATGTGCACCGATCGAATCCCGGGAGATGATCAACTCGGAAATTGGTTCTATACAGACGATCAAGATCTTTATATCAGCAAACACAGTTTGATCTACAGTCATCGTTGGGAGCCTCCCGTGAAGCCGTTTTTCAGCTCCTTTTCCTCCTGGTTGCTTCACATGAACATACGTCTTTTTGATGGCTTATACGCGCGGAGGAAGTACAAGTTTGACAGTGGAGAGATACCCCGTGCACCGAAATTCGGCATACCCTGGCCCATACCGGTTGTTGTACAAGGCACGGACAAGACTGCGTTCGATGAAGATACACTTGGTGGAGAATTTTCTTATGACGAGGTTGTGATTGCCATGCACCTATTCGATGATCAGCCCCTCGAGATCAGGGGCAACGAATGGCAGCAGAGGTTGGCGTGGTTGAGAGAAGAAGCGGATCGAAAATACTATGCAGAAGCGGTGTCAAGGGCTGCTAATGTATGAAATTTGAACGTCGTTCGTCTTCTATGCCCTTGATCACACGTATTCTTCCTCCTTCTACGAAGCCTATCCGAGTGGGACTCAAAAACCACTGGTCGTCGGTCGATCAAGAAATGTACATTCTTCAGTATCAGATCGCGGGATTGGCAACTTGCTCTGCTGGTCCAATCGTCGTCGATTGAGTTTTTGCGGACAGTTCTTGAACGAATCGTGATGAGCTTAGTTTGGTTCCATGTACATACATAAAGAAACTGGTAGATGTCGAACACTTTAAAACAGACTGTTGCGGTTTGACCCTTATGAGTTTTGCTAGTCTAGAAAGACGAGATATCGTCGTGCATTTTCGAGGCGCGAGCGAGTAACTAGTATAGATACAATGTTGTCATCGTCAAAGCCATATGATGTACCGAAAGAAATCGACTTCATGCACTGGCAGCCCTTTCTGCACGTTCACGCATGTATTCTGTCAGTAACTGAGCCAATCTCTGTCGCCATTCGTTGCCCCTGATTTCGAGACTCTGTTTAATTGAATCTGTGCATAAGAAGCAAAACTCGGTCGTAGGAGAACTTTCCGCCGAGTGTAACATCATCGAAAGCCTCCGTGGATGCTTGTGCAACGGGCTCGCCAAGAATGTCGAAGGTCGTGTTTTCATATTTTCTTCGCGCTTCGAGACCATCAGCAAGAGATCTTTTCATGGACATTCACCAGATAGAGCAGGAACTGTTTCCACCGGAGGCACCCAAGGATCGCGGTGAATCAAACTGTGTTTGCTTTGACCAAGGTAGTCATCATCTTTACTGTGCCATCTTCCATATTGATAATAACCGGGGATGGGAGCGAGAGATGCCTGGGTGGTTGGAGCGGTGTGAAGGCAGGTTTGTAGAAGGATAACGTAGAACATAGACTCCAAGTCATGGCGGTATTGATGAGAACCTCTCCACATAGAGCTGTGTTGCTCGTGTGCGAGAAACGGTTTAGTACCGGTGCGGAATTTGAAGGTTGGAAAACTCTCTATTTCCGGGTCTAGCAGCGCGGGATCCCAGTCGTTCAAAACACCATAAATCTTTCCTTCCTCTTCACGGAACATGATGTTCCCGTCGCTGACGGTGAAGAATTTTCGGGTAGGTGTAGACCCAATGATGACCTGTAAACAATTCCAAGTCAGAAATATGATAGGATCGATTTAAACGCGCAACGCACATTGAACAACATCGAAATAGACCTGTGCAAACTCCTTCTCAGTTTTGAGTTCTGAAAGCGGCTGCAGTTCCTCCTGGATTGAGCCTCGTAGAGTTCGCATCTCACACTCGTCCTGGAATCCCTTCTTGAGGTTATGCTGAGGCGCGTCTAAGCGAAACGGCATTTCAAACGAGCAATAAATTTTGGGTAGGTGGTTGAGGACCCAGGCATGTTCGCCTACAGCCTTGTCTCGACAACGGTCCAAAAACGTATGCTCGGCAACACGATCTTCTAGCGGAAAACTGATCTTCAAGACGAGCTTCAATCCTGCCCAGTTGCACTGGCCACCGCAATGAGAACAAGTGCATTCAACCCTGATGACGATTGTGCCTCTGCCTCTGCCTATTATGCCATCCGATCGAAAGAGAACTTGCAATAATTTGACGGTCCGTTTGACGATACGTTTTCGCTCATCCTCATAAGAGAAAGTGAAGGAAGATCCTGAGCAGACTTGGAGTAAAAAATTGTCGCTTGAGACAGGTCCGTCTGTGTTAGCAGCTGCTGACAGTGTCGATACCGTGGATAGACTGATCGTCATAGAGTCAACCTTGATATGAGGAGTAGTCCAAAGGCCAGTGAGTGAGTGGGAGGAGAGATCTCGACAGTGTGAGGCGATGAGGGAAGGGACTGGAAGGGAGTGAAAGACTTAGACGCCCAAGAGAAGAACCCAGTCATCATTCAAGAAAGTCTAGTCTCCTTGAAGTCATCGGACTCGTAATTTACTGCCATGAGGTATTATTCCTTTCAATTGAATGATGTATCGTCTCGCAACACATATCACTCTCAAATGCATACTCCAGTCTTGTCGTCCTCGTTCTATTGCATTCCGCTCTAGCTGCATTGATTCGCTCTGCTCTAAGTACAAGGTAATACTACTAACCATCTTCGTGACATTATAGGTAACTACGGACGTGTAGAATCCGAGCGACACGTATGAAACAAGCTTCGTACTTTTCCGTACAACAGCGTCCTTGGTACCAGACGGTGCAGTAGCACCAAACGAGCAGGTATTCCCAAAGGCGGACTGCTTCCGAAAGAGAAAGCCGAGTTTGGTTTGTCGCTAGCAGCTGCAGGAGTTGACGAGACAGGAGCTGCAGAATTCAAAAAAATCAAATGTGAATGCTGACTTGCTTTCAGTCTCTTCCGCTGGTTTGGCTGCTGCTGCCGGAATACCAAGCGCGTTAGACGACGTATTCACAGAGAACGACGAAGTAGTTGACGAAGAAACAGGTGCTGCTACGTCAAAGGGAGATGTAGTCTTGTCAGTGCTCTGCGTTTCTGATAGTGTGGAGAACACGGAAGGTGCTGCTGGTTCTGCGCATCGGCGTCGATGCAACACTTAACGGTGAAGGACTCGATGACGAACTGAACATCAACGCAGACTTAGAGGAAGTATATTGATTCGACACGTGCTACCGTTCCCGAACCCAGAGCTGGTTCTAAAATGCGAATGGGTAGCGGAGGAAGCTGCAGTCGACGTGGACAGTTGCTAGCCTGTATCAAAGGTATCCTTTCACACAGGCCCGGACGAAGAGGAAGCAAGTGCGCCCGAGCTAAATATGGTGGCGATGTAGATTGCTTGGACCTTTAGCTGCTTGTTCCCCAGGTGAACGGTGAAGAAGTGACAAGTCGTATTTGCTATATGTCGTGACAATGTCTTGGTGCAACCGTGACCACAACAGTGGTTTTAATAATTCTCACCAAACTTGCAGATATCTTGTCATCCTGTCCAAGAGGATGCATTTCAATCGCAGAGCCGCGAGGACTCTGGGGCATGTGGGCCAAGGAGGAACTTCGCAAACACACAACTATTGTCAGTCAAAAAGCATGTATCGCTTCACTTCCACCTTGCGAATTGAAAATTTCGATACAATACAGGCAAACGTGTGTACAACTATGGGTCTAGCAAGCTTTTTCAGGAAGATTTTCCGATTTGGAGTCAGCGAAATTCTCTCTAATCGACAGTCCAGCAAGCCTAAGGTCAAGCATCGACGGACTTTTGAGCTTGGTGATCGACTCATGACGATCTGCATGAATATGCGCAAACCAAATCATCTGTAAGATTCCGATCGAGTCTAGATTTCTCAGGTCGTTGTTGTGCAGTATGGATGGTGCAGCTAGCAAGAGCAAAGCGACCGCAATGCCGATGACAGCGAACAACTGCATGATATTAGAGCACTCAATGTAACGAATGTGCAAGAAGGATTTACCTGCGTGCGATCGAACTAGAAAATGACGAGATTTGAGAGCCGAAAAAGCTATGATGATAAAGAACTCACTCCGAAGAACAACAAGACTTCATTAGTATATACCACCTGATTATCATGAGTGATGACAGTCTTGTTGGTGGTGACGCCTTCTGAGGTCAAGATCTGATTGGCAAACTTCAGGTCACTCCCTTGACCCTCTAAGAACCAGATCAGATCAGAACACAATCTGATAGTGGAACTGAAATCAGCCCACCTGCCCAGACTTCGATCGCCGTCATGCGGGAAAGTAAATTCTCCAGTTCAGCGAGGTCGATGCTCTCGACATTGTTCGAAGTTGAGGGTATCAGAAGATCGGGGAAGATGTTAAGGCTTTCCATCACGAAGCTGTAAAAGACTAGTCAATCTTAATGATTCAGAGATAAGATAATGAACGTACTGCTCTGACTCGTACAGGATTCCACAAGTTTCCAGCGAATTAATATTTCGTGTGCATCGACGGGTCACTTGCTCAGACATTGGAGAAACCGAGGCAATAGGTAACTGGCTCCACTGCATATGGGCAAAAGCGATCACAATGAGTATCACAAAATCTGTTCTTCTACGACTCACCAAAGCAACCAAAGCATCCTCAGGAGAATTCAAAACATCGATAGGAGTTGTGCGGAGTGTAGTTGGAAATGCGCTCAACTTGGCTGAAGTTTTATTTGCTAGCTCGGTGATGCGTTTGATCGAATGCCTCTTCAAGTACAAGCTACTGGAATCAATGGTCACATTCGACAGGGTGTCCAGAGTCAAATTACAAGCAAGTGCAGTGATTTGGGAGGTACTCGAGTGGACTGTCTGATCTTGCGGAATGTCTAAGTGTGCCAGGATTAGACGATTGGACTGAGACAAATAGATAGAAATTGTTGCTTACAAGTCATCGGTGGACTAACCGTCACAGGCTGAATTGTTGTATTCGAAGAATCGACCACGGGAACAGTGGTGAATATAAGGATAGAGCTGGGCCAGGAAGCCAAACCATCATCCTAGTCATCAAACAAGTTCAGCATTCATTCTATCAAGAACGCTCAATATTATTACCACAGAGTGAGTGAATGAAGGTCCCCATGGCGCGGGTCTGATGGCCACGCTGTGCTGCGCTGATAACACACTGTGAGCATAATGATCCAGAAGGGAAAGTTGATATGACTTACAAAGTGTATTCGGAAATTTATCAAAACCCGACAACACAGGGTTTTCCAAACCAAATCCAGGCTCAAAGAAAAACGCTGGTCCATCTCCACTCACATCCTGAACGGAACCAGACAATGAACCGCAATTGACGTTGAAGTATGTGGCTGTAACATTGACTTCACAAATGGTTGAGGGGAATGATGAAACGTTCATAGGAATGTCGTAGGTGACGCCAATGCCTCCAGGAGCAAGTCCGGGAAAGTCAAGATTGTCGAGTGACAACGTAGTCAACAGAGCGCCTGACCCCCTTGTTTGAACAGTGAGTGTTTTCAAAATTCAACGAACGGACTTCGTGAGTACTTACCCCGGCGCATTTCTAACTGTGGCTGTAAAGTTGGGCAATCCCTGCAATGTGAACCGGAAAGACCTTGAGGTTGGTTTTGGTACTAGGATGAACATGCCTGTTCCAACAGAATGTAACGAAGCAATCCCGGCAAGATACAGGAGCGGAGTAATTAAAGAGGTTCGAGCTTGAGTAAATCCTAGCTGTGGCAATTTGAAGATCGCTATAAGTGACGATCCAAGACTCATCCAGGCTTCATTAGCATCGTGTTTTGCAGTAAGACTGTTTTGAAGGCTGAGTTGTCGCCGAAGGGCTAATCTCTGGGTTGTCAACGTTAAGACAGCAGTCCAGCCCTGTGATAAAAACGAGTTCAATAGCAAAGGTGATGTAAGGGCATGGAATACAGCGTACAGCGACAATCCAGTTAAATCGTGTCTTGAACCTATCTTGAAGGACTTGCTGCAACTGCTGGGCAACGTCCTCATCGTTGAAAATGAAGATTGAGCCACCAATGGTTATGATACTGGAGTCATCCCTGTCAGGGCGCCGGACAGCAAACGAGACCAGTAGCACGATGAGACCAATATGGGATGCTGCACACATCCATCTCATGGTATCGAAGGTTCGAAGAAGATTTTGAGGAGTCAACATTTTGGAACGTCGTCACCTAGGACGCAAAAACCTTTGGACTATAAGAATCATCTGAGCATGTGGCTTGAGTACTAGAGTGCTTCAAAATGACATGCGAGACGCCTTACCTTTTTTCACAGAATCAATGCATTATTGCCATGATCGAATGTGACAGGAATAGGGCTTGAAGATATGTATCGGATATCATTTTCGGCTCAGCCATCGCAGAAGAAAGAAGATGAACGAAAAGAGAGCTTTCAGAAGACGTAAAGGAATTAGAAACACGTCCTGTGCCCAAGAGGAACGACAACGAAGGAACAGAAAAGAGAGCTTTCAGAAGACGTAAAGGAATTAGAAACACGTCCTGTGCCCAAGAGGAACGACAACGAAGGAACAGGTTTAAGACGTGAAAAGAACAAAGAGAAGAGAACGGAAATGAGGGCCCATTCCGACGCGTCCATTTTTGCGCTTTTGTTATATGGCACTGTATGCAGTGGTTAGTTTTACCTGAAAGTTGGAAGTTGGCGCTGTTGAGAATGGGAGATAAAATATCAAATATCAAACCTCATGTTAGTGCCTTTGGAAGACGTTTTGATAAACCCTATAGCAATATGCAAATGAAGGGGCAAGTGTTTCTTGTTTCAATTTGAGTCAAGTTGGACGGTAACGTGAATGAAGGCACGCTGGAATTACAGTGTACACGGGTGCGAGGTAGCGATGGACATGGTGAATTGGTAATTGCTTCCAGAAATGAGCGCTGAGCTTTGGTAGATCTAGATCAGAAATGTGGCGCTTTCTAGTGACTTGGAGTAGATTTTTTGCGAGCGAAGCGAAGCAAGTGGTTTAACTTTCATGTGAGGACCATAGAGTGTGGTCTGTGTTTATACTTGTTTGTATTTTGCACGGCAAAGGGAAAATGAGATTCTTTGGATTCGAGGAGTAAATGCGTTCTTTCTCGTTCAAATCGAGGTCTTTTTGTCTGATACTCTCAGAGTATGTTTGCCTCAACTGTTCGAGCTGACTGATACACTTTTGAATGATGTGATGAGGTGGATTTTTGAGTGTTGTGCAGCTAGGAACTCAGTGAATCGGAAATCCGAAACACGCACATGGTGAGTTTCAGCTTTTTCTCCTTCTTCATACTGCTAGAGTATGTGCCTCTCACTGGGATTAAGCTTCGCGAGCACATCGCCGTGCCACGGTGGATATCTTGTAGTAGACACTACTTACAGTCTCTTACAGTGTACACCAAGTTATCTAAGTACTACTAATGACAGCGATTCTGGGACAAATCACAAGATATTCGCCGTAGGAAGAAGGGGAAAAGCCTTGAAAAAATACCCCAGTTCTTTCTCGTATCTCCCTAGCTGCGCAAGTTACAACGTTCAAATTCGGAGTCATCACATTCAAATGCATGTTCAAACTTCAAAGGCATATAAAGCAGTTCAAATAGTTGAGGCGAACATGCTCTGAGAATAAGACGAAAAGGCTTCAGGCTTCAATTTGAACGCGCCGCCAAGAGGTGACTAGTATGTAGACCCTTGCTTGAGGTCTGGATCTGAAGCTGAAGCCTGAAGCCTAGGAATAGAAGGTTGGGGCACCAGTGGAAGTAATCTGGCAGACACCTGACAATAAGTACCAAATATGTCTCTCCATTTTGAGAAGTTCGGTCAGTGAAGAAGGGAATTCTTTATCGTGATGATTGAACATTGAACATTGCAGTGAATCCATGCTTTCCGACTCGCCAAAGCTTGAACTAATGCATCTTCTCTTCAAGGGAGTTGAAAACATTCATAGGAGTCGTTCAGTACCGTTAGCTGAAAATGCTAATGCCTTACTATCTGCTTGGTCGATGCTAGATGGTGCTCAACAAGGAGTTGCTGACAGGATCGATGGTGACATTTTTCGGCAAGGCGTCCACAGTCAAATTACAAGTTGAAGTGAAGCGATTTGGATTTGGGAAGTACTCGAGCAGACTGTCTGATTTTGCGCAATGTCTACTAAGTGTGCCTGGAATTAGGAGAGAATCGACAAAATCATAGATGCTGCTTACAGGTCATCGACGGACTACATAACCGGCACTGGTTCAATTGCTGTCACTGAAAGAATCTCGGAGCACAGGAACAGTCGTGAATTCGAGGATAGACTCGCTACATAGGCCAAGAAGCCAAAGCATGATCTTAAGTTACTCATAGAGACTTCTTAGCACTCTGCGTTTCTAATGATTTAGAGAACACGGAAGGCTCTTCGTCGGAACTAGCTTGTTCGACACCAAAGGGCTATAGGGCCAATAGCATTGTTTCCCGTCGTAACAACACCGACCGGTGAAGGACTCGACGACGAACTGAACGCAGATGCAGGCTTAGTATAAGGATCATATTGATTCGACACGTATTCCCCTTCCCGAACACAATCATCATGCGGGTTCGGAAAGGTGGAAGGGTAGCGGAGGAAGCTGCAGTCGACGTGACCGACAGTTGACCCCTACACCTTAATTATTTTGTCATGCAGGCCCGTATGAAGAGGAAGCAAGTGCGCCCGAGCCAAATATGGATGTCAGAGGCGATGTAGAGGAATTGGACTCTTCTTCGAGCTGCTTATTCCCCGAGCCAAATGGTGAAGAAGTGACAAGTCATATTGCTATGTTGTGACACCTGTTGTACAACGACGTTGGTTCTCGCTAAAGCTTGCAGATACTATCTTGTCAAATTGATTCTTTTTCCAATAGCATGTATTTTCCCCAGAGAGCCAGCAAGGACTCTGGTAAATGTCAAAGCAGGAACCCCGCAATTTCAAGACCGCCTGACTTCCACCTTGTGAATCGAATTAATCAATACAATACAATATAATTGCAGAATTTTTCGACATTTGAACACCACAAAACCCTCCTCTAAAGAGTCGGTGTGAATCGAATTAATACAATACAAGAGAACGTGTGTACGAACTATTGTCTAGCAAGTTTGTTGAGGAGAGTTCTCCGTGTTGTGAGTATGGAAGTTGCGTCTGATCGACATTCCTGCTTTCCGAAGGTCATCTGTCGATGGATCGTCGAGCTTGGTGATTGACTGCTGAAGTTCTGGATGATCATTTGCAAGCCAGATCATCTGCAAAATACCGATAGAGTCTATCTTCAGGCTGTTATTATCCAGTAGGGATGGTGTAGCTAGTAAGAGCAGAGCGACCACTATGCCAATAACAGCAAGCAACTGAACGAAATTAGAGCTCTGATGTCACAAACGCTCGAGAAGGATGGTAGTACCTGTGTGCGATTGAACTGAAAGCTGATGAGATTCTCAACTCACAAATCAGGTACGACTGATACTCACTGCAAAGACCAAAACAAACTCGGTGAATCCCACTTGGTTGTTATGAGTGACAAATGTCTTGCCTGTAGTCGCGCCTTCTGCGGTCGAGATCTGATTAGCAAACTTCAGGTCATTTCCTTGACCCTCTGACAGCCGCAAGAGATCAGAATATGTCATGATAGAATGCAACTTTTGAACCCACCTGCCCAAATTTCAATCGCGGTCATACGGGAAAGTAGGTTCTCCAGTTCAGCGAGGTCGATACTCGAGACATTGTTCGAAGTCGAAGGTAGCAGAAGGTCTGGGAAGATGTTCAAACTTTCCATCACGAACCTGTATCAAGTGAACGAGTAGCCAAAGTTAATGAATCCGCCTCGCTATAGACAAGAAGATGAACATACTGTTCTGGTTCATACAAGCTTCCACAAGTATCTGCCGAATTATCTGGCGTACACAGATTGGATACTTGATCGGATAATGGAGAAACCGAAGCGATAGGTAATAAGCTCCACTTCATATGCAAAGACAGGATATTGAAATCACAATCATTATCGCAAGTTGTGCAGACTGTTTACAACTCACGAGAGAAACTAAAGCATCCTCAGGCGAGTCAAAAACATCCATAGGAGTTGTGCGGATCATAGGTGGAAATGCCCTTAACTCAGCTGAAGCCTTACTTGCTTGGTCGATGGTACTGAACAACGAGTTGCTAATAGGATCAATGGTAACATTGTTCGGCAGGGTGTCCACGGTCAAATTACAAGCGAGTGCAGTGATCTGGGATGTGCGGGAGCTGACGTTTTGGTTTTGTGGAATGTCTAAGCATCAAACTTAGATAATTGGCAAAAAAATAACTGATCGTTGCTTACAGGTCATCGGTGGACTAACCGGCACTGGTTCGATCGCTGTATTGAAAGAATCGAGCACAGGAACGGTCGTGAATACGAGAATAGAGCTGGGCCATGATGCCAAATCATCATCCTTAGCAACAAACAAGTTCAACATCTATTTGACTGAGGACGGCTCAACATCCTTACCACAATGCCAGTGAACGAAGGGCCCCATGGCGCGGGTCTGATGGCCACGCTGTGCTGCGCTGTGAACACAGTGTGAGCATTATCCAAGAAGGGTTGATATGACTTACAAAGGGTATTCGGAAATATGGGCATAATACTGGGTAAAAAATCAATCCTGCACAGGTTCACTTTTTTCTTAAGATCTCGAGCAGGTTCACTGCTTCTTTGTAATAGCACCATCACTTACGAGATTTCTGAGCAACCTGCTACAACTTGAATCTGCACTCGCACAGGTTGCCCACTTGCACAGGTTGCCAGTGGGCACTGTTCAACCAGGTTGAGAACTTAGTTCACAGTAGGTGCAGCTCCTCATTATCAATATGGCCCTTTTCTTTTAGCTCTCTAAATACTCTGGAGGGCTTCTTCCCAAAGAGGAAACTTCTGGTAGCTCTACAAGAACGGCGAGCGAAAACTTAAAAGCCGGCGAAAAGTTCTCGTGCTTTGTCATAACCCTAGACCGAGGCTCCAGAAAATCCGAAATTCCCTCGGGTCCTGAACGCTGTCCACGGGCGCTTCTGCCTCCTTTCCTACTTACCGTTGACTCTGCTCCCCGTTCACCAGAGTAAGGAGGGAAGGCTGAGACTCAAGGAGGGAAGACTGAGGCTTGAGAGGGAAGACTGAGGCTTGAGAGGGAAGACTGAGGCTTGAGAGGGAAGACTGAGGCTTGAGAGGGAAGACTGAGGCTTGAGAGGGAAGACTGAGGCTTGAGAGGGAAGACTGAGGCTCAAGGAATGAATGCAAAAATATCAAGGCTCTACAAGAGCTGAAGTTATGTTCCAATTGCTCTTTGACTTTGAGATCATGAATTTGATTCCTCAACTGTAGCTCAACAATCCTTGCCCCCAAGTCTATTGGATTCGCTTCCTCTTCATTCACCTTCATGTTCCCCGCCCTTATAGTTACCAAGATTAACCTTGCCTTGGACCCGTCACCCAATAGCACCACTGAACAGGAACCTAAACACCAAATCACATGCTTCCTTACAAGGATTGCGTCTGCGTTCACAGTTCTGCAGCTCACGGGCATACATTTATAATGTCCGTAAGAGTGGAACAGCAAATTCAATGATTGTCGAGAAGAGTAGCATGACAGTGAACTCAAAGTCAGCTCGGGCTCTTCATCGGGTTTCCGCTTGACACATTCCCCCCTTGCCAAGGTCCAAAGAGGTCCTTCATCCTCTCTTCATTTGCTCAAGGTGAAAAGCTCTGGTGGCGGTCCGGACTCGAAGCCTCTGCCTTGTTATTGTTAAAATTCAAAGAAAATTGTACTCAAAATTGTTCAAAGACTGAAACCATCCCCACTCCCACTGTCCATCAATGCATCACCTGTTGTATGTCGTTCCATGTTTCTCTTTGACGTCCGCTCCTCTTCCGGAGGGCGCTGATCATCATCTGTCTATGGCTCGTAGATTCAACTCATCCACAACATCAGCTGCCGAAACAAAGTGTTACCGTCCACAACTATTTTAGAAGGTTCAGTGCCGACATACTCGACTATTCACCCTTCACTACAGCAGACACGTTGACATGATGAGTGTCCCGCTGGACTCAGAAAGGTCTCGGCTCTGCTTTATTTTTGTTCTTCCATTCTCACCACGCTACCCCGTCATCGAGAAACTCCCTAACAAAGATTCTTTTGTTTCTTTGACTAATTTCAAACCTATCGAGGCTAGCGGGCTAGCGGGCGTAACGTCGGTCACCCCAGACTCCTGAAGGTGTTAACGCAGCGGTTCCGTTATCCGAATCCTTGTTTTTTTTTCCAAAACGAACTATGGTTGGCGAGTCGTCGTCACTACAAACGACTCGCTGTTACTTTGATACACTTGGATTCGCTTCTTGCCGACCTCTACTGTGCTACACCTTACCTGCATCCCCATCGATAACTGGGCTCCCAAGAAATCCGGAACTGAAGACTCCCTTCCCGCTTCTGCCTGTTGCTTATGCATTCAGATCGGTGACCTTCAATGACCGGGTCAACACTATCTACGTCGATCTGAGTCCCGGCACTTGTCGAGTCAACTCAAGTCCTTCCCTACTTCTGTTGACTCAACTATCTGCTATTCTTGTCTCTGTATATTTGTTATCCTGCGGTCCTCATCTTCACAGTCCTTGTGATTGTCTTAGAGAGAGAAATACTGATAGGTGAGCTCAGCGCTCAGTAACTGTGTTTTCCTTACTGTGGCCCGTGGGAGTAGAACTGTTTCCCTTACTGGTGCCCCCAGGATAGGGTTATGACAAAGCACTGTGAGCTCACTGAAGTTTGAGGCTCGGTCACTGTCGTTGTAGCACTACAATGTATTTCCTTTCCTTTTTGGGCAGAAGAAGTACATTTTTTCAGATTCTTTCCGTCATCTAACTCTCGCCAAGTGCTGACAAACTAAGCTACCTGAAGTCACTGTTCATTATTCATGCAGGAATGAAGAAGTTTAAATTGGATGCCTGAGTGTGCCCGGTAAGCTTACTATCTAACCTGTGTGAACTCAAAACTTGGTTAACCTGTGCAAATTCGAGCTCGATTAACCTGTGTGAACTCCAACCTTGGTCAACCTGTGTGAACTCAAAACTCAAACTACCTGTGTGGACTCATTCAAAGACTCAACCTGGATGTTTCCAAGGAGTTGGTCACTACTTGTGTTCCAAGTAAGTTCATTTTATTTTTTACCCAGTATTATGCCCATACGGAAACATATCTAAACCCGGCAACACGGTGTTCTCCAATCCAAAGCCAGGCTCGAAGAAAAATGCTGGTCCATTGTCAGTCACATTCTGAACGGAACCAGACAACGACCCGCAGGTGACGTTGAAATATGTGGCTGTAACGTTAACTTCTCGAATACTCAGGGGAAATTGCGAAACGTTCATAGGAATGTCGTAAGTGACGCCTATACCCCCGGGAGCAAGTCCAGGAAAGTCGAGATCGTCGAGTGAAAGCATGGTCAACAAAGCACCTGACCCCCTTGCTCAAACAGTAAGTATTTTTTCCAAAGGTTAATGAGTTTCGTGAGCACGTACCCCAGCGCGTTTCTAGCCGTGACTGTAAAGTCGGGCAATCCCTGCGATGTGAACGAAAAGGGCCTAGTGATTTCTTTTTGTACTAAGCCGAACATGCTTGTGCCAACAGAGTGTAATGAGGCAATCCCGGCAAGATACAGGAGCGGAATAAATAAAGAGTTTCGAGCTTCGGTGAATCCTAGCTGTCTCCATTTGAGGGCCGCCATAAGTGACGATCCGAGACCCATCCAGGCTTCGTTAGCATCATGCTTTGCAGTGAGGCTGTTGTAAAGGTTAAGTTGCCGTCGAAGGGCCAACCTTTGAGTCGTCAACGTTAAGAGAATGGTCCAACCCTGTAATGAAGGTCAATGTCTAGAAGGTAATGTAGGAATGACAGCGTACGGTGACAATCCAGCCAAACCCTATCTTGACGGCTGATTGAAGGGTTTGTCCAATGTCAGCATCCACAGGATCTGTTACATTGAAGACTGGGCTCCCGAAGGATATAATGTTGGAGTTATCCCTGTCAGGGCGCCGGACAGCAAACGAGACTAGTAGCACAATCAGACCGATATGGGAAGCTGCACACATCCATCTCATGGTATCAAAGATTGGATGAAGCTCCCGAGAAGTCAATGTTGTAGGTTGTGCTACGGGCGCAAAAACCTTCTCCGGACTATAAAATTCATCTACCCATGTGGAATGAGTAGAATGTCTTTCGATTAGATGCAAATCCCTTCACCTTTCCTCGAAGAATCGTTATCACCATATCCAAATGTGATGGGTATAGCAGTAGGGTTTGAAGATGAATGTTTAGGCTCAGCCATCGAGGAATGAAGAAGACAATCAGAAAAAAGCTTTCAGTAGAGGAGAGCTGCCTGTGCCCAAAAGGAACGAGAAAGAAAGAACAAGTTCCAAAAAGCAAAAGAACGAAGAGAAGAAAAACAAACACTCGTCCCGTGTCCTTTTGCGCTCATGTTATATATGTGGATGATCCTTCCTTGATCAATGAGAACCTGGCGCTGATGATAAGCTGATGAAGAATGGTAGAGAACCAGAAAATCTATAACCTTGTAAAGTTGTATCAGTGAATCGTGATATTAGAGAACGGGTTGATCAATTCTATCAACGAATCCTTTTCTATTTCAAGTCAGGTTAAACGGCAACAACAACAGAGAGTCAGAGACACATTGGACGTACACTGGTATGAGTAACGATGGATACGGTTTCAGCTTTCAAGCTTGTGCAGATCCTAGATCAGAACGACGTGCTTGCGACTTGAGTAGAATTAAAATCTCAGGCAGTTCATCAAGCTCGAATAAGAGGAGTATAAGAGGTCGAGTCTGGGATAGCCTGTTAGTTTCTGGGCATCTATCGGCCTTGAAAGACAATATGCTGTGTCCACTGTCATGCGTGACGGATATCTTCAGAATCAGCAAAGTCATCATGTAGCTGGTACGAGAACAAAGATGCAAAGTCTTGAAACGCATACCAAGCGCCGAAGCGTATACCAATATGCTGTGCGCGATGGATATCTTCAGAATCAGTCATGTCGCTGGTACGAGAACAAGATGCAAAGTCTTGAAACACATACTTAGATTAAGCGCCGCTGAAGCGTATACCCTTGTATACATAACAAGTTCTAGTTAGGTCTTGGTTGTATGGACCCAGGTCGGGAACTCATACTTATCCAAAATGCGATGAATGCTATTAGGTACAATATGCGAAACGTACACTATCCGAGAAAGTACGGAAATGCAGTGATTTGAATGATGCAGAAACCCCATGGTTGCACATAGACAACAATAAAAACTACTTAGTTTGTCAAAAATCAAAAGAGAACGGGCGTTTAATTCGCAGAATCCGAACCCGCAGGCTTACTGCCAAACGAGAACGCGGAAGGTGTCGAGGAACCTCCACCGAATATCGAGTTCGTCTGAGCACCACCTGCCGGCGTCCCAAACGCAAAGGCACTTCCTGTGGCGTTATTGGTACCAGACGGTGCAGCAGCTGTACCAAATGAGAAGGCTGTTTTAGCAGGTGTTCCCGCAGGCGAAGTGCTACTCCCGAAAGAGAAAGCGGAGTTTGCTTTGTCGCTAGCAGCTGCAGGGGTTGACGAAGCAGGAGCTGCAGAACTTGAAGAGCCAAACGTGAACGCTGACTTGTTTTCACTCTCTCCAGCTGGTTTGGCCGCTGGAGTACCAAAAGCATTGGACGTATTGTTGAAAGAGAAAGACGGGGCAGTCGACGAAGAAGCAGGCGCGGGTGCGCCAAACGGAGAGGCGGCCTTGTTAGGTGAGTCAGCACTCTGTGTTTCTGATGGTTTGGCGAACACGGAAGGCGCTGCTGCTGGTTTTGTTGCATCTGAACTAGCCTGTTTGACACCAAAGGGACTGGGGTTACCTCCAAAAACGTTGTTCCCCGTCGAAACAGCACCGAACGGCGATGGATTTGAAGATGAACCAAATGCAAACGCAGACTTGGAAGAAGTATCATTTTTATTCGACGCCGTATTCCCGTTTCCGAACGCAGAGTTTCCACCGAACGCAGAGCTGGTCCCGAAAGGTGAAGGGGTAGAAGAGGAAGCTGCAGTCGACGTAGTTGATTGCTGGCTTACACCAAAAGGATTCTGTGCAGCGCTGGACGAAGAAGAAGCAGGTGTACCTGAGCCGAATATAGGTGCTGGCGATGGGGATGGCTTGGACCCTTCTTCAGACTGCTTGTTCCCCGAGCCAAACGGTGAAGAAGTCGTATTACTATGTGCCACTCCAAAGGCTGAAGATGACGGAGCATTCACGCCAAAGTTGAACTTGGGCGCTGGCGGTGCGGATCCTTCTTGAGGTTTAGAGCCAAAAGGTGAAGGATTAGTGGTATTAGAAGCAGTGGGCACCGGATTCAGAGCACCGCTCAAAGACGAAGGCGTCGTAGTTGTCATAGTTGGTTTACCAGCGTCGGTATTTCCAAATGGCGATGATGCACTTGAGGCAGCTTTGTTCACACCGAAGTTGAACTTAACTGGTGCAGCAGCAGCAGTGGTCGGAGCAGCAGCGGAAGGTTGTGATGACTGCTGTGTAGTTGTGAACAATGGTGTACCGCCGAAAGGAGAAGACGAGGAGGCTACAGTCGGGAAGGCTGCACCAGACGCCGAAGACGAAGGAGCAGCGTTAGACGCGGATGGTGCTGCAGACTGAGCAAAGGAGAAAGCAGGTGCCGTCGAGGTCATCGCATTGCCTTGAGAAGGGGTAGCAGTACCTCCTAGCCTGGAAATCAACGATCCACCACCGCTGGAAGGTGCATCACTCGAGGAAGTGATACCCTTGTTCTGCTCTGGAGCCGCAGCAGGTTTAAGCGCCATGTTGAAGCCGAACTTCGGCGGTGCAGGATTCGAAGAAGGCGCGGCATTGCTCGTAGTAGTAGAAGACGAGGCAGCGGGTTGAGATGCTGGGGAGACTGTAGGCCCCGAGGAAGGGAAACCGAGACCAAAAGCGGGTTTCGCCTTGTCAGTGGCAGCAACGTCGTTTGCGCCCGCAGGAGGTGCGAATGAGAAAGCCGGGGGTTTGGCTGGATTCGTGTTTGGAACAGTTGCTGTGCTAGGATTCTGGAAACCGAAATTGGCAGGTGTCTGTACTGCGGCAGGTGCAGGCGTGGGAGCAGGTGCAGGACTAGGTTTCGCAAATGAAAACGAAGGCGTGGCCGAGGAAGAAGGTTTGGCAACCTCGGCCTTGATTTCTCCACCAGCCAAAGGCGAACTTGTGGCAGGAGCGTTGAACAAAGGCTTAGAAGTGGTGGCCGTTGTTGTTGGAAGAGAGAACGTAGGAGGTTTCGGAGCAGAGCCACTTTCTGCAGCAGGCGTCAATGTAATCTTCGGCACTGCAGACGGGGCAGACTCTTTCGCTTGCTCTTCCTCCTTCTTACGGTTAGCTTCACGCATGCGCATCATAGCCTTTGCCTCGAGGTCTTGTTTCTCCCACTTAGAGAATTGTTTGTATGTCCGAGGGCTTCGCATGTTTGTACTTTCCATGAGGCCAGGGCTAGGTGGAACGATGTTACTACTGAGACCTTTACTACCGCCGGACGTACTGCGGACGGCAGAGGCAATACGTCTGCTAGCGGCAGCAGTGTTGGTGGTCGCCAGCTGTTGTGTAACACTCTTGGCGGTTTCAAAAGGGTTGTCTTGAGGCTGGGATGGAGGGGTGTTCATGGTGGAATCCCAGAGGAGATGCTTGCCGCTACGAGGTGCAGACGACATGGTCTTGGAGGTAAATGTTAGAACTAGAGATAGGATGAATAGATTGAATACTCACAGGGGTGGAAGGCGGAGGAGTTTCAGGTTCGGTGGAGCTTTTGGGTGATTCCTGCCAGGAGAGCAAATGCTGGGCCTTGGCTTCAAGATACTCCTCTTCTGTCAGCCAGGCTTCTACATAGACTTCCAAATTTGCTTTGCGATCAGGATGAACAGAATCGATGGGCTACGAGACAAAATGTTTGGATAGTGCTCAATAGCATAAATTAGAAAGGACTCACCATGACGAATTTTTGCCTAGCCTTTTTGACAAGTTCGAAACGTAGACGCTGACCGTTGGGACCGATTTTGTACTGGACACCATTGGTCGTCCACGTCTCTCCGATCTTTCTACCTTTTGTACTGGTGTTGCTTGAAGAATCCTCCATGGAGACATCGCTGAGTTTTTCTTCATCCAACACCCGCTTGCCTCTCTTCTTCCTGAGAATTCGCTGGGAGGTAAGGTTTGTTTCGTCGTCACTGGCACCCAATTCATCTTCGAGATCTCTATCTCGCTTCTTGCCTCGAGAGATAGTGTTGGCGTCCGATCTTCTTTTGTTCCGTCTCTTTTTCCGGTGTGCCTTGTCTTCTGCAACGTTAAACTCTGCGTCATCATCCTGCTCTTCCAATTCTCCACCGTAAGTCGAGCCAGCTTCGTCGCGATCGCGTTTTTTGCCTCTGGATGAAGACTTAAGGGTTTCACTCGGTGCGTCAACATCCATAGCGTGATGACGCGGGGACCCTTTTTCAGCGGATACTTTACGCTGCCTCTTCCCTCTCGATGTTCTCAGTACCCCGATATCTTCGTCGTCCTCATCGCCTAGTCCGCGTTTCGAAACTCTTGAGCTGTCCAAATTTCGCAAACTTTGAGAGTCCTGCCACTCGGCCTCTTCATTTCCATCAATCAACTCATCGTTCTCTAGGCGAGTTTTCTTGGCAAAGTCCCCATCTTCATCATCATAAGCACGTTCCCGTTTCCTTCGATCGTCACCAGATTTGAGGATTCCTAAGCTCTTGCGCCCAGAACGTTTTGTGGGGCTCGCGAGCTCAGCGTGGACGTCGAGCGGTGATGCACTAGTATTGAATCCATCAGCAAAGGTGACACGATTTGACTGAGATCTGACAGCCACAGGTTAAGTCCCAGCCCGATCTGAGTCAAGTATTAAGGAGACGTACTGCGGTGCAGGTGGCATCGATAAATAGCTGTTCATAGATGTCGGGTTATACCGGCCAGGAAGACCACCAACCGGCGCACCAGCCCGAGATGAGTCAAGGCCTCGCTGGTTTCCTGGACGCAGATCAGTGGCACGACTAGGGGAAGGGGAAAGAGGGGACTTGCCTGGACGATGTCGGACTTGGTCTTGGGATGCTTCTCGAATTGGTGTTGAGGCCGCTACGAGATCTGCTCGTCGAAGCCTAGCATTTTCCTTCTCCTTCTGCTCCTTCGCCAGTTGTACAGCCGCGTACGCGACGTTGAAAGGCCTATGGTCATTGTCTGGAATACCGTGTCTTCTTCGCAGAGAACTGGAAAAGTCGAGTTCGTGAAAGGAACAAACGAATATATGACAAGGAGCTCACAGTCGGTATGATTTTTCGCGCCATTTGAGGATGTATCTCCAAGCTCGTGCAACAATGATGTAACCAGCCAGTAAAAGAGCAAGAGTAACGGCGGTCTTCGAGGAGAAAGAGAAAGAATTGGGTGTGGGTTTTTGGCGCATAGGAAGGGTATCGCTCCCCAGGATGTCGGAATAGTCGTCTCCTATGGCCATGACACGAGATGGGAGATGAAAAAGAAGGACGATGTTGACGGGAGATACCAAATAGTGCTGTGGATTGGACGTCAGCAAAAGAAAGTTCTCACCCTCCCGCTTGCCGAGTGCGGCACCAGCGCACGTGGTATGTGGGAAATCTTGAACCGTTTAAAAAGTCCTGCTGTTGTTGTGAACGCGTTTTTTCCTTTCCGTCCTCGTTGCAATCAACTCATTTGTCTCAATTGCGCCTCTCAAGACTCGTTTGAAGCTACACCACTTGCTCATGCCTAGGAACACGGCCTACAGTGCCTTCGTTACCTCTACTTGCGATGTGGAAGATGGAAAATGTTTGATCCACGCTTGAATCGCCAGCCTGTTTTTCTTGGGTGATTCGATGGCTATTCGAGTACTAAATCGAGCAAATATGTATACATGCTATCAGTAGTCGTACATGCAGAATTATGATACAGAGAATATACAGTGCAAATCGTCGTTTTACCTTGGTTAGCCAGAAAAGTTTTGAGGTGAATTGCGATCAAGCGCGAACTGGGCAAATGAAGTGCGATGCTTGCGGACCTCGGTGGCCCGGTGGGAAACTTTTTGGAAATAAAAGGTCAGCCGAGTTCAGATATCTTCTTTGCTCTCCAACCTTCACTCGTCCAAATCTCCTCTCTTCTCCTATAGCCTCTACTTCGAAGTCATTAGAGATGTCCAAAGTCGTCACTCTCGAGGAGCTCAAAGCCAACAACACCAAAAGTAGCATTTGGTTGCTTATTGACGGTAAAGGTACGCGGACCAATCACATTCATTCTGTTTGTCCAAAGCTCACTACTTTGTCAGTCTACAACTGCACGAAATTCATTGACGAGGTACTGCTAAGCTAGCTTGAACAAAATAAATATCTTGACCTACCCCGTTTTTGTGTTTGCTAGCATCCTGGAGGAGACGAAGTTATCTTGGCCGAGGCTGGTGCGTACAACATTGTCACTCGGTGTTCATCCCTAACTCAAATGTGCTACTATGTTCAGGAAAGGATGCGACTGAAGCGTTCGAGGACGTTGGACACTCTGACGAAGCTCGCGCTCTTCTACCTGAAATGATGATTGGCACGTTCGACAAGAACAGCGTAGGTTGTTATTCATTCCTTTACCCCGGTTGCATCTAACATTCGACAGGGAATGGACCTTAAGAAGCTATCCACTGCACCAACATCAGCACAGAAGGCTATTGAACACGGATCCAAGTGAGTCGTCGATATTACCTGGGTCCAGACTTAGGCACTTATGTTCGTCTCAACTCTTAGCTTGATGTACTTTATCCCCCTCAGCCTTATGGGAGCATACTTCGCATGGAGATACTACTCTGGAGCATAAATTATTCTTCTCTTTTCTCTGTAGATACCCAAGCAAACTGAATTGCTCGTGCGCTCTCCGTGTCCATACTCATATCTACCTACCACACTCGCATCTTGTACTTCACTCTGCTTGTATCTGCTTCATATAGAAATCACGGATTTTCTAGACAACGTCTAGACTCTTCAACATGACATGCTCAGGGTTTGAGACTGGATCGTACGAGGTTCTTTACGTTCAACAACGCAGTTCAACGATTTGATGCCTAAGCTATGAACATGTGGGCTCATGTGGGCCGGAGACAGTAGAGTTCGCTGCTGGCTCACCGCAGACAATGGCACAGTATATACTAGCATTTACAAGACGGCAAATAGATATACAGAACATACAACTTCAGCTTTTCAACTGTCCATTCTACCCCACTAACCTCGGTGCCGATGAGAAAAGAATTTGTTTGTCCATCCAATGAAATCGGCTTAGTAGAATCCGACCATTTCCTCTCCACAATCCTTTCATACTGAAGCAGACAGCTCGTCCCAGGAGGCACATGGATAATGTACCTCGCAGAAAAGCTCCCTGCCTAAGTGTGAAGAAATCATGCTGAGAATTGTTCATATCACCTGAGCCGCTGCCGTCGTAGTCTCCGGAACCCCTTCCCGTGCTGTATGGTGACCAAGGCGGGAAGCGGGAACCTCGAAAACCGATGGCAGGCTTGAAATATAGATCTGGACTCTTGGATAGAGAGGAGTCAACATATGGCAACGTTTGGCAGGCAGAAACAAAAAAGATTAGGCAGGGAAATGTATGTCAATCTCTTCCCGAAGGATTTTTCCAAAAGCAGAGACCCCAGGTTCAATAGCCACCAGCGGGCAAATGTATAGATACATCGATGAATTGCCCAGTTCCTGGGTGATCGCCCAAAGCACTGAACCTCGGTTTGGTAGAGATTCCGACTCACTAAACATGTATTCCCAAATTCTCCAACCCCAGCTTAGCCGCTTCGTTCCTGGCCAATTTCTTGGTCCCGCCCTTCCCTTGTCCCAAACACTTGCCGTTAACCATGACCTTAACGGACCAAATTGTTGTTGCCTTCATCCCTCTCATCATCTCCGAGCTAAGCAGCTGAATGTCACCTTGCGCAGACGGATCAACATCCGGACTCGAGGAGGAATAAATCCATTCCACGGGCTGGTTGGACTTCTGGATATGCTGATTGAACAGTGCGAGATGCCCTACGGTTGTCATTGTCATGTCCCGGTTGACATAACCAAACGGGGAGCGAACAAGGTAAGGTTCATCGTCGGAAGGAGGGCGAGGACTTGGGGAAGGCGGTGGGGATTCTGGGGGTAATCCATGTTGAGTACGTATAATGCGATAAGCGGACATGGCATATGGACGAAAGAGTTCCTTGAGCCAGTTTTGAACAACATCGAGTCCACGATCTTGGAAAAGCCCTCCGACATATGACTTAGTAGCGAGCACGGATTAGTTCGCTTCTTAACGAATGATATTATGCCTTACCTCGAACAAATCCGCTATGTATTGAATGAAGTAGGAGTCGGTGAACGTTAGTCTGAGTGATTTCCAGATAGGTGGAATGATACCCACCTTGAACGTTAGGAGAAGCTTTCAACGCCACTGCCTGAGCGTGGTGAACCCTGAGGTCGTTCATTAAGTTGTATCTCACTGCACTGAATAGTATAGAAGCTTCAGCATATCATATGAGAACGGAAATAGAGGCTTTGTTCATACATATTAGCAAGTGTGGCGTTATTCACGACCAGCGCTCGCATTTTCTTTGAACCGTCTTTGAGTTCCTCACGGACGCATGAGAGAAAGAAGATATTCACCGTGGATGGGCCAACGCGAACGTTCGGAAACATCTCGTTCAACAAGTTCGTCACCACGAGCGAGAGCACCGAATCTCCCAAGTGCTCCAGCCTTCATGATCAGAAAGACAGAGTCAGCTCATTCCGAGATGGAAGAAGGTGTGGTATTACTTCTCGTTGTCGGGGGCCGGATCATCAGGGGGGTCGTCGAAGAGATGGGTAGGCCGCGCGTGGAATGAACGATGGGTGAACACCTGTATTCTAATCCTCTCCGATTTGAAAGTGGGCAGAGGTGGTAGTTGTTCGGTCGGTTCCAACACTACTGGCGGTCTTGATGGAACTCGGTTCAGTATTGGTCCACACACGAACAGGATATGCACTCACCGAACAGCGGCCATGGAAGAATTGAGGACAACATCACAAAACTCCAGATGCTAGCGTTTTAAAACGCCCGCTTCCAAGCGGAGTCAAGAAAACTGAAAGTCCGCTTTAGGAGAATGATGAAGAAGTCTGCAGCTATTGCAAAAGTTTTGCCAGGCCTATCACTGTTATCTGCAAGTTGCATGTCAACGCTCACCACATGGTCTGCCTTATATTGTGCATGGTCGAATCAATGCAATCATCAATGTACTAAACTAGTCACAATTTCGCAGCTCAAACCACAAGCCTCATGACAAGATCATAATGATAACCCGAAATTCGATTCATTCTACTCAAACTACGGGGAATGATTACATTGAAGCAAAGCTATGATACCGTCATCAGCGTTTGCTTTCTTTGTTTCAAGTTTTGGTGATAGATCACTGACCAAGAGATAAAGATTTGGTTGATGTTTGTTTCTAGTGTCTATTATCCTACCGCGGAAGATGATCTTGTTCCTGGAAAATAGAGGAAATTCATGTAATGGTAAAGCCATTCAGAAAGAGGCGCATGAAGACTTACGGCTGATGCTCTCATGGCTTGCTTCTTCATCGTGAAATAGTCTTTATGCAGACCGCATTCGGTCTTTTCCCTGCCAGCCCATCTACCAGCTCGTTCATCCTGTCCCTCGCCCACTTTGACTGTGCTATGCCAGTCACCGACGCTACGATAGCCCTGGGACAGAAGCTTGTTACAGGGAACTTCGTTGTCAGTGATATACCATTCGACTATGGGGTAGGTCCACTCGAACAACGGATTCAGCTTCAACAATCCTGTCGAATCGACCTCTAAAGGCTTCAGAGAAGCGCGATCACCACCTTGCGAAGCTCTACGGCCTGTGATCACAGCCTGGACGCCTAGTTCAGCGTAAGCCCTTCTGGCGGGCTCTACCTACAAAAGGGGGCTCAAAATTCATTCCTAAAGAGTGAGTCATCGAACCTACCTTGACGACAAAGTCGTAGGTGTCTTCGTCTCGTTCCCACAATTTTTCACCATACTTGGCTTCGAAGTCTGCGACAGTATCGCATCCTGCAGGTTTGTATACGTGTAAAGGGGTGACGTATTTCGCTTTCACCTCCTCCACAAGCTCGTAGGTCTCCTTGAAATGATAGAGTGTGTCGATGAATATTAATGGTGGTGGAGAGGGAGTCAATTTCGAGAGCATATCGAGGGCCACGAGCCCTGTCAAACCAAATGCCGTGGTCTGGTAAAGATTAGGGAGATACTCGATGGCCCATTCAAGTATCTGTTCCGGCTGAAGTTGTGATAGATAGGCGTTGATGATATCTAGAACTTCAGGGGTAAGAGGAAGTTGGAGGGGCTTCGATATAGTCTTGACAGATACAGCCATGGCAGAGAGTCTGGATATCTGGATCGATGAAAGAGTGACAAGAAATAATCCGAGGCTTATGAGGCAAGTTACACATTGCTTGAGCAGCTAATCTAGTGAAAAAATTGCTAATACGTGAGTATGAGGTGTGATGAGTGCAAGTATGAGTGCAAATCGCGTATTCCTTAGTCAGCGCAAAACTAAACCCGCTTGGTCAGGTCCGATTTGGAAATTTTGGCATTCTCGTATAATGACATCTGGGATGGCCTTGACTTGCGACTTAAACTCGCAATAATCCGTCACCAGCTTCTTGTATATTCGCTTGAATGTAAATCAGCGTCCCGCAACTCATCAAAGAAAGAAGAGGGTCGGAAATAAGTCGAAAGTTGGTACAGCACATGGCACAAGATGAGATTAGCTGAGTAGTGCCTACGATAGCCATATCTCATTCACTCTGTATACTGGCACCAATTCGGAAGAGCCTTCAATATGCATTGGTGAACCTGATTAAATGGGGTATGAGCTCTGGAGTTATGCTCGCATTCATGGAATTGTGGGATCACATACTATAGCAAGTGCACGACTCGTGTTCCTTCATCATCCGACCAGTGGCACCAAGTACCAGTTTACATACTACGGAGGAAGATTCGCTTTCAACAACCGCGTCTCATTCCGGTCCTGAAATACCGCGTTCACTCTAAAAACGAATGTCCCATCCCTACTAGACTTCGACGCGGCTGGCAAAGAATAGTCCAGATAATCGACCTTGGCGGGATGCGCCCCGAATTCGACTACCAGCGTGCGCTGCACGGCTGCCTTCAAGTTCAGGAATTCTGCTGACACGGGAGGATCAACAGTGGGTGGATCGGGAAGTGTGGCTTGTCTAGCGAACCAGACATCGCAATGTGAGGGTACTTGTAGTGCAACGAACGTGCGCGTTATGGGATCGATGTTTCGGAATTCTCCCCAGAGTGTGCTGAAGGTGACTCTTTGTCCGCTGGACCTGTAGTCGTTCAGATAATGGATCCTCTCGTTAACACGCATCCCAAATTGGTGTGCTAGCATGTTCCGGACGGCGGTATCCACCTCCGGTGGCACATAAGGTTCGAAAGTGGGGGGCATAGGAGGTCTTTTAGGTTCTCCTCCAGTCCTAGTAGGGAACCAGACTACACGACCTGGCAAGCTTTGTGCTGCGTTGTGGTGAGAACCCGGAATGGCAGCTTCTGCCACGTGTGAGCCTCTAGTACCAACAGACTCAGTAGCAGCCTGAGAGCTAGAGCTAGCGGCTTGAGCGACCTGAGCAAATAGGTAAGTAGGCGAATTGTGAACGTGCAGAATTTGAAAAGCTTGGAAGATGATGAACAGGCTGAGGGCAACTCACATTACAAGCGCCTGATGGCGCTTCGAACGCTGCTCGTAGTAGGGAGTGAAAAAACAGAACGAAGAAAATAGCGCGGAGCACCATGCTTCGATTGAGAGAGACCGGAGCGAGGTTCGAAAAGTTGGGGTTCAAGATAGCAAGAGAATGAACCCAAGTAGACTTCCAAGAGAGTTGGCAAGTGCCAAAAGCGCTTTCAAAATTCAAAACGATGAGAAAACTGACCAGCAGCTTCGGGGTACTAGGTAGACGATGCTACCTTGCCAAGTTGTGCTTTATGTAGCTTGGTAATCATTGACCAAACAATCAGCTGGCTGAGGCTATGCTTGACGATGATACTTGATATGTTACGATCTTGGCGAGGCTGTGAGAGTTTGACCGGATCCAGTTGGATCCATAGATGATAGCATCAACTTCTGTCCGACGCAGAAAAAGAACTCTTGACAGTATGAAGAAGCCTTGAGGTCAGCGGCATGATGATGATGGGAAGGATAACTTTGTACAAATCGATTCAACCGTCCAGTCGACTATGTAGCACTACAAGTATGTACAACCTACAAGTCGAAGTTGAACAGCTCCGATGAGCTGTGGATCTCGAAGCATAGTCTACTCAAGCTGAGGCCCGCCGCCCAGGGAGCCCAGGGAGTTTGGCTACAAACATGCGAACCACACTGAACTTATCCTCGCTTTGATCATCAAACACACTCTTTACACGGAAGGTGAACTCTCTTTTCTCGGGACTGGGCTCAATGTACGGGTCCAGATACTTGATTGTCCCTTCGAAGTTCTCCGCCAGCCCATGAGATTCTATTGTGCTCCACACGGCCTCTCTCGCTTCGCGAGGTATGCTCCCAAGGCGCACAGCTTTGCCCTCCGGAGGTGCGGTCTGTGCGGGATTGAACCAGACTTCGAAATAAGGCAACTGATGTTTATGTCCGTCGCCCGGGTGGGGGCTTTGATGGGCCAAAGACGTAGTATCGATGCCCTACACAGATAAGTGAGTAGAGAGCTCGCAAATTCGTGCATATTGAAATACGACGAATCAGAAGAACAACTCACATCAGCCTGTGGGGGTGCCGCGAGCACTAGGGAGTGAAGAAGCGGAATAAGATAAGTGGCGCGGAATATCAACATGTTCCGATTGAGAGAATAAGAGGGAGAGCTCGTTTTGGTGTTGAGGATTGCGGGAGATTCGCAGGTAGTAGACTTCAGCGAGAGCTAAGAGTACTTCGAACGACGAGGGAAATACTGGCCAGCAGTTTCTGGGGAGACGTAACATTTTGTTTCGCTTTAAATGATCCTTCGTGTGGTAGTAATCTTGGAAAGGCTGTGTATATGTAGCAACGACTCACGACACACGAACCTGCAGGTTGCGAAGATATGTTTAGTCCAGTCCCATCGGATCCACATGCAACTTCTCCAAGATGACCGACGCATCTTGAATCGTCTTCGCTATTCTTCGGGAGTCCAGAGGTGAGATACGTGGCGGATCGCGACTTCAAATTTCAAAACCCATACATATCAGTTGCCCGCATGGTGTGATATGATCATGAGGAAGACAAGGGAAGATGCCACTGATGGGGGGTGAGTGAACAGCATGAAACGCGCTCGATGTATGATTCACGGGACAGCGAACAGTATCGTCGACTCTGGCAGTTGAAGCCAATCGCATCTTCGAAATAGTGTGTTGTATTTGGGAATATAAGCAAGCAACTATGTAGTAGAATACAAGAATATGTACGCACACAATAACAGAGCAGATACTGTCAAGCAAAGTAGTGGTGTGGTGTGAAGTAACTATGGTGAGGTCAAGAGATTCGGATTTGTAATAAGAAAAGAGACAGTGCACGCCAAATGCAATTTCACTTTCATTGATCATCATCGTCGGCGTCGTCATCGTCACCTTCCTCCTGGACCATCCCGACCTCGAATTCAGCACAAACATCCCATCGCGAACCCTCGGCGGCAGCAGAAACATACTTGACGAATCTCATCACTCGTTCATCACGAAGGACAAGGAGAAGACGATTGAACCCTGGTTGAACAGTCAAGAGCGTGCTATCCTCTTCGTCGTCGTCGACTTCCATGGACTCATCCTCCTCGTTCGCCGCGGCCGGGCTTCCGAGGGGACTAGTAGAGTGTCTCCCGTTTCCGTTGACTTCAGCGTGTCCGTTCGTTTTACCATTCTCGCCGTTGACGCCGTTTGCTGTGTGGCCGTTGACCGAATGGCCGTTCGTGCCGTTGACGAGTTGACCGTTGGCTCCGTTAGTATCAGTCGTCTTCTTGTTGCCGTGTGCGAGGACGTCAGATTTCTTGTAAGTCCCGGCACGATACACTGCTGGGTCATCTTCTTCGTTGTGTGGTGCCATGTAACACTAGAGTTGTAGAAGGATCAGAAAAGACGATTGGCAGAAGTCAAAAATCGGAACTAACCTCCCATCCACCCCATTCGGCTGCACTCCAACCTCTAGGAGCAGACGCTACAGGCTCTCCCCTTCTAGAATTATCGACCTCCTCCTTAACCTCCGGAGTCAACCCGAGAACAACATCCAATCTTGCCTCACTCTCCTCACTCGTGGCCAGCGTATAGTCTAGACCAGGCCGGAACCTTCTCGCCTCCACGAAATGCCTTAAAGGCAACAATCGCGAAACGATCGACAACCACGCACGGAAGGCCTGCGAGGAGAACAGCTCATCCTGGAGCTTGCGGAGAATTTCTGACGGGTTCGGATGAGCGGAGATGGGTGTGATGGAGAGTGCGGGTGCGGATGGAGAGGGAGGGAGGAGCGTACAGTAGCGCCATTTGTGTGGCGGTCCTTTGAGCGTCCAGGCACTTGGAAGTTTCGATGCTGCGGGAAGAGGTCCAATAGTTGGGGTGGGTGGTATAAGGCCGTTTGCAGAGAGTGTACCACCCAGAGGGAGGGGAGTGGTGGGAGTAGTAAGATGGAACGGATTGGCATCGTCTACACTCACAACATCTGGGTTCGTTGCATCTACACCAGAACAGTGAGGTGGAACTTTGCCGTTACGTTCAGGACCTAGACCGTCCTGCACATCGAGCTCTCTTAGACGCGGTTCGAGCGCTTCTGCGATATGATTAGCTAGGAAAGAGTGGAGTTCCAACGAAGACTCCTCGACGAAACGAGAAGCGAGTGATTGCATGGTTCGCGGTTGCAGATATACCGGGTTGATGAACTCGCTGAGGAAAGTGAGATCTTCCTCAGAAAGTTGAGCGTCAGGTAATGGCGGTTTGTCGATTGTCGATTGCGAAGTGTTATACGATTTGAAGGCTGTTTGAGTATTCGTCTGGGCACAATTAAGTAGGTTTCGAGAATGAGTTTGACCGAGAGACTCACTAATTGCTCTCTAGAGCTCTTGTATTCCGGTTCATCCACCGGCTTCACATAGCCTTCCTCTCCCTCCTGGGCTGCATGGAACCATCCGCTGATACTCAACCGTTCTCTTCCATCCTCACCACCGCTTCCAACGACAACTTCCTCAACCGAGTGGAAACTGCGACCGGGCTGTACTTCGAAAAAGATGAACTGGTTCCAACTCGGAGGGACGCTCTTTGACGGCACGCATTCCGGTTCAGGTACGCCTTCTGGACCGAGCTTGGTCGGATAGAGCTCGAGGGCACCTCCCCAGTCCCTCTGCCAGAGTTGATAGTTTGGCAACGGCATGTAGAGGATGTACGAGACGCGTCGGGTACCGATGACATCGTCGTGGTTGAGGAGATGGCAGCCTTTGGTGTATGAATTGACTGACATGTCCTGCTTGATACCAGAGAGAGGACCGCATCCAGTAACGGCCTGTAGAAATGCCCTGAACTTTGTTGAGTAGAGAGCGTCGCGGAGTTTGAGAAGGTTCGGGAGCAGAGATAACTGAGATGAATCGAGATAATTCAACGATGCTAGATCACCAGTTTGGTTGACCTGTACATAGATCGAATTGAGCAAAAGTATAATCGGACAGTCGACGACTATTCGCACCTTGTATATGTCGGTCTCCTTCTCTGTAAAGCTTAGCTCGCCCAAACATTCGTCCTTTACCTTCTTCAACAGATCGTCCTGGAAAAGCTTGGGGACTCTAGTATAGCGAAAAGGCTCGCTTTCGAGATAGGATTTATGGAGTTTGGCGACATTGGAAGGTTCGAGAAGGCCGGAAGCGAATGCGGCCGTTATTTCGTCTGCTGGTGGTTTGTCATTCAAGGTTGGATGAGAGATTTTAATCCTCTTCAATAAAGAGGCAGAGAGTTCTGGTGAAGAAGGCCTCGAATGGGTACGGGCCATTAGAGCAGAAATAATTTTAGGGCCTCTGTTTTTTGGACTACAAAACCCGATACACGGGACTCTGAAGATATCAGTTTTGGGAGATTAGAGTAGATGGGAGGCAGGTAGAAGGTATGAGAAAAAAAGAGAGTTTGGGACCAGATGCCTGTTTTTGAGAAGTTTGGAGCAAGTCTCGACTCAAGACCTCGAATGTTCCCCAATTTGCAACTCTCTAACAAACAAATTCTCATTATTCCCTTTTTCTCTCTCCAACTTTATCGGAAAGTCTTTTCTGTCTTCAAAGTTTTCTCAATTGAACACTAAGTTTAGTTAAACTAACCTATTCGTCGCTGGTTTAGAGGCAGAAAGTCAGCTCTAGTGATAATTTCAAATTTATCGACGTAGAGTCTGGATCAACTTATCTCTCGGCGCTGTACTGTGTACAAAAAAACCACATAAGACGGTTGCTCTCCCTTGATTGGCCCGTTGGTAGCTATTGATACTGATTGGATCCTAGCCGCATGATTACTCTTTTTGTGTCTAGACCAACATATGCTCGACCAATGAACTTCCTCCATTCCATACTCTTTCGGATTTCCGCGTCCGCAGGAGGCTAATCCAACCGTCCAATCACAGTCCAAGGCAGGTACTCAAATCTCCATAGGCCATTTTGCACTTCATCTCAGTTCAGTCCTGATACATCTTCCGCGGTAAGCCTTTTTTTGGTTCGTATCTATATCTATGTTGTTAATAAATCGCTTAACTCCCCTTGGGCCTTTTTCTCAGCTGACTTGCGCGCGCGTTTTGACTGGCCCCTCGACGGTCTTTTCTCTAAGCGGAAGTCCAGGTTGGACTAGGTTGTATGGCGCGAATTCCGTGCTCGGCAACTCACCTCGTTTCTCCAATGATTCTCAATCCTCAGAGAGTCCGAATCCGCAACCGAATGCCTTTCGCGAGCGAAAGTTATGCATATCATTAATAGGTTGAAACTTTTAGGCCACCGTACAACGTTTTCTGTATGCAAAGGTAGGCGAATATCCTGTTCAGGCACTCCACCATCGTATAACTGACGTCCTCAATTCGACTGGTGCCGACGACATTCGTCATCATAGAATGAAACAAATTCATCTCACCCATTTGCTCACTAAGAACTCACCTCGTTTCCGGCTCGGATATGTCGGGGAATCCCTGCTGCTTCAGACCTCACAGGTTTTTTTGAATCATCAATAGCAAGTTCACGTCTAGAGCTCGGGCTGGAGCCTCCTCGATGACACTAATGAAACTTCTTTCAACTCTTCCCCCTGTCACTGCGGCTATTATCAGACCCAATGTGGAGGCAATGGTACGTGCCACTGTATGTTTCAAGGCTAGGAGATAAGGCTGGTAGTCCCAGAACTCTCGTTTTGGGCTAAGTTTTTGCCTCAGCTTTTTCTCTATTGCCACTCTGATAGATGATGTTTTCAACATCCATTCAGTCGTGGATGTCAGTTTCTCCTTTTCGTTCGTTCGAGTGAATGCTCTTACGGTTTCTCCGTGGACAGCCAGTCGGTAACCAACTATCGATGGTCAGTGTAGACGTAAAATTCATTGCATCCTTTTGGTGTCCTATTCACCTTTCTTCTGCCTTCCTACAGACGACTCACTCTCACAATTTAGTTCCGTGAGCCTGCGGGAGTTATCTAGATTTTTCTTCAATACAACGATACAACGAAAGGTAATTCCGTATCCTTTCAAACTCTCTCTCTGTCTCATGCGTCTCACTATCGCTCACCCTCGTTTTTTCTAGTACTCACCGCGGGGTTTGGAGAACCTTCTAGTCTAGGAAAATTTCCGTAACATGCAATTCGAGGCACCGGACAGTATTAGCAGAACAGTTACAACATAAACAGTGTCGCGTCTGGGCCACTTGGATTTCAAAGCACCTGCCAATAACAATCGAAAGCAACGTGCAAATATAGATCATTCGCTTTACAACAATGTCTCAGTCGATTAGTGAGTTGTTTGCCTCGTTCAATGAAATGACACGCCGCGGTGACAATGTTTATTCTCAGTCTGGGCACTGGTCAGCAATGTTTTGCGTTGATCAAGAAACAACTCGCCACATACATATGATCGACTTCCGCTCTCACCGCTTCAAGGTCGTGTCTTCGTATCTCTATAGTACCCGTGCAAGGTCAGAGAGCGGGTAAGAGCGTCGCTCACATTGGCTATTCGCTGTGTCGTGAGCGTTCATGTCCGCAAGTCGAACATGCGTTTGCGAGAGGCTGTACGGGCTGCATCCGACGAATTCTTCAGATACCTACAGATACCTACAGGGTCCTCCAGCGGACCAGCTCACTTTGCGAGAACTTTTGGCCATCATCCTTAGGGTCCATTAGGGCAACACCAACTTGCTCGCAAAGCATAGCTCTTCCGCTGCGCGGTTATCTATCCCAATCTATCCTTCATCGGACTTAATTGAACTGTGACCTGAAACTTTCGGGCTTTTGCTTATAACGCTCACCGCTCTGCCTCAGGTGATCCACGAGCATATGCAAGATGCAAAGGGCAGTACATTCTGGTACAGGGACCTACAGCGATATACTGTACTAACCCAAAACGAGGCATAGGTGCATGTGCGTGTTTTCGATTTGCCTCATCGAGTCAGATGCTGACTTGAACTCCTCGAACTTATATGCGTTGTTCATGCACTCATCGGATGCAGCTTGTACTCTGCAGCGTGGTTGTCACTAATTATTGTGGCCACTTCGACCAGCTTGCTGCGCTGCCTCACCATATCGCAATATGAAGGTCGATGGAGCTGGACGTGAAAGATGGAGATATGTGAGAATCCTGGCTAATTTCAGGGAATCAAATGTCGAGAGCATTTTGCTATCTTTTGCATCACCAACTGTACGCAACATGGAGTTGTTTGTGGATTCTTCTGGTAGGCGAAGAGGAAGGCAATGCTCTTGCCACTTGGGTCCGACGGTCTGCATAAGTCACTAGTGACTGGTATGTTCATAATTCCGTATCCGAGACACAGACACTTTTGAAAGTCATCTCGAATATCACAGTGAGCATTGAACATAACATGTTTCTGTTTTCTTCAGAGTCTAGAGAGCAGCTCTGTAAAACCAGAGGCGAATAAAGCTCAACAAGCCGTAGGATCAGCCAGGATCAGCCTCAGGATCGATAGCAACTGTATCAGAGCGTATCAGTTAAGTTCGTACACATCTCTGTGATCTGTACAATCTACACACAACCATTGAGAGGTGCACATGTACACGGAGGACAAGCGATTTCCGGGGGCTATATGCTTTCGCACTGCCAACCAAACGTTACATAGATCGACTCAAGAAAGTATCCTGGTCTCCCCCAACGAAAAAAATCCGCTGGCCGGTCTCGTCTTTCTACTCTGACTCCAAGCTTCTTCCATTCGACACCTTTGCTCTATTATCATTAACTCTTCTTGACGAAGACGAAATGCTTCTTTCTTCTATATCTGCCTACCTCATACTCGGGCTTCTTTCAGCTGTGCATGCTGCACCTACTCCACCTGGCACACCGGTGAATGTGCGTCTCTTTATACTTTCATATGATGAGCTCCATTGACCATAATAACCATAGCATCCCAGCAACTTACCCATGGTTGAGTCTCTCGATGACTGGCAGATGGTTGATCCTATCATACGCTCTGTGATGTATGGCGGCACTGGTTCTGGGCACGTTGAAAAGGTCTCCGGGCCATTTACGAAACGGGTCAATGTTAACGGTCACGAACCTCATCCGGGCGAAAGACTTTTTACTGCCAAACAGGCTGGCGTGCCACCGCAGGTCGTGGATTTGATAGAGCACAAATTCAAGCAAATAAAATTCGAATACTCTGACTTTGCCCCTCTTCGGTTTTCGACAAAATGGCCAGATGAGGAAAGAGACTTTTTGTTGACCCTGGGATATTACGGCGATAAAGGAGTGAAAGCTTCTAACAGCCTCTGCACTTCCCTATCCTTCATCAGTGCTCAAGTCGAAACTGATTCATATGAGTTTGTCTATCAGCCAGGGGCGAACTCGAAGATTTGTAGAAAGCGCTAGGATTGTGGATTGTGCCTACTCCATCATGCCGTTTTGTCTGGCTGGGTTGGTAAGCATAAGTTTCCTGCCAAAGATCTCCTGGTAATTGAATACTTCTATACAGTTCGTGTTTGATCTCAACCCTTCCTATCATGATGCGTCACCTCTTTTGCCGTTGCCCAGTCGCTCCATTTCCCGGGCTCGCTCCCTTGCTTCCGCTGTTGCACTTCTCCTCGTTCCAGAATCCATTTCTTCTGCAGTGACAGTATCACATCCGTTTGCTGTACACTATGTCATTCATTTGTAGAACTTAGATGAAAATTCAACTCATGCTTTGCATCTTCAAACCATCGCAATGTTCGAAGCCAATCTCCCGATGGTATTGGCTCGGGAGTTGGAGTTTGCTCCAAAATTTTGAAATTGCTTTTGGAAAAGGGAGTTGAAACTGGTGTCTGAGCTCCGAGTCAATGCTAGTCTCAGAGAGAGCATGCATAGAGCGTCTGCAGTAGGCTGCTGAAACAGAGGGATGAATATAATACTCGAAGAATGATTCAGATAAGGCTATAGCAAAATTCAATAGGCGCCGGCGCTAGTTTCCTGCCGGGCGGCTAAACTTGTTTATGCCTTCAGCTGCCTTCAATCCAGACTCCTTCCCATCCCCTCTTGCGGGCTAAAAAATGCTGAGATCGAGTCGGACATTACCTTATATGGCTTATCTGAAATCTTATCTGTATCTTATCTCTTATCTTAATTACGTAAGCATTGGCATTTTTTAACCTCGCAAGAGGGACTGGCAAAATATACGTTAGCGCCGGGTGGCCTTGTTTGGTCCCAGACTGTAGCGCCCATTTTTTTTGACTTCACAATTCACTCATTGGCCACAAAGCAGTGGAAAAGTCACGGAGGATGTGATATGTGTAAGTAGATGTAGGTTAGCTGCTGCAATTCTCATTTTAATAGGACTTGTTGAGATGGGCACCAAATTTTTCAAGTGCGGGACCAAACAAGGCCACCCGGTGCTAACATATATTTTGCCAGTCCCTCTTAGGAGGTTAAAAAATGCCAATGCTTACGTAATTAAGATAAGAGATAAGATACAGATAAGATTTCAGATAAGCCATATAAGGTAATGTCCGACTCGATCTCAGCATTTTTTAGCCCACAAGAGGGGATGGAAGGAGTCTGCCTTCAATCGCGTCTTTTCATTGTTCGAGTGACAGTAAAACTTTCGTGGACTACCAGCTGGTGACCGACTAACGACGGCCAGTGTGAATGTGAACGTTAACATCCAGATATCCATTCCTCAGTTCTCCTGCATACAAACCCACAATATATCTCCTGGAGCCTGCAATGAAATCTTAATCCCTATCCTTTCGAAAATTCTGATTCATCCCTTATGCCACGACTATCGTTGACTTCCGTATCATCAAAAGTGAGCCACTAGTATACGATACTGGCAGAACAGTTTGCAATCCACACAGCGGCACTCAGGTTTCAGAACATCTGCCAATAATGATAGAAAGGATGGAACAATACACCAGTCGCTTTTACAGATTGCCTCAGTCAACTTATTTACTTCCTTCAATGAAATGCCATGCCGCGGTGACATTGTCCATTCTGGTAACTGGTCAGCAATGCTTTCTGGAACTGGATGTTCGCCTTGATTCAAGGAATACTTGCCGCTCGCCGGTCTTACCGCTTTTAATCATATCATCGTATCCCTACCTGTCACCACGGTCGGAGAGTTGGTCAGAGCGTCTCTCACATTCACTGTGCCATCAACGTAGATGTGCGCAAGTCGAACATATGTTTGCGAGAGGCTACATAAACCAACAAATTCTCCAGGTACAAAATCCTTCAGCGGCTCAAAGTGGCTCACCTTCTGACAACTCTTGATTATGTACCATCTCGGTATCAGCCATCATGATTGTCCAGCTTTGCCCACTGCCTCAAGCAGCCCCAGGCTCGCACAGAGCTCAGAACAGCTCTTTCGCTACACGATTATCTATCTCAGTCTATCTCTTCTTAGACTCAATTGAATGCTCCTCCAGGTAGCCTCAGGTAGTCTCAAACTTTGGGCTTTTTCCCATGCTCACCGCCTCTCACTGCCTCTCACCGCTCAGTCTCATTTGATTCACAAGACTACACTGCGGTACAGGGACCTACAATGATATACATACTTCTACAAACATAAAACGAGGCATAGGTGTATGTGCGTGTTTTCAATTCGCCTCATCGAGTCAGATGCTGAACCGGAGTCCATTTGTCTGCGTTGCAGCAAGGCTGTAGTAACCGTCACAGTCAGTCCGAGCAGCTTCAGCAGCTTCGCCCTATCATGATACGAAGGTGGCTATCATAGGGCTGAACATGAAAGATGATCATATCAGATGAGGATTCTGAGGGATTGAATATCGAGAGCTTTCTGCTATCTTTTGCATCGCAAAACGCACACTTAGCGCTACATGGTCATTGGTGGAGTTTTCCGGGCAATGAGGAAAGCGATATATTTCTTGGCTCCGACGGTGTTCTCAGTCTATTCCTTCCTCTTGAGCTTGCTGATATAGATGATAGTATACACAGGCTACAGCAATAAGTATCGTTCATGGTACTATTATGAACGTCATCTTGAATGTCACTACTGTGAGCGTTGAATGGAACCTAACATGTTTTTGCTCTCTTTGAGCAGGTGGTAGACCGTGGTACCGATCTGCATGAAACTTCCAAAGGAGAATGAAGGCTAATGAAGGCTTGGAGCCCGTTGCTAGGACTCCCCGTAGGATCAGCCTCAGGAAGCCTCAGGATCAGTAACGACCGTATCAGCGCATATCAGTATTCTATCTTCCTCCCCTGTGATCTGTACAATCTTCAAAGTTCACAAGCCATTGAACGACGGAGGTAATGTACATGACTGGTACATGAGGTACATAGTCCCTAGATGAAGCGATTTGCCAGGGGGCTGTGTGCACCATATAACGTTGTGGTTATACACTACACACTGGCAATATGAGTTTATAGGAAAATTTGATCTGACTGGTGGCGGTCACTGTTCATATTGTACATGATCAATGGCCTTACCTTACATCCCATTTTGAGTTCACCTACGGTGGAAGGTCCGGACAATCAGTAATTTCCTTACCCCCGCGATTGAATATTAATACCTTACGGGAAATCCTCAGGATATTTGGAGTATAAAGGGAATTTTCTACCTCGCAATCCAATTTGAGTAAGGCCAAAGTAAGGCGCACGGTCTGGAAGTTGATCCCAATGGCATGCTAACTCTCCGAGAGATGCCAATTGTCCGGCCGCAGGAAATGCTAAGCCTATGAAATGGAGACCAATTGTTATTCTCGCATGCAATCAAAGAAATTGAAAGAGTATATAGTATAACCATCTCTTTGGCACTCAAGGTACAAACGCAAACTGACTGTCATTCAAAGCTATTCCTCCAGGACCAGAAGCAAGCAATACATCGAGCCCTTCCCACTTCTGTTTGCATGAGTTAGCAAGATGGCGCCGAATAGCAGCCTGACGACTCGCATATGCTGCCCGTCCTTCTGTGCCAGCATTGCAGCCGTCACTGGGCACCCTAGCATAACGATGTGTTTCCCATTCGACAGCCTCGGCTTCTAACATCACCAACACTCTGCGCATCTCTTCCTGAAGAATAACACACTCCTCCTGCCACTCGAGTGCTCTTGCGCGCGCCTTGCAAAACGTGACACGAAGACCTAGACTTGTCTGAGTTCAGGATCTTTGATTTCATGATAAGCAACTCACAATCAGCCACATTCTGCTGGCTCGTAGCGTCCTCGGGTGTTGTGAGCCAGATCCATGATACGTACTTAGCGCCCAGTGTTCCTCCCTCGAGGTCTCCATCCGGCTGGTGTAGATCCTCTTTCTTCAATGGTTTGAGTGAGTCATGCCACCCGGCAACCTTACCAAGTGTCTTACTATATCTTGCCAGCATATTATAGTGGACTTGGTATCGTGCAGCGCAGGCATTGATTTTGTTGTCTAATGTGTCAAGAATTGAGGCCGAACGAGACCCTTGTCGCTGGCCGTGACCATAGCGTCGCTTGTAGTTGAGAACTGATGTTCGAGAGAGGAGACTTTTTTGAATTTTTTCCACCTCGTCATGAGCAGCAGCAAAGCGGAGTCTCCACTCAATATCGATGAGCCTCGCATCACATGTCTCACCTGCATCATACACAGTGCTTGGGAGGAAAAGCTGAATATCTCCAGCAGCCGCAAAGCTCACTGAGGAAGAAAACTAAGCCGATGAGTGGGAAAACATAAATTATTCAAAATTCACCTGGCTGAGTTCCACCCCCTGACCGTAACAATGTACTACTCGGCATATATATTGCTTGAACACTGATCCAAGCCTGTATCCGTGTGCATAAACTTGTGGAGCGCTCAACTATCTTTGCAAGTTGAAGAGAAGTGGGATGGTTTCCCAGGGCTGCATGGTCATAAATGAGCCGTCGTCTGAGTTTTGTGATTAGTGATTCACGAACTTTGGGCGCACATCAGATTTCAAGACCTTTACTGAAGTTCCTCGAGCTCGAGGCCTTGCACGATGAGTGCGGTCGGTGTCATTTGTTTGAAGATACCACTTTGAACATATGCAGCGTGACCTCGAGCTAGTCCCGCGTCCTCTTTTGCCAACTCTAACCGTATATGTGCTAATTGTAAAGCTATAAGCAGTGATCTCGATGAGTATCCATCAATGCAACATATCATAACATAGACTCACGCCGAACTGAAGAGACATATGGATTTTGCCTGGTATGGTCTTCATCCCAGGCTGCGATATCACTACGCCATTTCGTCATTTGATCCTCTTCAAGATGCTCACATAACTCTTGATAAGCAACGACAAATGTTTTTCTTCGTTCGGCGGCATGGGTGGCCTTATTGAACATAGACGAAGCTGCGATGACCGTGAGTAGGATTCCAGTCATGTTAGAGAGTGTTCACCTAACGTGATGCGCTTTCTGTGGTTTCTGTCGTTCCAATGATCATCCATCAAGTCCCATCTCGCACCAGGTCCCATCTTCTTCGTACTACCTGCGACTAAGTTGATCTCCGACCAAATTTGCTCTACTGCTTCGCCATCCGTGCGACCAGTTTTCTTTGCATAACCAAAAGCGAACGTTTGTCGACAAGTATCTTGGTGACCCATGAGGTGGAATTTTGGTATGAGAAGTTGCAAATTGTTCGCCTCAACATGTGCCGGCAGACTAAGGTCCGGCCCATATGAATTGATACGTGCATGAAGCTTTTTCGAGAACTGACACATGATATCGTACGAGATGGTGAGTTTCTTGGGACAGTTCAGCTGGAGTGACTGTAACAACACATAATCCATGATGATATATCTAGAAAATCATCAGGAATGAAACAAATCAATGATTAGAAAAGTCACACTTACTCTTCTCCAAGGTGTAAATCTGCGACTGACTGAGGGAGAATACATTCGTGACGTGTACAGCTAGCCATTGCAATCCCAGTCACAGCTAAATTTTTCTCCCCGCGTTTGTTCGCGAGCTTGATTGCATCATGGTCATTACAGTCTGAGGTTTTACTCGGCCACTTCCCAGACATCTTCAAAAGATGATTTTGAAACTGGCGATCATCGCAAAAAAATGCGCAACCTCAATTGAAGCTAGGATCCTTCGCGACGCTAGAGATGTTGAGTCGGGTACACCTGAAATTCGCATCTAATCCTTCAAACTGTTTATATAGCCATCTCAAATGATAACGGTTAGATGAAGGAAGACTCTGAAAGAGTTAAGGACTACGTACTCCTTTGCATGATATGCAGGGTCATCGATTGCTGGTGCGTTGATTCCAGGGTGCGCGCAAGGAAGACACCTCACTGCTAAACTTCCCGGTTTCAGTGCCAGAACACCTTCAGCATTGTGACCTTGTCCACTTCGTTTCAACGTCATCAAAAACCGCCACTCTCATATCATCCTGAATACCTCCCGAAGTCGATTCTATGTAATCCGGTTCAGACTTTATCACTATGATATACCGGTCTTGGGGATTACTCACAGGGGGAACAAAGGTTCCAGAATTATTCGTTACACGCTCGAGAGTTTGGTAATACTCGGTGACGGAGACTTTTGACATGAACGACAGAATTTGAAAGAAGTTGAGAAAATCAAAAGTTGCCGCGGTCTGGGGATGAGTAGACGTAGCAGGAAAGAGTTGTGCAGCAAGAAGTTGTTGCCGGTCAAGACTACTGCCCGCTTCACAAGCACAGAATTTGACAAAAGCTGAATGGATACGTTGCACTCCAATGATGGTGATTGGTCTAGGTTTGTGGTTGATAGCTTGCCAGCAAGGGCAGCTGAAGCTGTAAAAACTCCGCGAAGTAGTCCGATAAGTCTCCACCACAGCTTCGCGAAGTAACAGGACTCGCTCTCGAAGCTCAACAAACCCTTCCGGGTAGGCCAGTAGGGCTCTGGGGGGTGCTCGGCTATTTAGTATATTTAATAATATTTAATAATTCTTTTATTATTTATTAGGTATATTATAATAAATCTACTTTGCGAAGCTGTACTGCACTTTGCGAAGTGACTACATTTATGGCAATCATGAAATCAGGTAAATTAGGGTTAGATCATTATGTCATTGATTTCCTTTTTGGGTTATGATATTTTTGAATAGAAAAAAGCATAGAATGATATTATTGATCTTGAGGTGCTAAAGCATGACAGAGGAAACCAAAAATAGCTACAATGGGGTATTGGCTACCTCAGGCACATCAAAATTGCCTAAAAAGGAAATTGGTCCAAAAATAGAACTTGATCTCATCAGATAGCAAAAAATCTGAAAAAAATCAGAAAAAATACTCAAAAAATTCAGGGTTGCCTCGTTGGCCCTGAAAATGCAAAATAAAAAAAAATACGCGACAAGTGTAAAATATGTTATCACTCCAAATCATACCAAATCTAGGTATATATGATGTACATGCTATTTTTATCACACCTAGTACCCTCAGACACTTAGAATGGCTTATATCATTCAATTTATTAAACTTAACACATTTGACAATGAAAAAAACTCAGAACAGTAGTAATGTATCTTATACTCAATACACTTAACACACTCAACAATGAAAAACCTCAAAACAGTGTTCATGTGTGTTATACTTAGAACACATAATACACTTAACAATGAAAAGTCTCGGAACAATACTAATGTATATTATACTCAACACACTTCACAATGAAAAAACTCGGAACAGTGCTCATGTGTATTATACTTAATACACTTCATCAATCAATATAACACACTTCACAATCAAAAACTTGGAGTAGTGTAATCACTCATTATACTTATCACACTGAACACACTTCATCAGTAAGTATAACAGACCTATAATGGGACATTGTTATACTATAACACACATATAACAACGAGTTTTGGGCGCTTATGGGCGCTTATTTGGTGTTCTTGAGTCGAAAATCATTAATAACACACTCAATAATTTTCATGTGTCCTTTATATTGTGTCAGAATGTTGTTTATATCATACCTTCCTAGATACAATTTGGAGAACCAAAAAATTCAGCCTATAGAGCTGGATATATGATGATCTTTTATGATTTTACACTGTTTTGTGTAAATCACAGTGCATACATCCATGTTATGAAGTCAAACTCCTTCTGGGCAATGAAAGGAGACATCCTACAACCTATTCTATGCTTACTCTGTGTCATAAAGCTAAGAGACTTACAATGGGAGTCATTGAGTATGACATCTGTAGTTACATGCAACTATACATATCACCAATATACATGAAATATGTAGATGTATATTACAGAGTCCAATGGTCATGGTGAGTATCTGAATCATGTTCATACACTGCTAGTACACTGTAGGAGTGCTCTCCCCATGAGACAGCTTTGATATCTATGCAATACATGGACATATGAATTGTCATTTACCTAAAACACTGTTAAATCATAAAAGATCATGATATAGCCATCCCTACAGGCTGTAATCTTGGGTTCTCCAAATTGTATCTAGGGGAGTATGATGTATACAACATCCTGACACAACAGAAAGTCCTCACAAAAATAATTGAGTGAGGTATTAATGAATTTCGACTCAAAAACATCAAATAAGCGCCCATAAACACCCAAAACTCGTTGTAATATGTGTGTTATAGTATAACAATGTCCTATTAAAGGTATGTTATTCTTACTGATGAAGTGTGTTCAGTGTGATACATGTTATGAGTGATTACACTACTCTGATTTTTATTGTTAAGTGTGTTATATTGATTGATGAAGTGTATTAAGTATAACACACATGAGCACTGTTCCAAGTTTTTTCATTGTAAAGTGTATTGAGTATGATATACATTAGTATTGTTCCGAGACTTTTCATTGTTAATTGTACTATGTGTTTTAAGTATAACACACATGAACACTTTTTTGAGGGTTTTCATTGTTGAGTGTGTTAAGTGTGTTGAGTATGATATACATTAGTATTGTTCTGAGACTTTCCATTGTTAAGTGTATTATGAGTTTTAAGTATAACACACATGAACACTGTTTTGAGGGTTTTCATTGTTGAGTGTGTTAAATATGTTGAGTATGATATACATTAGTATTGTTCCGAGACTTTTCATTGTTAAGTGTATTATGTGTTTTAAGTATAACACATATGAACACTGTTTTGAGGTTTTTCATTGTTGAGTGTGTTAAGTGTATTGAGTATAATATATATTACTACTGTCCTGAGTTTTTTCATTAACAAGTGTGTTAAGTTTATCAAGCATTGAGTGTGCTGAATATATTGAATGATATAAGTCATTCTAAGTGTCTGAGGGTATTAGGTGTGCTAAAAATAGCATGTACATCATATATACCTAGATTTGGTATGATTTGGAGTGATAACATATTTTACACTTGTCGCGTATTTTTTTTTATTTTGCATTTTCAGGGCCAATGAGGCAACCCTGAATTTTTTGAGTATTTTTTATGATTTTTTCAGATTTTTTGCTATCTGGTGAGATCAAGTTCTATTTTTGGACCAATTTCCTTTGTAGGCAATTTTGATGTGCCTGAGGTAGCCAATACCCCATTGTAGCTATTTTTGGTTTCCTCTGTCATGTTTTAGCACCTCAAGATCAATAATATCATTCTATGCTTTTTTCTATTCAAAAATATCATAACCCAAAAAGGAAATCAATGACATAATGATCTAACCCTAATTTACCTGATTTCATGATTGCCGTAAATGTAGTCACTTCGCAAAGTGCAGTACAGCTTCGCAAAGTAGATTTATTATAATATACCTAATAAATGATAAAAGAATTATTAAATATTATTAAATATACTAAATAGCCGAGCACCCCCCGGAGCCCTACTGGCCTACCCGGAAGGGTTTGTTGAGCTTCGAGAGCGAGTCCTGTTACTTCGCGAAGCTGTGGTGGAGACTTATCGGACTACTTCGCGAAGTTTCTACAGCTACGGGTGGCAAGGGTTGGTCGCCGAATGTGGTCCAAGGTGAATGACAAGACCGACAGCGCTAAGCTCTAATGAATCAAAGAAGGTACCGTTCCAGGCCTGTTTGTACAAACCAGTCAGAATGGTGACAACAATGACCTGCTACATAGCACATGAAGCTGACCTGGACAATGTGAAGTGGATTATGCTGATGGACATCAATGATACATGCAGCACAGTAGAGGCTCGAATCAAAGCATTCTTGACATTTGTAACTCCGAAGATGGGCTTGTTCATGATCAAAGACTGCACCGCACTGGCACGACACTTTGGGTAGGACCCCTCGCCCCTCGAGTTGGAGAAGTTCATGAATATATTCAGGAATCAGGTTCGCATGCCATTCACGAAGTTCCTGAAATACAAATGTCAGTCAGAGGAATGTGAGGTGTTCATGCAATCCGAGTCCGGAAACCTCAGGCTTACGGTCAGAAGAATGCATACATTAGAAGTTCTACTATCTTCTATGGGCTCAACCCCTACTTCATCGTTTTCACTTAAATTGAGAGCCAGTGAGGGATTGTCGAAAGCGTATTGGCGTAAGTTTCCTGGAGAGAAGTCCATACTACATAATTCTTCATTAAGTGCAGGACGGTCCAGGTATGTATGAGGCAATGATTGGATTGGTGGAGTGTCTTTGGAGCCATTGTTGTTGTCATACATCAACGATGCAGGAATTAGTGAACAAGAACTGATCAGTCGAGAACCATTCGCGACCTTGACTGATGGAGCAGCATCTCGATGCCGAATAGTTGGAGCACCAAACCGATCACTGGAACCCCCCGGGACCTGGAGGTCCTCCAGATAATGACAGTCAAAGCCATCATCTCGTTTTCGACGGGGTGGCATGTGTGATAAAATCGAGTTATGCCAGCTGAGGCTGTAAGATTAATGCATAACGACTGGACAACTGTCCCCACTTGTTATGCGTAATGAATGGACAGCTATCCAGTAGATAAATGAATTATCCATATCTCCTGAAATAGCCATTTTTGGAAAAAACTGACCCCCCCTATAGGGGGTTTTCCATTTTGGTCTATCAATATAACCTCAAATTTTAAACCCTAACCCAACCCCTAACCCAACCCCAACCCTAACCCAACCCCCTAACCCCCCTACCCTAACCCAACCCTAACCCCCTAACCTAACCCAACCCCTAACCCCCTAACCCTAACCAAACCCTAAACCCTAACTAACCCTAAACCCTAACCAGCCCTAACCCTAACACAGTCCCTACCAATGAAAATATACCAAACCCTAACCCCTAACCCAACCCCTAACCCAACCCTAACCCCTAACCCTAAACCTACAGCTACAGGTGGTTATGCAAGGGTGGACAGGGAACAACACCCATGGTCCATTTATCGAGAGAAAAGTCTGAGAGAAGCATCGAGCTACTGGCCACTCTAACAACTAATCGCTTCCAGGATGATATAGGGCTGACGAAGCGCAATGGAAAGAAGACAGTGGTGGGCAATGGTCACTGGCAGTACAACAGCAATTTTTATAACAAGAATATAATAATTATGACCATACAAACATCATAAAGATATATCTGAACGATGATGAAGAAGGGTAAGCGAGCGAGGCGAACCAACGTTGAAAAGATATACGATGGTATAGATAGAAATATATTTAAATGATGGTTTTAAAAGTAAGCGAATGAGACAATGAGTATACGGTTTTGAATAAAGAGATATTCAAATGACAACAACAAAGTAAGTGAGCGAGACAAAGGCTATACGGTCTCGAACAAGAGGAACTGGCACAGGTGCACAAGAAGTTTTGAGGAGAGTCGGTCAGGTATACACCGCGGCCGCCATAAGATAGTGCCATATGGATAAGCTGCTGATGTGCTGATGTTTGACGATGAAGACGTTTATGATGAAGGGATAATACTAAATAGTGAATTTTGGAACGTGAATAATTCATTGTGGTCAGACGTCCTCTAACATCAGCAGCCTACTACCCACTGGATGCGAAACATCTGGCCGCAATCAAAGGTCGGCAAGCTCGACATTGAAGGAGGCATCTGGAAGGTTGGTGATGTTGCTATCAGGGGAGAAAGCTCCATATTTGCGTTCGGGAGATTCGAAGAAGATTGTGTTTGAGGGAGAATCGATGTCAGAAGAGTCGTAGTAGAGAGTCTCTTCCTGGGATGATCCTGCCCCAAGTAGTTCTTCAACCCTACTGATATTGTCATCTTCATCGTCGAGTTCTTCATCGTCGAGTTCTTTGCTTTCGACATCGATTCCGCTGCTGATCCCTCCGTCGGTCTCATCGTCAATCGCACCATTGATTTCATCATCAGTTTGGGTGCCAACCCCGCTGATGATTTCATTGACGATTTCAGTGTCACTCCTGTTGTCGTTGTTACTGTCTTCCTTGTCTTCATCGTCGTCATCTTCCTCCGCGCACCATCGAGCAACAGCTAAGATCTCGGAGCCTTCATGACTCCCAGAGTAATGACTACTGATCAAGAACTCGGAGTTGGAGATACACTCCTCAATCTCTTCCATCATGATGTCTAACTCTTCAAAATCGACCCCCGGCAGAGGATACAACCAACGCATTGGCGAGAAAATGGTCGGTGGAGGTATGGATTTGAAGTGTCTGTACGGGTCTGGCAAGAGAGGCAAGAGAGCAGAACTAAAAATGTTCTGAGGTAGGATGTGATAGATGTCCCATCGAGTGACCGCCTCTTCTAATTCCGAAAGACATTTGCTGGGATCGATGTCCTTGATATGCCCTCTTGCAACGCGGATGGCCTGATCTAAACAGTCTTCAATCGACTATATGTTATGATCAGTTGAGTGTATAGACAAATGGTGACGGGATATAGATACTCACAGACAGAAGGCGCTGGTGTTGTTCTTTCTTGTGCGATTCTGAGAATCCGCCAATGATGAGTGCTCGACGCTCTGCTGCATGCTTACCGAGTATGTGAATACGCCAAACTTTTAACATACTCATCTGAAGAGCTTACATTTTTCCACGTCATTGTGTATTCGATAATCCAAAATCCAAGCTCATGTGGCTGTGGAAGTTTGGCATCATTGGATTGAATCGTACGTTCGTGTTCAGCTGGCCGACCACCGCGTTCGTCTTCAGGGAACCTACCAGCCCAAAGCTCGGCAGCAGCTTCAAGATAATCCACGCGAGATTCTACAGGACTACTTTTGTATCCTGGAGCCATTGCCCAGATGAGTGATTCCCGAATGACATCAGGAAAAATATTCTCATCTCTAGAGTCCCCAGAGATACCCCCCAATTCTTAGGTAGTCTCAGAGAGCCTAGAGTATCTGAGTTCTTTGAGGCTTCTAAAAATTCTCTGGGTGCTTTCTGGTGCTTTTTGGTGCTTTCTGGTGCTTTCTGGTGCTTTCAGATGCTTTCAGGATCTCTAGGATGTTTTTTGATCTTTCAAAGTTCACAAAAATCTCTGAGCAGCCTAGGAATTGGGGGTATCTCTGGGGACTCTAGAGATGAGAATATTTTTCCTGATGGATATAATCCTATAGACAAAAGATGCTGATTTGTCAGTTGTCAGACAGTCTTGACATACCCACTGAAGCATGCATCAAACAATGATGAAGTGCTTACCATCTGAAAAGTTCGCGTGTTTATACAGCACTGGGTATACAGGGGTATACAGATATAGAGGGTATCTGGGTATCAAAAATTTGAGAGTATCGCACAGAATGAAGAAGGTACACGATGCAGCTCAGCAGCTGTACAGTTTATGTAACCATCACACAGGGAGAACAGGTACTTACACTTCCGCTCAGCATGATCTCAAAACGTGCTGGGATGGGTCACCCTTCAATCATCATCATATCTGTAATGCGCCGCTCAATACCAGAGCTGACATTTTGTACACCAGGTTTGAGTATTTACATGCAGCTGTGTTTAAGTCCTACCGCAGCACAAAACATGAAGAGCATTTTGCTAGTAGTGAATCTCCAATGATTCAGATTCTACATTTCAGAACCAGCGCCTTCGAGCTGCTCCGCACCGGCTCTCGAAATGGAGATATGGGATACCTCTGACATATCATTCTTCGCAGTCGTTGCACACTCCGAGTCGCTCGTCCACAATATAGAAGGATCCCGGGGAATATAAGGAGGACGCCAAAAAAAGCTGTCAGGAATATCCAACATCGTGTCACAAAAGGGTGTATAAGCTGGCAGGGCATATAAGATTTGGAAAGACAAAGGCAATCGTTGGTGGTAAAACCAGTGAAGGAAAGCCTTTTCAAGACCCTCGTTCCAGTCAAGTGGTGTGGAGGCAACAGGTAGAGTGCAGACATGCAGGCCACGCTTGAGGCATTTTTGGATTGCCTAAGTCTCCGTTAGCAAGGATTAGTCAAAAACAGATGTAAGCTCACATCTTTCAAAAGTTCAAGGAAAAAACTCCGAGGGAGGTCTTCATCAAAGCCAGCGTGGATTCGGTTCAATCTGCACGCGCCAGACTGCATGTTTTTTCGGTGAAATTTGACAAGATCAACCAAAGCTCATTCGTACTCACCATTTTCCATTTAAGTAAAGTTGACTGAAGCAGAGCCTCACCCTCCGCCTGCTTCTCAGGTGAGTTTGGTAGAGATTGAAGTTTACACCGCTCCTCTAGGTCTGCAATATATTGCTTCATACTGACAGGCATATAAGCCACAGTGAGACGCTCGCTCTCTAACGAATACTGATTGTTGTTCGATGGGAGAAGATCGTCGGGAAAGAAGTAGAGCCATTTTGTAACGAGGTCATCGAGGAAGGCATCTTCACTGTTTGCTTCAAGGGAAGCAGCATACACAGGAAGGACCAATCGCGCAAAAGATTCCCGAGCGCGATATCCAGATGAGATGTCATGAAACTGAGGGGATATTGCTGAATGCTGAATGAAATCAGATGGAGGGCGAAGTGTAGCAGGATTGGTGTAGGCATCATCGCTGGGATGAGGCTTATCAGATGCGGAGTAAGCTTTTTCAGTTCACTCTTGACGTGGATATAAAACTCACTGGAGGACCATCCGGATTGGCCAGATACCAGTATCTGAGGTCAATTTTGCACCTGCGCATTCGACGGAGGTCGTCTTGAAACTGAGGGTCTTTCCTCATCGAATCGTACTGATCAACCAGTGCCATTGTTGAGAGAAACGAAGCAACCGAATAGGCGATATGCCCTGCATAGGACTTCTTACATACCCCTAACCTGAAGCATACCAGTCGGAAGCCTGTCCGAAGCTGTCCAAAGGATTCGAAGTGTGCTTCGTGAACGTTAATCATTGGTACTAGCACCTAGTAGAGGTAACATACCTTGCTGTAGATGCATAGAGTTGAGTCGGTGTTCCCTCCTTCTCTGCCTGTTTTTGCCTGTCATTAATATCTTGCGAGTCGCAACGTAGCCTTCCCTGGCTAGTCATTCTCTGTTCAATCTATGCCTACGACCGTTCGCCTTGTCCTACGTGCTCCTTGAATGTACGTGTATTTGAACCAGCCACAAAAAGCAAGGCAGCAGAAGAATTGATTGAAGGTAGTGTTGAGAGGCAGAGTTGAAGAGCGGTACAGCTAAGCACTACAAAATATAAACTCAGACTTCGAGCGCTCATATTTTTCTGAACTCACCAACTAACGAATACTTTCCAATCGCAGGTATTGTTTTGATTGGTGCGTACACACTGTCATCTATCGGAGCAAGCTTATTATCCTGATTCGAATCGCGGCACATGTACATCTATCTCTTTCAAGTTTCGATGCATGTCTGACAGTTTCTGGTCTGACGATTTCCAAATACCCGTCCAACAAGTCACACCAGCATCAAGGAGCTGTTAGGAATAGTGGATGACATGTGCGTGTCATCTTGGCACATACTCACTGTAATCGAATGGAGCTAATGGTTATGGTCGTGTGCCTATTTCCGAGTCTGAATTTCCAGTGCGCTGGTTTGACAAGACAGTATGATTGAGAAGCAGTTCGGTACAGTGGATTGCAAAGGTGTGTGGCATCTTGTTACAAACTCTGGACTTTCGTCAAAAGGAAGTATTCTGGTTGCGCAGCTCATGCGCGTTGGTTTCTGATACGTTTATGCTGCCTTGATAATTTCTAATCCACAACTCGACCAATGATTTCCAGTCAATGCTTCCTGGTCTCATGAATTCTACTCGTTCAATGATTTGCATTGGTCCGACAATGTTCAGTGGTACGTCGCTTCCCACTCCATGGTTCCCAGTCTTCGAAATGATCTGACTGTCCTTGTTGGGCAGCTCATGGGTTTATCTCTCATTCATCTAGTACGCTGGTCTGACAATATGAGTCCAACAATACTGAGAAGCTGTCCAGGGTGTTGAATTGCAGAAACACATGTCTTCTTGGTATATTACATGCTGACATCAATCGAATCTAATTGTCCCGGTCGCGCAGCTTGTATGTGAACTGTCTACACTGGTCTGACAATTGCTGGTCCATCAACGTTGGGAAACTATGTATTAGGGGAATGCAACAAAGGTGCATGTTGTCTTCATACATACTCACTGCTATCAGACCAAGCTGATCATTGTGATTGTACAGCTCACATGTCCATTTATGAATCGCCTAGTACACTGGTCTAACTCAGATGATCTCCAGTCCAACAATATCGAGAAGTTGTTTGGAAACTGGGAGAATGAAAGGACTGAAAAGCACATGTAATCTGGGTTATACTCCCTGTTCTCGATTGAACCCAGTTAGTACGGTTGTACAGCCTGTGTATTTCTTTCTAACTTGTTCACGCTGGTCTGGTCTGACAACTCCAATTGAAACAGTTTACATTGGTCTAAATTTCTGTCTGATAAACCTCTTCGGTCTGATAATTTGTCCCCAACGACTCGCGGTCCTCGGTATGACTTCGAGTCCAAACTAAAATTATCATCCACTAATCCTTCTGGTCGTGCAGCTTATATTCAGTTTCTAACTTCACTACGAGGCACAGCAAGGTCTCCCTCAGTGTATTTCTCTTCTCTTCTTCTACTTCCTAGCTTTCATGACCTTTCTTCAGATGTATCAAGCTCGGTCGCACTATGAATACCCTCGAATGCCTTGTATCGCAGGTAGTGTAACCCTTAAAACTTGAGAGAATCTGTCTGACGAATGCTATCGTCAGACTGAAACAACGTGGGATAAGAAGTTAGGTACTTAGTGATCTTTTTCTTGCTTGCCTCTATCCTTCGAGCTTCAAACTTCATGGCCCGTGGCTCCAATATGAAATCATTGGCTGAACGTCGCGCCACTCGTCAAGCCATCAATGCAAGAAATTATGCGAGGTATTTTTTGTTTTATCATAGTACCGCGATGCTCAGCTTAGTGGATAACAGGAATTGTGACCAAATTCGTGCTCATAGGAAGGAAAAATATCGTCTTCAACGTGAAAAAGAAAAGTTAATCTCAAACAAGTGTGCACGCGCTTCTATTTTTTTCTCCATTGTTAACTGCTCTCGTTATTAGGAAAAAGTCAGGAATCATTGCGGATGATACCAAGACCAGAAAACTCACTGCAGCAAAATCTCAAACGTCGTCTCGGGTCTCACAGAGTCCATATGACTCAGTTTTTCCAACACCTCCGCACTCTGATTCACGCAAATCAAAGGCCAAGTCAAAGAGAGGCCCGCCGGAGACAACGACAAATCATAGAGAGAAAATAGCCTACGAACAGTAAGACCTTTGTGTTGATTCTCTTTGCAAAAGTCACTTACCTGTTTTATAGAAGCGGAGAAGTTCCCGCTTTCGCTCCTCTTGAAGAAGCAAATACTAGTGACAAGCAGTCTGAGAGGCACCCAAGGTGGGCGGATACTTCTGATATCAAAATTGCAGATACTGAGCCTTCTTTCTATATGTCTCGCAGTCCAGACTCCGATTTGCCTCCAAGGTACCTCGCTGTTTTTGTTCATCGTGTACATGTGTTGACTTTTCATTTGCTTCAAGCTCTCCACCGTCGTGGCATAGTACGGACTCTTTCATGATGTCACTTTCATACAGGTTCTTGTCAGTCCTTGTGTTCCCAACTATGGAGACTCACTTTATTGGACAGGCCTGAACCCCCACCAATTAGTCAACTTGGATTCAACGTCGAGAAAACGCATATAATTTTCGATGAGTTTAGAGCTTTATGTGGTCATTCTTGTCAGAAGATTTTTGAGCCACTTTATTTGAATTTCATCAGCACCAAGGAATTCGATGAGATGGATGGAATTGAGATTCGGATAAAACTTTTGCTTGCGGAGATGCAAATCCGTCAAAATACCATCATGTCTCTGGCAAAGGCCGATGATAAACAGTATGTCGACGAGGTTATCTCATACGTTGCCGTGATCGAGGCATGGAAGGAAGATATAGAAGACTTCATTCATTGGGCTTTCATGGGTGAGGAACATCTGTGTAAGCAGTTATATACAGCTAGTGGACAAATTCGACATCTTGTCGCTAGTTAGTTCTTCCCTGTTCATCTGTTTGCTCTTCATCTGTGTTATCTCACTACTTGTTATACATATTGTTGAATTGCTTCAGAGAATTGAGTACATATTCCAAAGTCTTGCTCATATAATCAGTCTGAGACGAGACCTTCTGGGGAGGGTGAGTCCAGGGTGAGTCGGGGCTCTCATGATTGTAATGCCAGTGAGTGGGAAACTGTACAGTTTCAGGACACGATCATGTGTGCTCAATTGTACATCACGACACTTGCTGTTTAATATCAGACAACTCTGATATTCTATCAAATCGGTGGCGTGCAGTAACATAATGCCGCTCTCGAACGCAGAAAAAGAATGGGCCCAGACCCATCTGCCTTCCTTCATGGAACACCAAAACCGCAAAACTGTCGCTGACTTCTGGCCACCGCTTCGCTCTGCCTTCTTCTCAAAGTTTCCACTCGAGGGTGAAGTTGATATGAGTGTTGGCATGGATGCCTCTACGCGTGGAGCTCTTGCCGAACGGAGTGATCGAAAATTCCAGGTTTGTTTGACTTACTTTCAAAATGGTATTATAATCTGAATGTGCATTACCCTCTAGTGTCTGAAGAACTTTCTGAATAACACGTCCGACAATAACAGCACTCGAAAAAATTGCACGCAAGCCAAAGAGGCTGTCAAGATCTACATAGGAAGCCTCACTACTCACTCTTCGAGGAAGCCCGCCAATCGCAGTCATAAAAAGCGTGAAATATATTTGCGTCTCTATTATTCTACCGAGTGCAAAGAAAGGGTTGACCAAGAGATAATGGCTCGGGGATCGGACATAACGAAGAGTATCCGGATGAAAATTCGGAACCAGGTGGTCAATGAGGGATATGAAGCTGCGTTGAAAGATCCCTCAAAGATGGACGCTATCGAAAGAGCTTTGGGGGAGGAAAAAGAGGCCAAGGTAGAACCTCCTCCTTCAGCAGTTTCTAGCATAGAATCTGGGAAGCTTTGCCAACTCCAAGGAGAAGAACATGCCAAGTGAGTAGTACAAAATGTCGTTCAAATACTCTCTTAATTTGACATTGATCAGCTTCATGCAAAACTTGGATACTACAATCTCAGAAATTTCGATGAAAGTGGCGACTCTAGGTGGTTTATGTACTATGTTCATTGCAGCAGGAATGGATCCAGATGAGAATAAGCTACGGACTTACGGGTATGTTAGCGATCGAGCTGTCCACCCTACCAACATGTTGAGTAACTATATATACAGGTTTCACGTTGGCCACAATATTCATGGTCAGCCTTTCTACAAAGCTCTGCCGGATTACAGGTCAAGGGTCCTACGACCATTCCTGAATTTCGCAGAGCATGCACTAGGTAGGACATTGTTCAAGATTGTCAATACCTTGATTCTGATTTGGGCTAGCTGGGACTATAGCATCGCTAAACCACAAATCTGAATCCTCAGATGTCGACACAATCCCAAGACCCTCCCCAGAGTTTTCATCTGAACCAGTGTCATCTACGCCTCAATGTCTTCCAGGGTCGACTCAAGAGTCGTGTCCTGCCTCTATGGTTGAACCAGTTTCGGCACTTCCTCGGAAGCCATGTCCCCTCTTCATGCTTAGTTCGGCAGCTCCTGAAGAGTCGCAACCTGCCTCTACGCTCGGATCTGGTTTAGCGACTCCACTAGAGTTGCAATCTGCCTCTACACTCGGTCATGGTTCGGCGAGTCCTCCAGACTTGCAAATTGCCTCAACGCTTGGTTCTGGTTCAACGACTCCTCAAGAGTCACATCTTGCCTCTGCCTCTACGCTTGATTCTGGTTCGGCGACTCCTCAAGAGTCGCAACTCACCTCCACGCTTGGTTCTGGTTCAGTGAATCTCGAGGAGTCGCAACCCACCTCCACGGTCGGTTCTGGTTCAGTGACTCCTCTAAAGTTGCAACCCACTTCCACGGTTGGTTCTGGTTCGGCGACTCCTCATGAGTTGCAACCCACCTCTATGGTCGGTTCTGGTTCGGCGACTCCTCAAGAGTCGCAATCCGCGTCCACGCTTGGTTCTGGTTCGGAAACTCCTCGAACTCCTCGAGAGTCGCAACCCGCGTCCACGCTCGGTTCTGGCTCGGAAACTCCTCAAGAGTTGAATCCTACCTCAAAGCTCGCATCTGGTGAAATGGTTCCTCGAGAGTTGCATTCAGCCTTTATGCTCAAGTCTGTCCCGGCAGCTTCTCAAGAATCGTATCTAGCCTCTACACTTGAACCAAGTCCAGGGCTGCCTCAGGAGTCACATCTACCCTCTACGTTCGATGCTAGTTTGGTGCCTTCTCAAGAATCCCATCTGGCCTATTCCGCATTGGGAATGGTATCCGAGTCATAGAATTATGTTCCCTCAGTATATCCTTGGGACTCATCTACCAGTAATGAAGCAGCTTCCCAGGCGTTGATTTTCATGTCAGATCCAGAGTTCCAAAGGATCGCAGATGCAGCCCTTGCCTTTACCTCAGAGAATCAAGCATCCACTGATCCTTGGATGGATCAAGAGACTTTCAATCATGGCACTGAGCCGTTTCCTCTTCATCCACTATCTCCTTTGTCATTCGACTTCCATTCCCTTCAACTCCCCCTTCCTATTTCTTCTGATATCAATACGATCCGAATCAGTTCTGGCGTTGGCGGCATTCAGGATGCAACCTTAAGTGGTGTCACATTGTCCGAAAACATTGAAGGCAACATTACTATTAGTAATTCCAGTCATCCTCGTGATGATCCCACTGACACAAACGCCGGTGTCCAATGCGCTTCGAACTCTCTTTCGGTTTCGCCTACTCCATACTCTTCTGATCCACTCACTCCCACAACTCTGTCTTCAGACCCAACAAGCGCAAAACCTACCGATGCAGCTGTTCCTGACACCAGTGGAGGAAGCCTCTCTGGGCCTGATCTCTTGGCTGCAACACTTGCTCAAAACCCTGGTTGTCTTCAAGGTGGCATGTGGAACCCCCTGACCACTTCTATGGAGGCCCTGCCTTCCGCTGATTCCATAGCCTCAGTAGTTTCTTCTACAATCAATGCAGGGAAGTGCACAGGTAGAAACCTGGGACGGTTGTACCGATGCGGACGCCGAAGAGAACTACCGGAACAGAGTTGACAGAGACAACATCGACGACGGTTGCATTAGAGTCCAGGTTGGCAAAGACGGTGGAGACGATGGAGACGACAGAGACGACAGAGACAATGGAGACGACAGAGACGACAGAGACAATGGAGACGACAGAGACGACAGAGACGATGGAGACGACAGAGACGACAGAGACGACAACAGGTTCAACAACACCAGAAGAGCCTGCTAAACTTGTCCTCCGTATTCCCAAACTTGTCTCAGCCACCAAGGAAAATATGCTTCTGCACCAGAACCAGGCCCCTGTGTCATCCATGTCTGTGGACAAAGGCGTGGTGGGCCAACTTGTATCAAGCCGTCCGAAGCGTGCTCGAAAAGAACCACCTCCCCGCGAGCCAACCACAATAGAAGAGCGCAACACTCGTTCGGCCTTAACAAAGCCCCCACCAAAACGAACTATTCCTGAAGATGACGTGGCGCCTCGTAAGAAAAAGAAATCAGTGGTTGTGGCAGCATGAAGGACTGGCTCGTTGTTACTTGTAGTCATGTTTGTGTTGAATCCGAACTGGTAACATTGTATTTCTTGAAACTTCACATCTTGTAGCATCCTTTCTGTTGATCAAATCCATGTATCTTACATACTGTGTTAATCCAACGAATGTTGACTTTGACATTTTCTGTAAACTAGAACATTTCGTGCACCTTTGACTCGGAGGTCTTTATTATTATAAAACCTACCTGCATCTGTCATGTGACACAGCGGATATAAAATCCCGCTGGCCAGAATTCCCATGAGTTTTTTCGACTCTCAACCACAGCCATGTTTATCCGTTCGCGACGTCGTAGTGGCGTAGAGCAAGACTCCAGCGACGTATTCATGTTTACGCTCAAGGCTATACTTAGCAACTTAGACGAAACCACAGGTCAGTACACATCCACAACTGCTTTCGGTTCATTTGACAGGCAATGGTTCTTTCGCTGCTTGCCATTCAAAAATTTATTTTCATTATATCATCCTCTACTCCCAATCATTTCTTCGCTTTGTTCGACGTGCTCAGGTTATTGCGCGCTCGAGCCCGGGCGCGGACCAATTGCACTTGTCGTTCAGAATAGTTCAGAATGAACTTGTCGTTGGGAAATTCCATGGCATCGTTCTGCCCGTTTTACATCGCTTTCATTATGTTAACTCTTTGCTGACGATGCTATCATCAGGAAAAACATTCCCATCTCTAGAGTTCCTAGAGATACCCCCCAATTCCTAGGCTCATCTGGAAAACGGTCCTGGGATAATGTACACAAAATTAGTCGAAAAACTTGTAAATTTTTGTAAATATCCAAAAGCCTCGCAAATTCCAAGAAATTATTACGGTACATGCATAACTTCTCGGAATTATCAAGAATTACTCGGAACTATCAATGATTTAGAGATTCTATGAATCTAGAGATTTGTAGCAATGTCCAAGATTCCGCTAGTTTTCTGACATATATTCTGCAACCGCGCCACTCTCCTTTCCATCTCCTCAGCCTCTGTCACCTTCACCTTGAGCTCCTCCGTTTTCTCATCCAATTCCCTCTCCAGCCGAAATACTTGACGCTCGTGGTTGCGTGCCTCCTCCACACATTTGTTCCGTCCGCGAGACAAGGCTAGGATAGTGTTTTTTTGTTTGGCAATAATCTCCTCCGAAATTTTATCTTGTGCTTCGAGAACACGGATACGCGTTTGGAGGTCTTTAATAACCAATTTGGGATCATCCCCTTCTCCATTCCTGGAAGGATATCAGATATGTACACGAACCAGTAGAATATTGCGATACATACCAGCATTCACATTTCTTTTTCTGAGAAGTTTTGAGCTCATTCTCCGAGACTTCTTCCTTCTCGCGGCTGCGCTTCTTTGAAGGCGCGGCTGGCAATTGAGTTTTCAACTCTAAATTGGACAAGTCCTCTAGCGAAGTGTTGACATGCTTCATGGGTGATAAATGGAGTTGTAGTAGAGGTTTTTGTTCCATCTACTTGGGAGTATAGCAAGTGAAGAGACTGAAAGAACCGCAAGCGTACTCGACAGCAAAACACTAAGAGATCACATGATTTGCCAAGTTATTCTGAAGGAACGATTCTAGCTTTGAGAGGCTACAAGTTACGCTGAATACAGGTATGAGGTCTTTCTATGCGAGGTTGAAATATGAATGATCATCTTTGAAAATATTCAATAAGAATGACGAGGCTGTGTCTAACACCGTTTCACTTGTCCATTCTGCTGGTACTGACCCACCCCATTTCGGAAACAAATGTACACTTCGAACAATGCTGTCCAACGACACAATTGATGCGCTTCTGCCTCCACCTCGTGTCATTTCCCTCTTGACACAATAGAGACCTGATGAAGTTTCAGGTGCTGTGGGAAACTTGGTGAACCATTCGACATAAGCAAGATGCGACGGGAAAGCAAGGTTTGGCGGAATTAATGTACTGTTACGACCATCAGAATCGGAGCTCCGTCGGAGTTTCACTCGGAGGTTGGACTTGGAGATTTCCTGAATCTATCTAAGTCATTCCCAACAGCATCCACCTTGTCCCTCATTCCGATTCCGCCGGTGCATCGGTTTGGACTAACTTGATTATGATCTTATTGTTTTATTCTCTGACAGCTCAGCTGACCTTTATATTGATTTACTTTACAATAGCTTATTGTCTTTCTCACCTCCGATGCTGTAGTACCGAGATGTGTATCGTCTTATTGTACTTTAGATTAGACTGACTATCCGTACAGTATATAAGGAGCCTGTACATACTTACATACCTCAGTTTTAATATCAACTTGGATTACCTCGTTAACGTTAACACTCACCTCTGTGCTCTCGGTGTCGTCTTGATCGTTGATCATCGCCGACTCCGAACCTCCGTCGGACTTCGTACACGTTGTACTCGTCCTCCTCTGCTCTCTTGGTTGAACATGGTAACGTGGCGAGGGTGTTGCTCAATAACAACACTAACATTCAACAATCCTCTGTGTCTCTGATCGGAGCTCCGACTCCGTCGGTGGCACGGTCCTAACAGTATATTAAAACTTATCTCGTCAACGTTGCACTGATTCATCTCTATTCCATATGGATCGCACTCAACGAACACTACGGGCTCAAACTCGTGCTGCTCGTCGTCCTCGTACCCCTTCTCCCACTCGGGATGAAGAAAATCCTTTTGTCGCAAATGCTCAGGCTTTGACGGCTTTCAACGAATCTATCTCTGCAGTTGGTAACCGGAGACCGCGCATTTCTGCGTTCGGTCCCGCTCCTGTTCCTCTTCCGACGGTTACTACTGAAAACGTTCGCGGTGTTTCGGAATCTACGGAGTATGTCTATCAGACTGCTATTCTGCCTAGTGGTGAACACGTTCGTGTATTAACTCCGAAAGCTAAACGGGTTATCGAAGGTGAACCTGTTCCTCCACTACAACCACCTCCTACTCCGTCTCGTGCAGCTGCTAGACCTACCCAAGTTCCTTCTCTACCGGGACATTCGCAAGGTAGTCATCATTCCAGGGATCCGGAACCTCGACGTGATCCTCCGTCGGATCCGCCGGGTTTTCCGCCAGGTTTTCCTGGTGATGAACCGGATGATGAAGGACCTCCCGATGGCCCGAGACGTGATCCTCCTGAAGGTCCACCAGATGATGGTCCACCTGATGATGGTCCACCTGAGGGTCCTCCCGGAGGCCCTGGCGACGATCGAGATCCTCCTGACCCACCTCCTAATCCACCTCCGTCGGTTCGAAGTCGCTCTTCGAGCTCTTCTCGTTCGTCAGATAACTTGGCCCTCAATGCCTTGATGTCCTTCAACAACACTCTTGCGGATTTCACATCGGCCTTACGTCCGAAGGAGTCGGAATCGGACTCTGGAAAGACAAAGGTCAAAGACCCTGAACCATTTGATGGTTCTAACCCCCGAAAACTCAAATCTTTCCTGGTATCTTTGTCTTTGGTATTCATTGATCGTCCGAACTATTTCACTGATCAGCGGAAAATCAATTATGCCTTGTCATACTTGACCGGCGCCGCTCGTGAATGGTTTGAACCGGACATATTGGATCCGAATGTCGAAGCTCTACCTGCTTGGACCACGTCATACGCTGCTTTAGTCCAGGAGCTGCAGGAAAACTTTGGTTTGTACGATGCGCAGGGTGAGTCCGAAGACAAACTCGGAACCCTTCGGATGCGCAACGAGGAAAAGGTCGGAGCGTACAATATCAAGTTTAACACTCTGGCTGCTGCCTCCGGTTGGGATGTGAATGCGCTCCGATGGGCTTATCAGAAAGGACTAGCACCCCGACTTAAGGACGAAATTGCTCGTATGCCGGAACCTCGGACTCTCTCCGAATATCGGAGAGAAGTGTTACGGTTGGATAACCGTTATTGGCGCAGAGAAGAAGAGAAGAAGCGGGAAAGTCATTGGTTTTCGGAGCCTTCGGACCAAAAGAAAGGAAAGAAGGATGGCAAGAAACCGGTACCGTTTAACTCCTCTCAGAACTCTGGTGCTAATCAGTCCTCTTCGTCCTCTGGTTCGAACTTTAACAATCAAAAGAAGTTCGGTAATTCCAACAACAACAAAGGCAACTCTGGCAACAAGTTTCCGAAGAAATCGATCGCAGACAACCTCGGCTCCGACGGCAAGCTTACTCCTGCGGAACGGGAACGTCGTAAGAAGTTTAATCTCTGTCTTTTCTGCGGACAAGGTGGCCATGTCCTTAAGGACTGTCCCCGGAAGAAGTCTAAAGAAAATGCTGCTAAGGGCAGAGCTGGCGTTCTCGAGGATGTAGCTGAAGAAGAGATTCCGGACTCTCCGTCGGAGGAACCGGAAAAATAGTCCGCAACTCCTGTCCCTCCGCACAAAGCAGGAGTTGCGTTGACCTGGTTCGTGCTCTACCAGAGGTGCTAACTCTCAACGCGTCCGCTCTTTCTAATCTCGAGAAATCTTTCATCATACCTCTGTCTGCTAAAATTTCTACTATTACTTCTGATTACATTTCCATCTCTTTTGATTCTTTACTTGATTCCGGTTCTACTGATTGTTTTATTGATACTTCATTTGTTCGCCAAAAAAGAATTCCGACAAAACCTATCCTTACTCCGATCAATCTCCGATTATTTGATGGTTCACTTTCTCCGACTCCGATCTCGGAATACGTTTCGTTATCGGTAGTTTTTCCTTCAAACGAGCAATTACCTCTGGACTTTTATGTCACACCTTTGGATTCTTCTTGTAAAGCAGTTTTAGGATATAGTTTTCTCTCCCGCTGCAATCCGTCGATTGACTGGGTAGCGAAAACAATTACAATCCGAACCACTGATCAAGTTTTATCACAGACGTCTTCTTCTGAGATACCCTCCGACGGATCGGAGGACTCAGAGAATCTTGATCCGACTCGATACCCTCGGTCACCTCCAGATGATCCTCTTCCTACAAGAGCCGGTCGATCTGCCTTCACCTCCCGTTCTCGTTTGAAACCTCGTCCTCTTTCGGACAAATTTCCTTTCGAACCATTGTATACTTATCCCTCCGTTGTTCAGATGGCTTCAAAACTGGAATACTCTGGAGTCGATATAGCCTTGGTCGGTGCTACGGTTTTTCATCATGCCTGCAAGATGTCTAGTATGGAACCCCTTCTACTCTACGCTGTACACTCCGAAGTAGCGGCTAGAGCCTCTCAACCAGCACCGCCGACGGCGACGTCGGACTCTAAATCTCCTCCTATTCCTGAAGCTTATCGGGATTTCACTGATGTCTTCGATGAAGTCGAGTCAGAAGTGCTCCCAGAACATAGGTCTTACGACCTAAAGATTGATCTGGAGGAAGGTGCGGAACCTCCGATCGGAAGAATTTACCCACTCTCCCCTCGTGAGCTGGAAGCTCTACGAGAATTCATCGACAAACAGTTGGTTAGCGGAGCTATTCGTCCTTCGACTTCTCCTCACGGAGCTCCTGTTCTCTTCGTTCCGAAGAAGGATGGCTCTCTCCGACTCTGCGTCGACTTCCGAGGACTAAACCGCATCACCAAAAAAGATCGGTATCCTCTCCCACTCATTTCCGATTTGCTTGACGCCCCGAAGAAAGCGAAAATCTATACAAAGTTGGACCTCGCTCATGCTTATCATCTCGTTCGGATCGCCGACGGAGACGAATGGAAGACCACGTTCCGAACCCGATATGGTTCTTTCGAATGGCTGGTCATGCCGTTTGGTCTCACCAATGCTCCTGCTGCGTTTCAACGTTTCGTCAATGATATCTTTGCTGACTTACTCGATGTCTGTGTTATAGTCTATCTTGACGATATCCTCATTTACTCCGACGATCCGACGGCGCATGAGGAGCATGTCAAAGAGGTTCTTCGACGTCTTCGCAAACACAAACTTTTCTGCAATCCGGCGAAATGTGAATTCGGAATTGACACGGTTGAATATCTTGGGTATATTCTCTCCCCCGACGGACTTTCCATGGCCGAGGACAAAATCAAGGCTATTATCGATTGGCCGACGCCAAGGAAGGTTAAGGACATTCAGTCCTTCCTAGGTTTTGCGAATTTCTATCGTCGTTTTATTCACAATTACAGTGATATCGTCGTTCCGATGAACCAACTCACTCGGAAAGATACTCCATGGGTCTGGACTTCGGAATGTCAAGATTCCTTCGATACGCTTAAGCACGCTTTCACTCATGCCCCTATTCTTTCTCATTGGGAACCTGATAAACCTCTTATTGTCGAAACAGATGCGTCGGATTATGCTCTAGCAGCTATCCTATCCATTGTCGGCGCCGATGGAGAAATTCATCCGGTGGCCTTCCTCTCTCGCACTTTCCATTCTGCCGAATTGAACTATGACACTCATGACAAGGAATTGCTAGCTATCTTCGAAGCTTTTAAAGCTTGGCGGCATTACCTTGAAGGTTCGGGCACTCCGATCGACGTCGTCACGGACCACAAGAATCTGGAGTACTTCTCCACTACGAAGATTCTTACCCGACGGCAGGTCCGATGGTCCGAATACCTTCATCAGTTCAACTTCGTTATCCGTTTCCGTCCTGGAAAACTCGGTGCGAAACCTGACGCTATGACTAGACGATGGGACGTCTATCCCAAAGAGGGGGATATCGGCTACGCGCAAGTTAATCCTCACAATTTTAGACCCATATTCACTAATGATCAACTCACCACATCACTTCGTGCTACCTTCCTTGAAGGTCCTGTTCTTCGAGCGTCGGTTGTTATGGACTTTGAAGCAGTTCATCAATTGATCCGAGAACATTACTCCTCCGACGGCGAAGCGATGGCGGGATTGAAGTTGGTCGATGATCCTTCTAACCTCCGATGGACTATGGGTTTAGATGGTCTCTTGCGTTTGGATGGTCGAATCTACGTTCCGAACTTCGGAGATCTCAGGTTGCAGATCCTCCGATTCTTTCATGATCATCCTATGTCTGGCCACTTTGGTCAGAATCGGACTCTCGAAGCTGTACGTCGTCAATATACTTGGCCAAAGGTACGAGAATTCGTTAAGGACTATGTTTCGTCTTGTACGATTTGCGGTCGGAATAAACCCCGTCGGCATCGTCCCTACGGACTTCTTAAACCCCTCCCTGTGCCTTCTCGTCCTTGGGATTCAATCTCAATGGATTTCATCGAACAACTTCCGGACTCCGACGGCTACACCGCTATCTTGGTCGTAGTCGACCGTGCTTCCAAACAAGCTATCTTCATTGCCTGTGACGACAAAATCACCTCCGAACAATTGGCGCAACTTTTCGTTATTCATGTTTTCTCTAAACACGGTGTTCCGAATCATGTTACCTCCGACCGAGGATCGGAATTCGTTTCGGCGTTTTTCCGAGCTTTAGGTCAAGCTTTGTCGATGGAATTACACTATACGTCTGGTTATCATCCGGAAGCTGATGGTCAAACCGAACGAGTAAACCAAACTCTGGAGCAGTACATCCGGATCTATTGTTCTTATCAACAGGACGACTGGTCATCCCTTCTTCCGATTGCGGAATTTGCTTATAACAACGCTCCTAACGCTTCCACTGGTCTTACTCCGTTCTTTGCTAACAAAGGCTACCATCCGAACATCACAGTCCGACCGGAGATCGATATTCGTTCCGACTTAGCCAAGGATTTCGTTGTTAATCTTGATGAGCTTCATACTTTTCTACGTGATGAAATCACTAATGCTCAAAAGAAATACAAGGAACAGGCTGATCGAAAACGAATTCCTCCGCCGGTGTTCTCCGTCGGATCGGAAGTCTTCGTTCTAGCAAAATACATCAAATCCACTCGACCTACAGCGAAGTTTGCAGAGAAGTATCTTGGGCCTTTCACGGTTCTTGAGAAGATCGGCTCTCTCTCATACAAGATACAACTCCCCGATTATCTTTGTCGCATTCATCCTGTTTTCCACGTCTCACAACTCGAACCCTCCTATCCGAATCCGATTCCGAATCGGACCCAAACACCTCCACCTCCGATCGAGGTTGAAGGTGAAGTCGAGTATCTCGTTGCCGAAGTACTTGATTCAAAGCTAGACCGTCGGTTCAAACGTTGTCCCCTCCGGTACTTCGTTAGATGGTCTGGTTATGAAGGTACCGACGAGGAGTTCTCTTGGGTTGCTGCAGACGACATTCATGCCGACGAACTCATTCCGGCTTTCCACCTCCGATATCCAGACAAACCCGGACCTTTGACTTAGCTATGTGTTCAATTTTATATCATTAATTTTCCTTCTGTTTTCATTGTTGTACTAACACTACACTTCGGTGTATTTTATTCAACACTCTCGGTATTTATACTGATTGAGTATAAACGCGATGATAGCAAATTGAGTGTTTATATTTTTTCTTAACTTTTTCTAAGTCCATTCCGACGGATTTCCGTTGGACTTATCGTTGTTTTCATTTATTGTATCTACTTTACTATTCCTTTCTTATTGGACTTCATTTCACAATATGCAAGTTCATTATATACAAAGTTTGGACTTCAAGAAAAACCAAGAAAATTTTATATACAAGTTTTACTACTAGTCCGAACTGTCCTCTTCATCCGAGGAGTCCACTTGAATGACTTCCATCTTCTTTTTCTTCTCCTTGTCCTGCTCCGACTCCGTCTCCTTCGGCGCGTTATCTTCTCCCACCTGGAAAAACTCCAACAGGTAATCAAGGGTGGCCTCGATAGTCCGAAGGCGGACGTCAGCGTTGTGGGCCTGTCTTGATGATTCCGCCCGGTTTTCCCTCAGCATGTCCAAGATCTCCTGCTGAGTGTTGGCGAGATCGGAGAAGGTCTCCTTGAGACCCTGGATGTCGTCCTCGAGGTTGGACAACCTCAAGGAGTTGTCGGTCCCTCGGATCAGAGTCTTCGCCTTCCTGGGTTTTGGTTTTCGTCCTGGACCGGTACGAGTTGGAACCGCTCCGACGGAACCGGACCACGAGCACTGCACCTTGTTGTCGTGACAAGGCTGGCAGGCGGTGGCATTCTTTCTAGTCTGCGGAACGCAGAACTCGTCCCGTTCGAGGCGATGACACCTCGCACAGGCTTGGTGTCCGTCGGACTCGTCGTCCCCTCCGCTAGGAGCCGGTGATGCCTCCGAACTGTCGTCGTCGTCGCCGTCGTCCGGACCTGGGTACTCGTCGTCGCTTGGATCTCCTCCGGTGCCGGTGTTCTGACTACGAGTCAGGAAAGGAACAAGGAAAAAGTTAGTGACTTACCACGAAAGGAGTGAATGGGAATTCAGGAACATACCTTCGAACTCGGGATGGACCCGCCGATGGCGACTCCGCCGGAGTCGATCTCGTTGTGGTGTTATGCTAACAAGAAAAACGTCAGTAATCAAGTTTTAGGAAAGAAGAAATTTTCTGCTTGCCGAAGCATCAGAAAATCATTGAAGTCGAAGCAACCGAAGTTGCTCCGGCGGCGGTAGCTGATGAGAGCCACCAACCTTGGTCTTCTTTTTGGCTTTACCAGCCCCTTCTTCCTCCGCTCGACGTTTCTTGCCTTCCCGGACTTTCCGTCGGTGGGCTTCGTCTACTCTCTCCTCCGCCTCGCGTTGGAGTCGTTCCTCCTCCGCTCGGCGTTCCTCCGCCACTCGGCGTTCCTCCTCTCGTCGTTTCTCTTCCTCTTGCCGCTGTCTCTCCTCCGCTTCTTGCTTCTCCTCCTCCTCCCGCCGTCGTCGGTTCTGTTCTAAACGCTCCCGCATCGCTGCGAGCGCCGCCTCATCCGCCTCCGCCTCACGTTGTCGTCGTTGTTCGGCGGTTTCTTCACCCCGGAGCCGAAGAACTGGAAGCCTGACTGAGTCAGGTCCATCGGTGGTGGTGGTGGTGGTCGTGGTGTTGGCGTTGGTGTTGGACCGGAATCGAGACATGAGAGAAATTTTCGTTGAAGTCCCCTCTAATTCTGCTCCGCTTTTATAGCTTGAATCGGCGCACGGACCATCGTTTAGGGCTGGTCTTTTCGCGTCAAAATTCTAAGACCACCATCAAACCGTTTCCTAATCGGGTGGGCCGATTCCAGAGCTCTAGAATCGGACCAACGGAGTCATGTGATCGGATCAACAGGATCATATGATCGTGCTGGATTTCGTCATCGGCTTTCGAGGGCTCAAGCCTAAGAGGGGGATACTGTTACGACCATCAGAATCGGAGCTCCGTCGGAGTTTCACTCGGAGGTTGGACTTGGAGATTTCCTGAATCTATCTAAGTCATTCCCAACAGCATCCACCTTGTCCCTCATTCCGATTCCGCCGGTGCATCGGTTTGGACTAACTTGATTATGATCTTATTGTTTTATTCTCTGACAGCTCAGCTGACCTTTATATTGATTTACTTTACAATAGCTTATTGTCTTTCTCACCTCCGATGCTGTAGTACCGAGATGTGTATCGTCTTATTGTACTTTAGATTAGACTGACTATCCGTACAGTATATAAGGAGCCTGTACATACTTACATACCTCAGTTTTAATATCAACTTGGATTACCTCGTTAACGTTAACACTCACCTCTGTGCTCTCGGTGTCGTCTTGATCGTTGATCATCGCCGACTCCGAACCTCCGTCGGACTTCGTACACGTTGTACTCGTCCTCCTCTGCTCTCTTGGTTGAACACGGTAACGTGGCGAGGGTGTTGCTCAATAACAACACTAACGTTCAACAATCCTCTGTGTCTCTGATCGGAGCTCCGACTCCGTCGGTGGCACGGTCCTAACATGTACTCAGATGTTGAGGAGGGATAGAAAATATGACCCGCACTCTTCCTATCCTTGAGCCTGTTTGATGAGGTCAGAATGGCAGCCTGAGATGTATAGGAACAGGAACACGGACACTTTCTCCAGTCATCACCCTCACGAAGCGACACCAGCGCCGTGTCAAAACGAGCCTCTCGGATCATGTCTCCTTTGCGGTTGTATTTGCGTGGATAGGCTGAAATTGAGTCGAGGGTTTTCTTGCCGAAAAGGTCGGGGTTTACAAACTTCAGTTTTTGCCATACAGGAAGAGATTTGAATGGTAGGACCACAAATTGCGCATAGTCATCAAGCTGGTTTAAAGGGATAGAAGGATCACGGTACTGAACGAGGAACAACTTCAATGCATGTCGGAATGAAACAGCATGATAACCTTTTTGGATGTCTTCAAGCATAGAGAGCGCTACTGATTTGACAGGAAAACGGGCCAATTTCTGGGTAAACTGGCACCGCATATCCATAAGTGTTCGTTGAGCTCCGGGAAAATCAAAACGTGCTCCGATTGAGCTCATTGCATGAACATCTGCAGGCGAGGCTACAGCTGTGGCTCCACCTGATGACCTCCAATCGAGATAGTTTGCATAGTAGGCCATCTTCTCACGACATTCCAGCCACCGTGTCATTTGAGGGTATTCGTCCTTGTGGTTCGACGCGCGATAGGCATTTTTGGTAAAGTCAATGTGCAGGCGTTCTGTGGTTTCGGTGTTATAGTTATCGGTAGTGCCATAAAACCTGATCGCGCGCGCGTAGTGACAAAGGAAGTGTAGTTTGGGAATGTTGAAGTGTTCGCGAGGACCACAGGAAACGAAGATCTCACGGTACTCGTGAAAGCATGCCAACGCCATATCCATTTGGTCTAAAGACTCGCTGCTGTGTATAGGGTAAGAGGCGAGGTATAGGAAATCAAGTAGCGCCCAAGTTGCCGTAAGAAGAGAACTCGATTGATGCCTTGAGAGACCAGGGATATCTGTTACAACACCGAGGATGAATGCACACATTTGCTTATGCTCTGCACCACTTATACGGGATAGCGTTGAAATGCCTCGACGGAATATACGGATGGTATGGTTGGGAGGGAGACGTCGGACACGTGCATTGATTTCATCAGCTCCGCAGATAGACACAAGCCAGGAGATCAAGTGCTTCATCACTCCTTGGTAAAGCTGGTGAAGGATATCAGGTGTAATGGAAGCGAATATATTGGTGTAAGGAAGTTCGGCCCAGAAAGGATACTGGACAGGTTTGAGGTTTGCGTTGTAACAGCCTTCTACCCAAAGATCAGGGTCAGAGTCGAGCAGATAAGCTGCATCAATAGCAGCCTGAGGATCCCAATAGTCATGAGTACATGGATAGGTCCCAAGGTCATCTTTCTCCGTATCACAAACAGGACAGTCACCACTATAAGCAGTCGTCACCAAAACTTGTTCAGGATAGTCGCCGACGTATGCTGCAAGTATGGGATGACATCGCCGCTCAACACCATCTCGGCTCCGCATGACAACACCCTCAAGACCAGCGTGTTTCATGGGCTTCAGAAGTTCACCCATACACGCATGAAACAAGTTTGCGATCGTGCGTCGGCAAGAGGCCTTGTTGGTGATATGTTCGAGCCGGCTGGTAGGGAGGTAGGCCAGTAAGATTTGACCCTGCTGCGATGGTTTTTGACGGATCTCCTTTGGGAGGTTTCCAATCGTTAGATAGACTGGATATGCTGACTTGTTGCGAAAGAGGGTGATCTGTGTTTTGTCACTTGAGAGAATTACGGGTATGATGGTGGCCCCAGGTTTATCTGCCTCAACAGCTTTCTGAACTCATGTCAATGCGAGGCATCACACAGAATGAGAATAACACATACTTGAGTATCCCACCACCATTTCCCAGTGTTGAAGTCATGATACAGCCGGAGAGTCCTGTCAGTGTCGGCGTAATGACGTTCGGGAGCAAAACACATGAACTGAGCGTGTCCTGGATTACCGTACAAAGCGCGGATACATTCCAAGATGTCACGCGCATACATATCAAATGATTCGCCAGCGATGACGACTTCCTTGCGGGTAAATGCAGGACGAGATGAAGGCAGCTTAGTATCAATGATACTGTCAAGCTCCTTCGCTGTGCGAAACGATAGGCCTAGTGCGTCGGCCACCTAGAAGAAGTTAATCTTTTTTCTCTTCCATGATTTGTGTGTACTCACCCCTTCGATATTCAGTAACTCGGATACTGCATTTGATCCTGGGCCACGCATTTTTGCCCAATGCGCAATACGAAAGTCTCTTTCGGACATGAACGGTGACCAGGTATTATTGTTGCTACCTGAGATCTGCTGCTGATAGGTACTGTAGCCATTATGAGCAGTATGTGTGTTTTGGAGGGGACGTGAGCCTGGAAGAGGTGCACCTGCATGTCCACCAAAGTATTCGACATGTATTTCCGCTCGGTGTGATGGCAGATGACGGAGCAGAGGATTTTCATTGGGGGGTCGAGTCTCTGGAGTGTCGATATCGATGTCGTTCTCGGTGAGGCCGCGGATAGGGCGTTCAGGCTCCCATGGAACATCAGTGTTCCCATCTTCTTCATCCTCCTCCTCCTCCTCCTCCTCTCCATCTTCATCTTCATTTGTGAATCCATTATGAGCGGGTGCATCGTCGAATCCGGGAAAATCATCCGGAGTATAGTCAGAGCCAAAAAAATCACCACCAAACTGCTGAGGAAGGTCCCCAACAGCAGGCGAAGGCTCACGGGAGGAAGAAGCTGGACTGCGAGCATGAGATTGTTGGTATTGGTGTGAAAAACGTGCACGACGGAGCTGAGATCTCTGCTCTTCACCCACCTGTAGCAGTAAAGATACTTTAAAACAAGCTGTGAACTTCACGGTGGTGTATTGTAATCCATACCGTGAACTTCACAGTGCACTAAAAAGTTCACCGGGGCTGCTGGAATAGCTCCGGGAACCTGCTAAAAATTGCCGGGGGGCCCTCATATAATTCCGAGAGGTCTGTAGATTATTTCCTTTTTGGTTATATTATTTAAATAAATGTATATAGGTAAATAAAATATATATAAAATCAGTAAAATACTCAAAAATTAGGAGAAAAATGATTTGCTTAAAAAAGGAGAAAATAACCTGATTGATACATTACCTTTTTTGGTAAGAATACATATAGGGTCTAAATAGGTCCCTAAAAATATGGGGAAAAAATCATAAATAATCCAAAAATATACACAGTAGGCATAAAACAATTCTATTATTAGAAGACATATGTCTAGGGTATATATTGGTGCCTGATAATGGAAAAATATCGTATGGAATCCAGAATTGGCTAACACAGGGCACTGATTACCTCAGGCACATCAAAACTACTCAAAAAGGAAATTGGTCTAAAAATAGAACTTGATGTCATCTTGTAGTAAAAAATCTGAAAAAATCATAAAAAATATTGAAAAAATTCAGGGGTGCCTCATTGTCCCTGAAAATACAAAATAAAAAAAATACGCAACAAGTGTAAAAAATTTTATCACTCCAAATTATACTAGATCCTCTATTCATTCAATATATCTGATGCACAAGCTATTTTTAGCACCCCCAGTACCCTCAGGCACCTAGAATAGCTAATATCATTCAATATATTCAGCATACTCAATGCTTATTATACTTAACACAGTTAACAATGAAAAATCTTAGAATAGTATTCATGTGTATTCTACTCAACACACTCAACAATGAAAAACCCCGAAACAGTGTTCATGTGTATTATACTTAACACACATAACACACTTAACAATGAAAACTCTCAGAACAGTGTTCATGTGTATTATACTTAACATACTCAACACACTTAACAATGAAAAAAACTCAGAACAGTGCTCATGTGTGTTACACTTAACACACTTCATCAATCAATATAATATACTTAACAATCAAAAACTCGGAGTAGTGTTATCACACATTATACTTAACACACTTCATCAGTAAGTATAACATACGTTCAATAGGACATTGTTATACTATAACACACTTATAACAACGAGTTTTGGGCGCTTATGGACGCTTATTTGGTGTTTTTCAGTCAAAATTCATCAATAGCTCACTCAATAATTTTTGTGTGGGCTCTATATTGTGTCAGGATGTTGTCTATATCATATTCCTCTAGATATAATTCGGAGTGCTCGAAAATACAACCTGTGTGGCTAGCTATACTATAATCTTTTGTGATATAACAGTGTTTTATATAAATGCCAATGCATATGTCCATGTAATGCAAGTATACTGATGCTGGTCCATCAGGAAAGGACTCCTACAGTCTACTGGCAGTGTCTGTACATGATTCAGATAGCTATCATAAAGGTTGGACACTGTGATACACATGTACATGTTTCATGTACACTATAGATGTCTACACTTACATGTAACAATAGATGTCATATTCAATGACCCCCATTACAGATCTCTTGGCTGTACCACATAAAGTTAGCTCAGAATAAGCTGTAGAATGACTCTTTTCATGACCCAGCAGCAGTTTGACTTCATACCATGGGTGTATGCACTGTCATTTACATAAAACACTGTTATATCACAAAAGATTATAGTATAGCTAGCCACACAGGTTGTATTTTCGAGTTCTCCGAGAGGAATATGATATAGACAACATCCTGACACAATATAGAGCCCACACAAAAATTATTGAGTGAGCTATTAATGAATTTTGACTGAAAAACACCAAATAAGCGCCCATAAGCGCCCAAAACTCGTTGTTGTAAGTCTGTTATAGTATAACAATGTCCTATTGAATGTATGTTATACTTACTGATGAAGTGTGTTAAGTATAATGTGTGATAACACTACTCCAAGTTTTTGATTGTTAAGTATATTATATTGATTGATGAAGTGTGTTAAGTGTAACACACATGAGCACTGTTCTGAGTTTTTTCATTGTTAAGTGTGTTGAGTATGTTAAGTATAATACACATGAACACTGTTTCGGGGTTTTTCATTGTTGAGTGTGTTGAGTAGAATACACATGAATACTATTCTAAGATTTTTCATTGTTAACTGTGTTAAGTATAATAAGCATTGAGTATGCTGAATATATTGAATGATATTAGCTATTCTAGGTGCCTGAGGGTACTGGGGGTGCTAAAAATAGCTTGTGCATCAGATATATTGAATGAATAGAGGATCTAGTATAATTTGGAGTGATAAAATTTTTTACACTTGTCGCGTAATTTTTTTTATTTTGCATTTTCAGGGACAATGAGGCACCCCTGAATTTTTTCAATATTTTTTATGATTTTTTCAGATTTTTTACTACAAGATGACATCAAGTTCTATTTTTAGACCAATTTCCTTTTTGAGTAGTTTTGATGTGCCTGAGGTAATCAGTGCCCTGTGTTAGCTAATTCTGGATTCCATATGACATTTTTCTATTATCAGGCACCAATATATACCCTAGACATATCTCTTCTAATAATAGAATTGTTTTATGCCTACTGTGTATATTTTTGGATTATTTATGATTTTTTCCCCATATTTTTAGGGACCTATTTAGACCCTATATGTATTCTTACCAAAAAAGGTAATGTATCAATCAGGTTATTTTCTCCTTTTTTAAGCAAATCATTTTTCTCCTAATTTTTGAGTATTTTACTGATTTTATATATATTTTATTTACCTATATACATTTATTTAAATAATATAACCAAAAAGGAAATAATCTACAGACCTCTCGGAATTATATGAGGGCCCCCGGCAATTTTTAGCAGGTTCCCGGAGCTATTCCAGCAGCCCCGGTGAACTTTTTAGTGCACTGTGAAGTTCACGGTATGGATTACAATACACCACCGTGAAGTTCACAGCTTGTTTTAAAGTATTTTTACAACATCAGCTGCTTCACCAACACGTCTGCAATGTGGATTCTTCGTAAGGTTGTAATGTTGAGTACGGTCGCTATCACGTTTGAAAGTGCGGCGACAAGCGTTGCAGATAAAGACATTTCTTGAGTCTATGGGCATGATTCGGTGAGCGTAGGACACAAAACACTGTTTAGCGAGAACAGCTGGTACCTCAAGTATTTCCGGCATATGTAACTTTTCCTTTACTTCTCTTTCCTTCTTTCTTGTCGTTCAATCGAGCTTGAGCTTGAGTACACAAGCCACAGGTCATATGGCGCGTGGTCAACAGAAAAGCACGGCCCCTCGAGCTACATCCAAGACTTCAAGCTCCAACGAAACAATCCCAAGCCGGAAACGCAAAACAGAACCATTGCGTAAGTTTTCGCGCCATTTGGTCAAAGAGAATCGATATATTTTTGTTACAGGTGACAACAGAGCAAGCCAAGGAGCTGAGTCTCCAGCACCGCCGTCGAAACGACAACGGAACCAAGTAGAGAAGCAAGCCACGTCAGTTACTGAAAACAAGAATCTTCCTAGAAAGCCAACAGGTAAGTGCGAAGCAAATGAAACATGCAAACAAAACTCATGTTACAACACCAGCCAACAAAAAAACAAGCCTTTCTTCGAATGCACCAACCAGTACCAACCCCTCCCGAGCCCATTCCAGTGCGAAGCCGATTACTACCGGTAGACGTCAGTAGTATTCCTTCAGTGTGATATCTCACTACTAATTACCTCGTGAATCTGTACAGGTGGGGCAGCGCCAAAAATTACTTCCGACGATGGTGAGTTAAATGTCTAGTAAACACGAAAAGAGACTCACAGGTTGTGTTCAGAAATTGTACCAAAATCCAGGTTGCAAGATTTGATTGAGCAAAAACAACAGCAGGAAGATGATAGCGGGTCAGAGCTTTCTGACAATGATATGGAGGAAGAAGGTCGTGAGTTTGATAGGGCTGCTGCTTCCAATATCAATGTTGAGGTATGTGTGCGTATGAACCAAAGACACCGCTGCTAATGCACACTATTAGGCTGTCCGTTTTGTGCCAAATCGTGGTGGGAGCAAAAAGAACGACGCTGAACTGGAACCAGAACGTGGTAAATCAATAATCACGCATCTTGGTCACTCATCAATTCACGAGCTCTATATTAGGACTGCCGGCCAGTGACTCCGAACTCGAGTTCGAATCGCCGCAAGGCGTGCAAGACGGCAATGATGACAATCTTGAATCCATGGAAGATGTAGTAGAGAAACAAAGGAAGGCAAAAAAAGCGATTAGCAAAGGTCAAAAGCTGAAGAAAGAGGTACGCATTGATTTGTCCTGGGTCTTGCCACTGAAAAACTGTCCATTAGCTCCCCATTTTTACCACCGACTTGGGCGAAAATGAACCATCTGACTTTGTTGACCCTTCCGAAGACAACACGAACCACACCAGTGATTGGACGGAACAATCCAATATCATCCTCGAACCGAGCAAAAAGAATGCAAGGACCTTCTCAATATCTCTCAATGGACAAAACCCTGCTATCAAGACTGTTATTCAAGATGCAATCCAGCTCGCAGCTTTGAAGCTTGTTTCTGAAATTGAGTTCTGTGCATTGACCAGCAAGGGACTGACGAAGCTCACTAAAGCTTCCTTGGTGCAGGCTGCGGAAAACAAGGGTATGGTTGATATTGTGGACCGTTTGGAAAATGGTGACTATGAGAAGTACATCAAGCCACTCGTGAAATATGTTCGTCGCCATTTCTTGTATTGAATTGCCACTCATTTCAATTTGACAGACCATGGGACGAATCATTTTAACTCGGCGAACACTCAAGGGGACCTTTGCGCCAATTATCCTTGCGGCGTTGAAGCTCGATAACTCTCCCTCGGGTATTCAGAAATCGCGCGAACTCATCATCAACGGAGATTTTATTTACCCACAGAAACCAGTCCGTATCGTTGCCTTCCATTCAAGAGTTTCTTATATATCTATACTGCAGGACGGGTCCTATGATTATGGGTTGCCATTTCAACATGAGGTTGTTTCGAAATATCTTGGCGCGGCATTCTTCAGCACCACGCAATACTCAAAATTGATCTCCCAAGAACAATCCAACCTTTTTACTTCATCTCGACCCTCCAAACCATTCGAGCTCGAAGTTCCAAAAGCCATGGCCATGATGGCAGGATGTGTGGTATGTTGCGTTGAATTCAATATTCATGTGTTCAGAATTCAAGTCAGGAATAGATTTATGCAGTTCTCAAAGATCACAGTACCGCAACTGCAAATACTTTTCCTCCCGCTGGTGTCGAAGAACAGTGGGACACGTTTGAAGCCATTCTTGATCGTTTCGAAACAACAAAAAAGCATACCTTCCATCAACTCATGCATGATCTGTACCGAAACTCTTCGTATGTTTTCTCTTATCTTTGTTCAGTTGTCCTTACTCAATTTTTCGACAGCAATTGTGTCGCACCTGCCACACATGGACTTTCAAAGGACGCGGTTCTCGCGCGTATCAATCGAGCGATAATGAACTCTAAAAAAGATGAGGAGTCTGACGACGAATCAAACAATGAGCCTACTGGGAACACTGAATCGGGAGCTGCGTAGACAGATTGCAAATGTTTTCTGGAATAGTGGATAACAGGGCTTTTTCGAACTTTTCTTTCAAGAGTATTTACTATAAAAGTTGATAATTAATTGGAATTTATGTCTGTTATCTGAAATTTCTGACTGAAAACATCTCTGAGCTCGGTACTAAACTCATGAAAACGAACAGTAATTCGTCATAGGATAATGAAAATATATCTGAAATATCTGTAAACATTGGATAATTGTCTCGTATTATGAGAGGGGACCGGAGAATATGGAGTTATACTTGATAACAACGGAAACTCGATAATTCTGAATTATTTGCGAATATTTCAACAAATTTCATGAAAAATTATGCATATTTACCGACAGGCTTTTTCCAGATGCTGCTCAGAGATTTTTGTGAGCTTTGAAAGATCAAAAAACATCCTAGAGATCCTGAAAGATCCTGAAAGCATCTGAAAGCACCAGAAAGCACCAGAAAACACTAGAAAGCACCCAGAGAACTTTTAGAAGCCTCAAAGAACTCAGATACTCTAGGCTCTCTGAAACTACCTAGGAATTGGGGGGTATCTCTGGGGACTCTAGAGATAAGAATATTTTTCCTGATGATGCATGCCAGGTCATACATTTAACCACCATTTGTGCCTACCCTTGCTATCCAATATTGTCTTGTAGATGTTAGGGAGGTGTAAGCAGGACAGAGAGGCACGGGCTAGGTAAGTATCGCTGTTGGGTATGATTTAGGATTATATTAATTCGAATTTTTTATTCTCAGTTGGGACTTAGCAGGATGCTCGGTCAAATATGCATGCCTCCGGTTCTCGTTGTATATCTCGCGGTAGCCGGGTATTCTCTACCATCTCTATCATAATTGCGGTTTCCTGCTATTCTGGGCTGAATATTTTTCGGGGGCGGCGCGCTTAGCCGGAGATTCGGAGCCACTGGTATGACCTGTGGTCATAAATTCTATGAAGAACGTCCACTACCATTCGCATCAAATTTTCTTATGAGCTTGCAAGGCCAGTTGGTTATTTACAAAATCTATGTTATAGGCTCCTGTGTGAGGCTGTGTGCCTTCACACTGCCAACTGTAGTAGATATAAAGCATCTCAAGGAAGTATCGTCTCCTCCAACTTCGAAAAAAAATCCGCTGGCCGGTCTCTTTCTACTCTGACTCACTCTTCTTGACGAAGACAAAATGCTTCTTTCTCATATATCTGCCTACCTCGTACTCGGGCTTCTTTCAACTGTGCAGGCTGCACCTACTCCGGGTCAGAGTCAGAGTACTCCTGCAACAACGGTGACTGTGCGTCTCTTCATACAGTGTATTATGATGTCTTCCATGATGAGCGCGATGAGCTCTATTGACTACCGTCACTTAGTATGCATAGGGTGCCAGTGATCATTCAAAATCCAGTGACCGGAAGATTGTGGTTCAGACAGACAAGTGGATCACTGAGTGGAGGGGCCCGCACATTCTATCCCGCGTCTATGGGCCATTTGTGACTCGGGTCACATTTTGGGGCGACGAAGCACATAATCAAGGTCGATCTCTCACCGCTGCAGAGGCTGGTGTGCCAGATACAGTTGTGAGAAATATCCAGGATGTGCTGTCCAAAAAATACAAGTTGCTATACGATGCACCTCCTGAGTTTCCGACACAATGGCCCTGGCCCCAATATACCGACTCTAATCCCTACCGTTACGACATTGTCGACAAACCAATTTCATCATTACCTTCCTCTAAACCTGGTCTCGCGCTCCACATCTGGGGTTATACACGAAACGGGGAGCCTGTACCAGCTGTTTACATGGGATACAGCATGCCAGCATTTCCTAATCCTAACCTACTACACGCTGAGACTCACTGACGCACGAACTGTGCGAGCGTTCACAAGGCTGTAAACCGTGACTAGTTTTATGGATTGCCATACCTACTCCATCATCATGTTGTTTCGTCTGGCTCGGTTGGTAAGTATGAATTTCCTTTCGAAAATTGGCTGGTCATTGAATATTTTTATTTAGTGCGCGTTCGATCTCAACCCTTCCACTCATGACGCCATGTAACTCGTTCCGCTCTCGCCCAGTTGCTCCGTTTCTCGGGCCTCGCTCTCTTTCTTCTGCAGTACTTAGTATCACGTTGATTTGCTGTACACTATGACATTCCTTTGTAGACGAAACTTGAAAGATGACCTATGTACATACTTGTTTTATAATCATGATCGCGATGTTTGAACCCAATCTCTGGCCATAGCACCTCATAGCACTGGCAGGCACTGGCTCGGAGAGTCGAAGTTTGCCTCGACCCATGGATCCGACAGTTTCTACTCCGCCGTTCAATCAAGCAGTCATCAGCACAACCGCTCTTCAAGCTTCATCGACTGGTGACCATTCAGACCACCCTGCAAGTTATCGCGAGGATTCCGCCACCATTGCGGGATTAGTATGCGAGTAATCCGATTCCCTCAACAAGTTTCTGCTCCTTCTACGTCTCCTAGGCTCCTAGTAAACGCAATCATCATGACGGACGCTACATAGGACATAATGTTATTTATTACTCCTCTCGGTCTCCAGCCAACAAACTCAATAGCCTATGGATAGCCAGCACTGGATGAAGATGAGTGGGAACCAGTGCCATGATCTCCACTGACAAAGTTCAAGTCACTCAAGCAAAATTCTCTCGATAAATTACTTACTTATAAGACGCTCAACTTGGCCGCTGTGCTCACGAAGTCTTCCAATCCCCCCCCTCTCCTCCCAACGAAAAAACTGCTGGCCGGTCTCGTCGTTTCACACCATCTTTTCGTTGATCACCAACACGAGAAAATCTTGCTCTGATTCACTCTTCTTGACGAAGAACATATGCTCTTTTCCTTTCAAGTTGTGACTGCCTACCTTACTATGTTTGGCCTTTTTATGGCAACTGCGCGTGGTGCACCTACTCCCATTGATGTACGTCTCTTCACGCAATGCTTGTTCGTCACACTTGAACGATATCCCTTATAGTCTCTCAGCCACTCGAATATTCTGAACACGCGCGCAACATCCAACATCGTAGCGAGCGGCGCGTCCACTCTTCATTTGACACAACGGAGTTCAATGGTCCAACACAACGGCCGCACAATCAACGGTCCATTCGAGTGTCGTATCTCACTACGAAGATCTGCTGGACGTCCGCCAAGTGAAGGAGAAGTTCTCACACCCGAAGCGGCTGGTGTGCCCAAAGAGATTATGGCATGCTTGGAAAGATTACTCTTTGGGGAGCTACACTTTGAAGGTGCGAGAGCGGAGACTGAATTTGTCTGGTTGAGCAGATGGCCCCAGCATGAGTCGGAGAAGGTAGAAATTACTCTGCAGGCGTTCAGTTATGAAGAGAATCGACTTGTACCGGCTAGTGGGAGTATTACTAGGACATTTGGGCCTCCGGAAGAGGTTTTGTAGATCAATAGAAGTTGTGGATAAAAGGAATTCGGAGTCGGTGCTTAGCTGATATGGACATCAAACTATGCATTGTATCGTCCGCTTGTTGGCCGACTAGCTCAGTTGGTATCGTCCGCTTTCCGTTGCAGACGGACGGGGCGATTGAGCGACCAAATAAGACGATATGATTCCAGACTAACCATTTAAGACGAGTTGTCGCTTGGAGGATACTTGCGACTCCGAGTTGGTCAGGTTTGAGCTCGTTTATTGAGTTCTTTATGAACACTGACAGCCTCCACGCCTCCACGGGATCGCTGAGATGCTGCATGTTGAAAGTCAGACTCCTTGGCTGAGGGCTCCGATGAGGTAGTCTCCTAAAGCATAACAGACAACAAATACCTAATTACACTTCGAGTCCCGATGAGCCTAGTGTGTTGCGGCTTGCCACCGTCCGATCGTGGATCGCTGCTGACACACTATCCGGATTCCAAGCATTTCGAAACCAATGGGAAAGAAAGTCTTACTGATACGGCACACGATATACTCAAAGTATTTCGAGTCAGTAAGATGATCATGGGGTGCTTAGAGCATGGAGGTCCCCATAAGAGATTATTAGAAGGAAGAGGAATTTGGGGCGTACGAGTTTCTCCTTCACACGTCCGGGCTTTTGTTTTGGTATATTGGCGACAAGGATTAACCTGGAACCAACATGAGTTGGTAGTCTCCCGCTGTCTCCCGTAGGGCCTAGGCAGACTCATGCAGCTCGCTAGTTCAAGTTGAGAAATTGAATCATATCTTGTGATCCCGCCAATAGCCTCAGGAGTTTTGCGACGTCCGTCATGATGAAGGTGATCTGTGCATGTTAATTTCTGACGTATCGACGTCTAATTTGACAGAGCAAAGAGACTCGTTGGGCGTGTTTTTAATGATAGTTTCGACGTTGAGAATTTAGAGATAAAAATCCAAGTGAAAAAATGGCGTGAGGAGGAGGAGTGCGGCCGTTGCCGATGTAGCCGGCCGAAGCGTCATAATTGCTGACTTGTTTTCCGAAAATGATTGTCAGCACACTTCCATCATTTCCCGTTCCTTTCACTCACACAAATCGAATCATGTCCCGGCACCCAGCTAGGTAAGCCCTTTTCGAGAATTTCATTTCTCATCAGTCCTCTCTTCCTCTTCTACCAACACCGTCAATTTTGGAAGTTTGAGAGAAAACAGCTGTTTCTTCCTCATCCTGCTGTTTCATAGAGGATTCACTTCTTCTGGGATCGTCAACTCGCTCTTGTCCCTACCTCTTTCCGTTGGTCAAATCCGATTTGCTGAACAATGTCCAAATATCCTAGCAGGTCCGCCTCGTTCATAATCACCTTCCTGGCTGCAACTACAAACTTCGCTGTGGCTTTGCAAATCTTGGCCGCATGGCGTTCGTTGAAGTGGGAACAAACTTCAGAGTGGGAGACGTCAGGCGACGAGTGGAAATTTGATGGTCTCCAAGTTGTCTGGGGTCTCCTTTTGGCTTATTTCTTTGCTGCCTCAGTCGTCTCTGCAGTGGGCTTCGCAGGCGTCGTTAAGGTGCGTTATCACCTCGCTCCCCCTAACTCGACCGTAAGTGACCTGATTCGGTGGCACAGAGTAAACCCTCTTTGGTCAAGTTTTATCGGGATTATTCTATCGCAGACTTTTCCTTTTGCGCTTTCATTACGCTCATTATCGGATACGGCATCTTTCGACCAACTCTTCCTTTGGGGGTCTGCGAAGGCCTCTCACAACACCCTGACCTTATGCGAGATATGGCAGAACTTGGGTTGAGCTCAGAGAACTGCGAACGATGGTTCAAGAGGACGAGTCTTGTCTTCTTGGCCGTTATGCTTGTCGTGCTTGTTGCCAGAGTAAGTTTTATTTCCGTTCCGGTCTTGGTTGCACCCACTGATGTTTCACTTACAGCTGCACTTCCTTCTGGCAGTTGGCATCTATTATTCACACCTCTCTCGCCATCATTCCCAGCGCATCCCCGTGGCGAACAACCCTCAGCTGACCCACGGTCGGTCTTCCTCCCGAAGTAGACCCATGCAGCGAGTACTCCTTCTGCCCCAGAGTGTACCTGGAATTACCACGTTCCCTCTGTCAGTACAGTCAACAGGTGAAATTCAGTCACCGTTGAGCGACGTTGACGAGGTAGTCATGTATGCGCCTCTCCCTGTGAATTCTCTACCCGAAGATATGGCGAGAAATCTAAGACGGAGCGCAACGGAGACATGGGTCACATCTTCAAAGCCCGATGAGAAAACGGGACGGTCAGGTCACATTCACAGACACCGGCATCATCATTCACGCACTCACCATGGGAGCGCATTGAGTGGCTCCGGCCAGATCAGTTTGCCCATTCAGCCCGATGAGGGCTTGTTACCGCCTTACAGTCAAGATACGCGCTCGTCGTCAGACAAAGCCTGAACATGTTTATCTTGATTAACATTGTCTAGATTTTTGGTATGTCAACTTCATACTGCTGTCTCCGTCCGACAGCTGGCTGATATGTGTGTACCTAGGCTGTCGGTACCTATTCATGAACGACTGTATTTTTGTATCATCCTCTCATCATTAACATCCCTCATCCATACAACGATCTGTGTTCTATAGCCTCTTACTTATTTGTCTCATGTGCATTGTTCTGTGATCCTGGTTGTCGTTATCAAGGTTTATGGTATACACACTTACATTTCTTACTATTTCTGTTTTCCGTTACGCGTCGTGTCTGTCCTCTTTTCCTGTCCTCGCCTCGGTTTGTTTTGCAGATCCTAGGCTGGTCCACACCCCTCCCTCCTTTGGCAACCTCTTTGTTTTGTTACATCTCTACTTCAGCCTTCTAGTCCTCTAGGCTCGTAATATAGAATTGATGTATTTGTTTGATCCATTGTGGGTGAACGTTTGAATGAACTGAGAACGGGAAGCTCGTAAGACGAGTTTGAACATCAGGCGCCTAAAGCATAAGCGCTCGCTCGGAAATGCCGACGGTGTGCGTTTCCACGAGCCGAAGCTCATTTGCTCTCAATCCTCATGTCGAAACGAACCAGCGACATTTCCTCCATCGCTAACAAACCTGCTAAACGCAGCAAAGCCAGTCAAGCCTGCACATCTTGTCGCAAACACAAAAGCCGCTGCGAGCTGTTAGAATTCCCGTCTTCGTCTCAAGGCATCACTTGCCACCGTTGCAAAATCTTGAACATCCAATGCTCATTCGAATCTTCCAACATCATTCATCTGCCATCTTCACAATCACATCCAGAGACCTCCAGAGCCATTTTGGTTAACTCGTCCTCTGCCTCGAACAGCGCCTCGCCTTCAGAATCGTCTCCATTTTGTCCTCCTTTACCTCCCAATCAACTACCTTCTCCTACTCCTTCTGTATCAGAACAGTCATCTCCTCGACACTACTATGAAACGACCAGCAGCAGCAGGACCACGACGATCAAAGAAGTCCGAGATCTACGACCAGAGGATATCGTATCGGATGATGTTCCATGGGGTCCAGGTGGCGGACAAGGAGGGTTCGACTGGACTGCTGCTCCTATTTTGGCCATACACGAGCTTGCGAGCAAGAGCTATTCCCATTCCCCTTTATCCTCACCTCTCAGAGCTCCATCTTCATCAGACCATGATCTTCGCTCGGTGCTTACGCAAAACCAGATCACTCGGTTACTAGAGATGTACGTCTTCTTCCTCAAGGTCCCACAACACGCGTACTGATCCAAGACTTCATGATACCCACAGCTTCGAAGAGAGATACGCACCTTGGATGTGCTCACCTCCCAGAAATCCAGAACCAGGCTCGAGTGAGCTCCTGGACCTCATCCGATGCACCATCGCCGCACGACATCTCGATGCTGTCACCCGTGCCTCGGTATCTCCGCGTCTGCAGAGACTGAGTGAGACGCTGTTCCTCCATCAACAACTCGGTACTGAGCCGACTGTGGAATCCATCGAGGCGCTGTTGATACTCTCGTTGTGGTCTCCACTCACGAATGCGGGGTATAGTGTGAAGAGAGACGGGAGGGCTCTTGCGTCTATAGCTGTTAGCTCTGCGATCAGTTTGGGGTTGTCAGAGGCTTCGTTGCATAGGGCACAGATTCGATCAGAACAGGTGCCGCCTCCATCTAGTTTGGCTGATTTGACGGACAAGACTCGGTTGGTGAGTTTTTTGTGATCTTGTTGTTGTGAGATGATGGAGAACGGGAATCTGACGCGATCATGTAGTGGTTGTTAACTTCCACGATGGAATCAATGTAAGATGGTAGCTTTGGTTCAAGATGATCACTCAATTCTGTTTTCTAGGGCATGCCTAGGGACCGGACGAACTCCTAGTCAGTGTTCATCTACGATTTGTTCGATGATCGTTAACGTTGTCTCCTTAGTTTCTCGAACAACTGAAGCAGATCTCAAGTTTATTGACCCGACGAGCGTCAAGAGCAATGCAAACGCCAGGGAAGTTCGGCTGGGGTTCATTTCAAAGATGTTGAGCCTTGTCGAACAGGGTTGCAAGATTCAACTTCGTAATCCGGCGAACTTTGAGTCGTTCTATCTCGAGACTCAGCAGCTTATCCGAACAATTCGCTGCTTGAATAGTTTCATCAAGCCTCTGCCTCGTAAGTGCATTGATTAGGATGATTTTCGATCTGACTCCCTTTCGTTAGTCATAACACGCCATGAACAATTCTTCTTCGATATGTGCGTGCTTCAATTCCATGGCTGGAACCTCGTGCTACTGCACCACTATCTTCGGGAGCTACGTACCGTCATGGACGGTTACAACTCCCAGTCCTGGATGGTAACCTTGTACAGAGGAACACCCATCCCCATGATCTACGGACATGAAGCGATCGATTCCGCCCAAAACGTCCTCTACATATTCCTCTCCCAAACCGACACCACCCTTCTCGCCACCGCACCCGACCATGTGTTCTGCCTCATCACGTTCGCCGCTACGTGGATCATCATCTCCAACTTTGCCATGCACCAACTCAACGGTGTGAACCTAGGTTGGGCAAACGACAAGCTTATTACCCATGTTGCAGAAAAGCTGTCGCATATCGCACATTCACCGTCACATCTACCAGCGCAATGTGCGCATTTTATCATGAGACTTGTACATATCTGGGAGTCCAGAGGGACACGGAAGCCTGCCGCTGCTAATACCGTACGGCGGGAAGCAAAGGAAGGATCGGAGGAATATCCTCCTGTCAGAACAGCGCCGCAAATGTCTGCGGAACGCACGACGGTAGCAGAAGAGACATCACCCGAAAGGCAACCGGCTTCGTCGTCATCGTCGTCATTCTCCCCATCAAATGGTGTGGAGGAATATGGTCTTTACGAGCATGATCATCAACAGACTCCGGTGCAGTCGCAGGCGCCATCGAATGATCCGAATCAATCTATGCTCTCAGGACTTGGGTTTGGACAGGAGTGGACAGAGGCGTCGGATATGTTCATGGATGCCAATTTCTGGACGACGTTTATGGAAAACTTGAATTCAGAAGCACCCATCAGTTTTGAGGGTTTCTCTTCATAGCCGTAAAGCGGAGATATATGGTATGGTCCGTCCTGGCATTTTACAGATATCATTCGAAAGGGCTCCTCTCTTTGAATTCAGTTTTGACCTATCCATTGTTCATCATTTTCCTCTTACCGCACGAGTTACAGAGTTTAGATATCATTGCTAGCATACTTCTCATTGGTGCTTTGACTAAATTCCTTGTTAATACTAGGTTATCGAGCCATCATGCATCATCTTCTGTCTTCAGCAAGTCCTCTCTTGGAATCAAGTATCATCATTATCATTCGACTGGCAACCTGAGATCTAAGAGCACATACTTATTGTTCAGAAAACAATCTTTTTCCCAGACGTAGGAACGATAGCAGCTGATTGGCGTTTAGCCTGAGCCAAAGCTGCACCGGGTTTTGGTCGATTCCGAGGTCCTTTATGCCTAGTGTAAGCACCATCTGGATCTCTCCCCCGTAGCTTGTGTCCAGCTGAGGTTGGATCGGGAGTATCATGGACCGTCGTTGAACCGTCGACATCGCCATGACGTGGACCAGGTTTATCCTTCCGACTCGGTCGACTGGATGTTGTTTCATTCGAAACACCGTCTGATCGACGAGGACCTTTCACGCGATGTCCAGATTTGTCCTTCGAACCATGTGGACCTGCTGCTCTGGGTTTATCCCTGGGTTCTCTCGGTTTATTCGGACCTCGTTTAACAGCATCTGCAGAAGCGTATTCGACGACGAGGTTTCGACCGTTTAGGTGATGGTTTTTGGGGTTGGTGAGTGCGGAGGTGGCGGTGGAGGTGTTGGTGAAATCGACGAAGGCGAAGCTGGTGGATACAAAAAGATGTGAGATTGAAATTCCTCAAGAAAATTCAGAGAGAGTGGAAGTACCCTTTACATAGACCACTGTCTTCGAATGTGCCCAAGCGGATTCTTCGTATCCAATCTTCCTCCTTTTCCTCATCCCTCTCTTCTTCTTCCTCCTCCTTGTCTCCTTCTTGACTTTTCCCTGTTCCCTCGTCTTGTCCTTCTTGTCCTCTCGCCTTGCCTTCCTTTCCTTCCTTCTGTTTCGTAGTAGACCTCTTCTTCATCCTGTGCGCATCCAATAACTGACGAATATCATCTTCCGTCGTTTCAAACGGTAGATTACCGAAGAAGAGTGTAGGAGCCGGAGGTTGTTTTTGGGCTCGGAGGATTTTGAGGGCGGTTTTGGAGTGTGTTTGTCCGCTGGAGGAAGATTCTTGGATAGCGGGTAAAGTGGGTCGTCCGGCAAAGTCGTCGCCTGAAGCAAGGACATTGGTCTGGCTGTGATAGGGTATGTAGATATAGTTAGAACGCACCGTCTTTTATGAGTAGTTTGCGTCCGAGCAGTGGACGTTCAGATAATGTTATAGCTACGATCTTCGCGTCGGATGTCGCAAAGTCGACATAAGCATATCTGATAATAAGAAGGGAGTGATGAATAGAAAAACATATTGGGCTTTAAGAAGGTAGCTCACCCCCGATTCTCAGCAGGCGTATTCGGTCTCCTTGCCTCTTTCATAGGCATATTAATCCTAGTAATTTCCCCAACTCCATCGAAGAACTTCCTCAACGCATCCGTCGTCGTTTTGAACGAAAGGTTTCCGACCCAAACAGAATTTTGTCGTTTGGTAGTTGCATCGGAAGGTCCTTTGGTACTGTCGGTTTTTCTCTTCTTCGAAGGAGGAGATGCTACTTCTTTGTCTTTACGAGCCGCGAGTTTCTCTTTTTTCTTCTGCCGACGTTTTTCTGCATGGGATAGAGCAGGGACGTCTGGTTCTTCTTGTTCGTCTTCATCGGTAGAATCTAAGTCGCAATCTAAGTCGCTGTCACTGTCACTAGACGAGGAGTCTGTATGCTGTGAGTCATCTTCGTCGTCGTCGTCGTCGTCGTCGTCTTCCTCTCTTCTGCGTTTTGACGGAAGCTTTGGGCTCGGGGCGCTGGATGAAGAGGTGCTCGAGGAAGACATTCAGAGCGCTAACAATTTTTCCCGTAAAAGGAAATTCTTGGTGTGCCGAAACGGGCCGGTTTGTCCGGCTACTCGGGCGCTATAATGGTCCATGGACGTCATTTGATTCTTTGGCCTTCTCACTCTCGTGAGTAAAAAACAACCAAGTTGAAGCGGTGAAAGATCCGCTGCCAATAATGACTTTTCGTCTCTCTTCCACTTTCTCCTCACTTCTCAAACCACCACTGCTCTCAATATCTCCTCAGATAACGCGTCACAGAATGGCAAGCTCTCAAGCTTCTGTGGTATGTCTCCGAGTATGTTTTCCATGATGATCATCAATTTGAAGGATGTAGTTCGGTCTGCAAGACCCATCTCTAATCAAGTTTCAAGGTCTGATTGGTGGGAAATGGGTCGATGCAAAGGACGGAGCGAAGATTGTTGTGACAAGTGCGTCTTACTGCAATTGTCGAATGTCGGTAGACGTCGGAACTTACTCTACATCCCGTCAGATCCATCCTCAAACCAAGAACTGGGTACCGTCCCCGAAATGGGTCTCGCAGAAACAAAAGAAGCCATCGATGCTGCTGCGAAAGCTTTCCCTTCTTGGAGTTCGACCACTGCAAAAGTGCGCTCGTTTCCCGTATCCTATTCGTTCATTGCACAATGCATTGACTTCATTCCTCGCGCAAGGAACGTCATGATATCCTCATGAAAATGTATACACTGATGCAACAGCACCACGATGACTTGGGACGACTTATTGTAACTAAGTATTTCCCGGCTAAACCTTGTACCCCTCTCGCTCATCGCATTTCTCGAAAGACACTGGAGAACGGCAAGACGTTCGCTGAAGGCAAGGTGAGTATGACGTATGTTCGGATGTATGAATTACTTCAATTAGCTGAACTTTGTTTGTTTGTTCTAGGGTGAAAATACGTACAGTGCTTCATTCATCGAGGTATGGCCCTATTCCCTTCGGCTCTATGTTCGAATCGTTAATCAAATCTCGGGTTGGGGAATGTTAGTGGTATGGTGAGTGATCACAACGTAGCACCCCCATATACCATGTTACTGAGCGTTTCGGAATATACCAGCCGAGGAAGCTGTTCGAACCTACGGGGAGCATATTCCATCTGCAATCAAGAACGTACGAAATGTTGTTATCAAGCAGCCTGTTGGTACGTGCCCTTAGCTTCATTGCTCGTGTACTCACATCGTCCTTACATCGTCCTTACTTGTCTTACTAGGTGTCGTGTAAGTGTCATCACTTCACAGTGTATAACACGGAGTAGACAACGTTCTTGGTAACAGGTCTATCATGACCCCATGGAACTTCCCTTCAGCAATGATCACTCGCAAACTCGGAGCAGCTTTAGCCGCAGGATGCACAACCGTCATCAAACCTCCTCCTGAGACGCCATTCTCAGCACTAGCTTTGGCCGAGGTACGTCGCTCCAGCCTCCAGTAGCTGCCCCCGTGTCCTCTGGTATGAAATGGTTGAGAATTAAACGTTCAAATTCGCAGCTTGCCTCTCGAGCCGGTGTCCCAGATGGTGTCATCAACGTAGTAACCACCGAGAAAAACGTCAGTGCGGTTGGGAAAGAGATGTGTGAGAGTCCGATAGTGAAGAAGGTGACTTTTACTGGATCGACTCCTGTCGCGAAGTTACTGGCTGGGATGGCTGCGTCTACTTTGAAGAAGTTCGTGTTTGCTTCTAGATTGTTTGTTCGTATACCCGCTGAGAGATCTAACTTTACTCGTTACATAGGGTCTCATTGGAAGCAGGAGGAAATGCCCCATTTATAGTCTTCGATGATGCTAACATTGACGAAGCCGTCGCTGGTAAGTGCGATTGTGATACCCTCGCGAGTATTGCTCCTGCTCATTCTGTTCACAAAACACTCAGCTGCAATCACTTGTAAATTCAGAGGCAGCGGCCAAACCTGTGTCTGCGCCAACCGCATCTACGTACACTCAACCGTCTACGCCGAATTTGCCTCCCGTCTGGCAGAAAAAGTCGCCCAGTTCAAGGTTGGCGATGGGTTAGACGAATCAACGTAAGCACATCGAATCCCTTTCTTCTCCTTCTCTTCATTCTGCTACTGTATACTAACACACACACATCCATCCCATAACATAACACTGCACAGAACCCACGGCCCTCTCATCCACACCCGCGCCACCCAAAAAGTCACCCGACACGTCGAAGACGCCATCTCCAAAGGCGCCCAAATCCTCGTCGGTGGCAAAGTCGTCGAGAACACCAACTTCTTCCAACCCACCGTCCTATCCGACGTCCCCTCTCATGCGCTCATCAACGACGAAGAGACCTTCGGTCCGCTCGCTGCCCTAGTCAAATTCGACACCGAATCCGAAGTCGTCGCTCTCGCGAATGCCACGCCTGTCGGGCTCGCCGGGTACTTTTTCTCGAGAGACGTGGGGAGGGTGTGGAGAGTGGCGGAGGCGCTGGAGGTCGGGATGGTTGGGGTGAACACGGGGATGGTGAGTCAGGTTGTGATTCCGTTTGGGGGGGTTAAGGAGAGTGGGTTGGGAAGGGAGGGAGGTCCGCATGGGATCGATGAGTATATGAATGAGAAGTTGATTGTTTTCGGTGGGCTGTAAGTGGTACGGTTGATACTGGAATGCTGCAGCAGTGTCGGTATATGTGATATGTATGTACGTGTTCATCTGTCGTGATATCGTCTTACAAAATAAAATGTACAACTACTCTACTTCTTGCAAATCTTTCAGGCTGATTGATTTCAATACCACCAATGTGAATTTGTGGGTCTGAAAACTGAGAACACGTAGACCAAGACTGGTCTTTTGTTGCTTGAGGAGTCCTTCTGACGTAGTATTTACGCAGGAAAGTTAGTCGGACCACCGCCGGGCCTCAACGAAGTTCCAAGCCTGCTTCTGGTAGATAGCTAGATAGCTAGCATTGATATCGTTCACCAGGTTACCTGAAAATGCAGAAACCAATATCACCTGGCCTTTCAGAACATTCTTACCCATATGCTACACATCTCAATCGAGGCCCCGACCTTTGCATCGTGATTCTTTCTACTTGCCCTGGTGGTATGATTCAAGCTTCCACTGTATCTACTTCGGAGTAATCGATAATGAACTCTTGATGAGTTGATACCAGAAGTGCTTCTTCATGATTATGTATATTGTTCTTCTGGGCCTTAGACCGTTCATGATCAATGAAGAGGTTTAAAAAGACGATAGCATAGCCGCCTGAGTAGTCTGCTCAGATTTGAGAATAAGGACTCGTCTCAAGATGCGGTTCACTTGCTATTCCGTTCTTTTTACTGCTCTCCTCACTTTCGCGACAACGGCATCTGCAAAGCGTATCAGGTCCACGAGACATAATGGAATGCGCATTCCGAAGGTTCCAAACGCCGAAGAGCTGATGCAGAAGCCTGTAACTAGTCGGAATGGAACACAGCTCCCGCCTTATAGTGAGCTTTCTGCATATCTCTGTCTGAAGAACTAGCTGAAGGCAAACTCTCCAATGAAGACACGACATACTTTTTCGATCAACTGGTCAGTGCTCCTAGTCCGATATTGAACAATCATCCAAGGCTGAGATGATTTTGGTTCTGGAGATCGACCATAACGATCCGTCAAAAGGGACTTTCCAACAAAGATTCTGGCATACGTACGAGTTTTATGAAGCTGGCGAGTTTGCTGTCTGGCGTTCCGATATACAACAGAGCTTACTATGATTGTGACATTCTCTAGGTGGTACGTTTCGAGTCTTCAATTGGATAGTTTCCGAAGAAAGGTTTGACGGAACGCTTCGCAGGACCTGTGATATTCTTCACTCCTGGCGAAGAAAATGCCTTCCGTAAGTCACAGTTCCCAATCTGAGAGAAGCCCGCCGACGTCTGATCGTTCCGAACATTCGTATTAGAATACATAGGATACTTAACCAACGTCACCTTCAACGGTCTCCTCTCTCAAGCACAAAACGGAACCACAGTTGTCCTCGAACATCGTTTCTTCGGCTTGAGCAATCCTCTACCATCTTTGTCCGGAGAAAACCTGCGATATCTCACGCTTCAACAGAGTATCGACGACATTGAATATTTCGTGAAGAACGTCCATTTGCCGATGCCTGGTGGAGATCACCTAGATGCACCATGGATCATGGTCGGTGGGAGTTATTCGGGGGCGTTGACTAGTTATACGATGGACAAGTAAGTTCTTTTGAATAAAGCTGAGCGTGAAGACGAACTTCTTCTGACGACGTACTGTATAAGTAAACCGGGCCTCTTCTACGCAGGCTATGCGTCATCTGCTCCTGTCCAGGCAATGTAGTAAGTTCATCGAAAATGATTCATAGTGAAACACCTCTGACCCAACCGACAGTGACTATTGGGGATATTTCGAACCCATCCGTGGAAATATGCCTGCAAATTGCTCTGCAGATGTAGAAGCAGTCATCGAGCATTTAACGGAAGTCTTTGACGGAAACAACATGAGCGCGATTCAGGAAATCAAGGACAATTTTGGAATGGGCACCGTTGAGCATCTGGATGACGCTGCTGGAGGTATGTGATGTTTGTTCACCGTCGCCCAAAAGATCCTTCAGGGATCATCCGATTGACCTGCGGTCCTTTCATACATGTAGCATGTACGTTCTTCCCTACTTTTTCGTTAGGTACCCTTGGCTGATGTCAGCAGTACGAAGCAACCTTTGGGACTGGCAAGATATGCAGCCTACGACAGGACCCGGTGCGGCATTCTACAACTTCTGCGACGCGTTGGAAGTCAAGAATGGTATAGTTGCCCCTGCGGAAGGATGGGGATTAGATCATGCTTTGACTGCGTGGGGCACGTATTGGAAAGATTCGTATCTTGAAACTAGTGAGTGACCAATGACGGAACGTTAGCGACCTTGTCCTGAATCTCTTTTCTTTTCACGCAAAGTGTGTGGAGATGAGGATGTTGCGTAAGTGTGGCCTTCGATGATGATGTGCAGACAGATGTTGAAGCGTCATTACAGAGATTGCCTCAATTCCTACGACAGCACCGCGACATATTTCACCAATACAACGATCGACAATCCATATAGGTCGTGGAACTGGATTCTGTACGTTATAACATCCTGTTTCGAGGATCAGTAAATCTGACACCGAAGCTCTCCAGATGCAATGAACTAGCCTTTTCACAGGTGAAGATGGTATCCTCAAATTCTGTGTATATGTCTTCTAAACAGAGCTTTAGAGCAGTCCCCCGCCCGGACTTCCAGCTCTAGTAAGCAGGATCGTACAGCCTGAATACGACATTGTGAGTCTCGAAAAACTTCGTGGAGGTCTTTTCAGTCGTTGACTGGCCTGTTTCTTGACAGCGACAATGCTACTATTGGTACTCGGACGTCTTCAACGCCACGCACGCTCCACCCATGGCCAATGGCGCAGCTGCGCTTACAGACCAACGATACGGAGGATGGAACGTCTCCGTCGATCATTTATTCTTCGCGAACGGAAAACGTGCGAGATTGCGAGAACTTTTTCATCGCGTCAGTGACTCATACTCGCATAGGTGACCCATGGAGAGAAGGTACTGTCTCCGCAGATGGACTTGACATCCCTAGCACTGCTTCGCAGCCCATTTTCGTCAGCGATGGGTTCCATGCTTCAGATTTGATCGTGGACTTTGGTGAGGCGGATCCATCAGTTGGTGCAGTTCAGCAGCATGCGTTGGAGATTTTTGCGACATGGTTGAGCGAGTGGAAGAGTAAATGAGACTTGGAGAAGTTGTACTTCATCAGTTTTCATATGGATGGTTTTACGATTCCAGAGCTGAGTTTATAGTACACAATTGATGAATCGTCGGATACGACGGCGAGATATAGTGATGACGGATAATCGAGGCTCTTGAACGCGTTCTGGATCCTATATGTATTATCAGTACGCTTCGAGTGATCTTGAGTGAAAGTAACGGTACCAATCCAACGAAATTGATTCTGCCAATGAGCATGGGACAACATGCAACAATGCGTCCGCGTCCGTGGCAGTTTTAGGCCTCTTTCCTTGCAAAGCACCCCGTCCACAGTCTGCAAGATCTATGACTCGAACGTCGCGCCATTGTTGGGCTCAAGAACAATCGTCGGTCAATCAGCTCGCGCTTTGAGGTGACTGGTCCAGCTCACCTAGTAAAAGATCATTATACGTTTGAAAAAGGGTTCCACGATGATCAGGATATCTCTCGGCGATGGATGCAAGCGCAGGATACGAAGGGTGCAACTCCAACATCGTTCAACTCGCACTTCCGGAAATTCACCGGCTGCGGCTAGAATCGGCAAGATTAGCGTGGGAATCGGCCCGAACTTGATTATGCGTCCGTTCCAGAGCCGTCCTCGGACTTTTGCACGGACTAGCACAGTGGCGGTAAGTACCACCTGCTTTTGCCCAGCTTAGGGAGAGTTTTTCGTCCAAAATTCTCTCAAGCGCATGCAGGTAGGCTTTCCTTATCATGATATGAAGATACGGCTTGAAAACATCGATTAGTAACTCCAGAAATTGAGCACGCTCGGTCCCACGGCTAATGTAACTGTATAAACCAAATCGCTCTCTCGGTCAAAATGGCTAATGTAATTTCACCCTTGGCACCAGCCCCTGTTTCTTCGAGCACTTTCGGTGGGTTCCTTCAAGCTTCATGAGCCTCTATTTTTGTGGATTCGGTGTATACGACAGTGGTTTTCAATCTCCCAATCACTTCCAGCCATTTCCTCGAAAAACGGATGAAAAACAAGGGAAAAACCTCACATGTGGGGTACTCACTCACCTCCAGAGTTTCATTCGATCGCGGATACCGATCAATGTGGCAATTCAGTCTATAGCCTTTGATTTTTTCCGTTGGATCCGTCAGATCTATTTCTTCCTATAAAACTCGACAGGAAAAAAAATGCGTCTGCCATTCCTAGTTTCCCATCCCTTCAATCAACATGGCCATTTTGTCCAGCCTGTTCAAACAGACCATGCTTGCAGGAGTCGCGTTGCAGTTATGGTTAGCTTCTCTACAGGACGTAGGTGTGTCCGGTGGCTTAGAAAGTAAATCAAGGACTCTCTCTTCCTGCCGATTTTTTCATGCTTATCGTTGAACTCAGAGCGCGCGGAAGCTGTGAGCAATGTTGTACGAGTGCTTGGATATACTCCTAGCAAACCTGCCGCCATCGTCGCTGCTGTGATTTACATCACTTGCGGTCTTTGCTTCTTCTACCACACCTTCAGGCGGAAAAATTATTGGGCACTCTGTTTACCCATTGGTTCCTGCGGTAAGTAAACTCCATAAATCCTATTTAGGTACTGTATCCTCATCAAACTCTTTAGCCATGGGCATCGGTTTCATCATTCGTATCATGCTCAACAATCCTGACCACCAAAAACGTGGGCCTTTCGTTGCCGAAGAAATCTTGACTGCTTGCTCCCCCGCGACATTCCTGGCATTCAATTACATCGTCCATGGTCGGTTACTGGGAAACTGCATGGGAAAACGACACAGTTATATTCCCCCGACTTACGTTTCCTGGTTCTTCGTTTGCAGTGATCTCCTCACCTTCGTCGTCCAGGCATGTCAAATTCTCGAGACTCCCTTTGGCTTTCTTGCTAACTATCGACCCAACTTCTTTAGGCCGCTGGTACCGCAATGTTCACAAAGACATCTACGCTTGAAACAGGAAAAACTGTTTTCCAAGTCGGAGTCATCCTTCAATCTGCATCCTATTATGTCTTCTTCATCTTATACTTCCTGTCATGGAGAAGTTGTCGCAAAGAAGGCATTGCAACTGGACGCGAAGCCTGGTGGAAGATCTACAAACTTCTAGGAGTTTCATCGTTCTTCATCACTGTAAGTTGTAGCCACTTTTACGACCATTGTACGAAGATCTCACCGTTCTCCAGGTTCGAACCATCTTCCGTATCGCCGAGTCTTGCTCTGACCCAGGAACACCCATTCGTACCCGCGAAGTTTACCTCTACGTTTTCGACACTCTTCCCCTTTTCTTGGCCATCGTGGGCTATATCTTCTGGTGGCCCGGCCCCTACTTGGAGCGCGATTCGATAGCAGACGCTGTACCAATGGAGAAAGTCAGCACTTCGTCTGTGTAATCATCTCCGAATTTGCACTATTTCTTTGCAATAATTCTTTTCTCTCTACACCCACGCTCTTTCATTCATGGTTCTGTAATTTTCGGACTACATATTCCATAGTGCATACCCTCTATCAAAGGTAGCTAGATTAATTAAGAGAATATAACAACATCTACAGATCTTCAGCTCCGGTTCGATAGAGGAGCACTCCTGTCTCGTATGCTGTATCCTAAATTAAATTAAAATATGTACACAAACCCGATTCGAAAAGAGCCTGCTCCTTCCATCACTCTAGTCTCTTCGACAACTGGGTATCATGACAGCCTAATTTGTCTATTCGATTCGGGACCTTCGTAGGTCGAATCCGGAACAGCACCATAAGCGGCGCCATCATTAAAGAGGTCATTACAGAGCGCAACATCTTTGAACGAAGGTGTGTACCAGTCCGTATCAATAGGTACTGGCAACCTCGGAGCAGGAGGGCCCCAAGAGTGAGATGAATGAACGGGAGAGTCCGATGGCATGTAGGAGATCGGGGATAATGAATGTTGGCTGGAATTGCTAGGAGTAGCCGCACGCAGGATGTGACTACTACTCGAGGAGGGTTCAAACGGTGCATACCCAGCACTAGTCGCAGAACGTACTACTCTCTTCGAATGCAGCGAGGCTAGTTTGTTTTCCCAGAGCGAAAGCATCCAGGAGATGAGGGAAGCGCATTTCCACGAGGCAGAATCAGGGGAGCACGAGCATTGCTTCAACCTGTCGATGGTCTTGCACAGGAGTTTTTCCCCAGAGCCAGGGAGGTCGATTTTGATGGAGTCTAGGACGAGGAATTTCGAGCCGATGATATAGCTGGCGGCAAAGGCGATCATGTTGAAGATATAATCGGGGACGTTCCGAGTAGTTGCATGTCCAACTCTAGTAAGGTGACCAGGACAGACTCTGAGATCGCCATGGCCTCCTTACCCCAGGTGATGAGGATGTGCAATCCGTGAGGACGGACGTCTCTGAACCAGAAGGGGTTGTGGTTTTCCGTGCGTACAAAATATGACCGTACGCTGACAGAGGCTTGGTATAAGATGAGGAGTCGGCAGGTGCGGACTATGATGTTGAGTGATTTGAAGTAAAAGCCGTCAAAATCGCCGACGACTGATAAAAAAAAACTCAGCTGACTGTCGAATGATTAGATGGGACTGAAATACGTACCGGCCAAAGGCAGCAAGATGCGCGCAACACGGTTCAGATTTGAAAGCGCATGGACAAAGCCGTCATACCACTGGTTGACGTGCGGTTCGGAAAGGGACTCGAGTCGAATAGCTATTCCCGCCTCAGTGATGTCGAAGAGTTCCGCCAGGAGTCGTAGACGAAGGTCTCGCCCGGAGGCCATGTCGGAAGGAAGATTCGAAGACAGTGGAAATATGGTGAGATATTCCGCAGTCCTTTTTGACAGTGGATTGCGTCCGCTTCCTGTGTACAGTCTTCGCGTATATTAGTTCAACGATATATCAAGACTAAGAAAGGACTTACAGAGATTCGACATTCGTAAGAGCGATCCACTAGAAGACGCGATTCATATTCTGAAACGATGCAACTTTAAGAAGATTGGCTTACCAGTCGAGTTCTATTCATCGCGTCGAACAGTTCACGATCCGACACGTCTTCTCCTCTACCTCTCCTCTCGCGCAGTCTGGTTACATGAACGCACGCATCATTCAAACGCATGTTGTGTGCCATACTGACAGCAGATGCGACAAGCAGACGCCCATCACGGAAGTCTTCATCCGCGCCACAAACTGGTGCCCATAGGGACAAGATGAGCAGACATTGAATGGTCTCGAGGGTCTCTAGCCGGCGGGATTGGAAGATCATTCTAGCGACAGTCTCCGCAGCCAAAGCTTGAAGTCTTGGAGCGACCGCAGATCGCGTCGCCTCGTCAAAATGTCGGGAGGCAATCGTGCAGTAAACGAGATCGAGGATGGGGCTATGCGTCTCACGAATGGGCATGAAATTCAGCCATGGAAGGTAGTTGTGCTCGAATCTTGGGATCGCATAAGAGAAAAGAAACAAGACACGCATGACAGTAACTCACATCGAAATTAAGTGCTGGATCTGATTTGGTGTGAGGATGTTTTCCAATGAATCGTTAGGTACTCGAGGGGGATGACGACGAGAGATGGAGGTATCATGATGAGACTGTTTCATGAGATGTTGCATAGCTTGCAGTGGCGCCGTCCAATCTAGGGAATCTTCGGGCATCCGAAGGAAGTCCCATAAGAGGTGGGGGTTGTTTGGAAAGAGATCAGGAGGTAGTGAAGCATTGGAACTGCCAGGTGCATTCCTCGGAGTAGGTGTACCAGAGTAGCCTGACAGAACATCCAAGTTCCTATCATGCCACTCACCGTGCTCATCACCTCGGTTAGTAGACACTGTACTACGACTGGAAGCAACCTCAAAGAGACTTTTGTCCATCGACGAGTATGAGCATTCCGCGTCGAGGACTTTACATCGATGACACCTAATGATTGCCTGGTCGAAACCACCGAGGATCTCACATCGCGTTTTGTGCTTTCGACAGTTTGTGCAAGCCTGGACAGATTTCGTTCGTTTGGTGGCTCGTGAGGACGATGTTGACGGTGAGCTGGAGGATGCCTTGTCGGTTTGTCGTTTCATAGAGAAAGAGAGGAAATTGAGGTCAATTAAAGGTGCAGGATCCTTGCTTAAAATGAACAAAAAAATGTTTCAATGACGAAAATACAACGGTGGTGATTGTCAGTTACCAAGCCCGGGCTATGTTTCCTTGCTATGTTTTAGCCGATCGCAAACACCTCTCCATTTGGAAATATGTTTGATTTTATAATGAATTTTACGTGATCTAATCTGATTTTAAAAAATGGTTTCCTCACGTCCTCCATCTCCTCACGACTTTCAACCAATCGATGACCTGATAGAGTATTTAATTTTGGACCCAGAGCGTGAAGCAGTGGCATCCGAGATAGAGGGTATGGGCTTGTAGCACTTGCTCAGTTGATCTTCATCTTCTCCAACATTTACTATTTCAGTCCTAAAGTCGATCTATGGAGATGAGGCTATTCGTTCATGGAAAAGATTTCCAACAGATGACACACTTCGCTTCGAGGTCACAATAGAGTCAGCTTGATTAGCTCTGCGCTACATGGTAGAACGTATAAACTGATACATCTTTGCAGCTTTCCGACCCCTTACGACGATGTAACAATCAAGATACTAATCTCCTTGTTGGCTACCTATCCTTCGGAGTCGCCTCCACAACTTCAGCTCCTTTCCCGATACATCGGAGCTTTTGGTGTAGATTCTGCTCTCTTTGGCTCAGTTCTTCGCACATACATCTCTACTAATGGCGTGGAATGGACCGAGGGTGCAGTGTGCGTATTCGACGGTCTACAGAACGTCCTTGATCGTTGTGTACAATGGTATGAGGAACGCCTCAGCGCGCAAAAGTCGGGGGAGCTCTTACGTGAAGACGCCCTTACTACTGCTCAACCTACCGCCCCCGATCCCGCCCTGGAACAGACGGAATTTTCCCATACCTCAAACGTGCAAGAAACGGCCAATTTGCCTTCGGGTATTCAAATATATGAAGCAGAACCTATCGTAGATCGTAAAAGTACCTTTGTTGGACGAGCTTGTTCCATCACCGATCCATCTCAAGTGGGTACATCCCTTCTACCAAACTCCGAGTCGGAGGAGCTCAGATATTCTTCCGTTTCTACCTCCGTACCAATCGTGTTGTGTCGGACAACTAGGTCCCGCTCATTCTCTCCTACCTATCCTCTGACCGCCATATAGCTCGCGCGGCACATCCCGTAATCAATGCATGGCGGTGCCAGGTTGAAAGAACTCTTCATCAAGGTATGCACATTGACAAAACCTTGAATTTGAGTCTCATGAGTTAATTGCGATTGTGTTTAGACAACGACGATGATGGTGAAACTGCTGCTGGTAGCCGATTATCTCACCTTTTGCAAATTTTAGTGAGTACAAGTCTACCTTGGCCCTTGCGACATTATGGTCTATTATGGTGTCATTCTCCTGCTACTGAGCCAACTCTGCAATGCTTATCCTCTCAGGAACTCAATAATGTCCTAGTCGTCGTGACGCGCTATTTCGGCGGCATACATCTTGGTCCCGATAGATTCAAACATATCAATCAAGCAGCGCGAAATGCATTGGAACTTGGTGGATTTTTGGATGAAGTGGATGGCTCAAGAAAACCTAATCCTAGAGGGGGAAGGAAGCGTTGAGATCTGTTGAACGCCGTGTACGAGTTGTGTGAGAGGGTAATAGGCCCTTTGTCACAAATATCGCAGGTTACCAGAGGTTACCTCGATGCTTTAGTTTGAAACGGGGTTCTGACCCGTTCCAATCCAGAATATAACTCGTTTCATGGTCCTTAGTCCACTTGAGTCCCTAAAATGCGATCCCCCGTACACCGGTCAGACCGGGAAATCAATCAGTTCAGGCCTGAAAGGTGGCTGAGCTCTGAGACTTGCAGAAGTATTCACATCGTAGCAAAAAGTCAACCTTCCAATCTTGTGGCTGGTAGTGTTGGTCCACTGTCATCATCGAAAAAAGATTGTCAGGGCAGTGTTTTCCTCGAATGACTCGGAAAATAGCGAATGTTGCTCTTCGAAGAGATGTCCATGGCCGCAATCACAAAAATAAGCTAATTCAAAGAATACGTTCACTGCCATCCAACTTCAAAGGGATTTAGAGATTGTGGCAGAACATACCTATCTTACCACCACATCCTATTGGAGGCTGAAGTTACTCTACGAGTTCAATCTCGAAAAGACACATACTGTATAAACATTCTCAGTCCTGAAACACCCCCACCGAAGTACTGGAGCTCATGTTTGCGACTTGGTGAAAAAGCTGCATCCTACAGCTTGCTACTCATCTCTTGAAGTGATTCTAGAATTTATACGATACAATATGTATGTATGATTATGAAGTATTTACTACCTGCTATTCCCGAAGTCCCACTACCCAATAAGAGACCCTGACAACCATCTCTCATAATTGTAAGTCACTGGAAGAGCTTCCCTTCTTCCTCCGCTACCCTCAAGATATTGTATCGAGCCATGTTCCACATAAGTCACGAAGTCTCTGGGCTCTTCGTCTTCCCACTGTTCAAGGTGAGTATCACCATTGGCTGTACGGACAGCCGCAGTGTAGACTTCCAAATCTTTGCGCTCCCCACTGTCAAAACGAGCATCCAGCATCTCTTGACATTGGTCGATGTAACTATGTTGGTTCTCGTTAGTGCAATGGGCTTAAAATTTCGAGGAAAAAGATCCCAAGTACCCTTGATATTCCGCTTCTTCTTCTTCAGATACTAGAGGATTCAACAGTTGTTTTGCAACAGCTTCAGTGGAATGTCGATCCAGCTCGGGATCTATGGTCTGTCTATCAGATGGTGGGAGGAGAGTCGGTTTTCTGTTGGTTTTCTTGATGGTCGAAGGGTGATTCGAGCTCATCCAACGTTTGACGCCTTGCACAACACTTCACCGACACAATCAGAAGAAGCATACTAAAGAAGTTTCCAGAGAACACTGACCCAGTGTGATGGTTTCTAACCCCATGTGTATCAAAGGGACTGTAATTCATGTCCTTTGCCGTTTTCCTTGAACCAAGAAAGAAAACAGAAGGTTTTAATCAACAATGAAAGTTCGTCATTGATAGAATGCGCGCACCCTGGGAGCTTGAGAGTACTGTTCATGGAGTACGCAAAGTGCTTCATGAGCGAAGTGAATAGAAGCGGTCGATAATATTCTATCCAAAAGTCGCCTCGATGCCGCACAAATTCTCGCAGTCTCTGGTCACAATCCTCGATGACATAGGGAGGGTTGAGGTGTTCTTCATGAAACCATTGTCGATACCCTGTTCGCACAGGGCGCAGCGTAATCGGCCGATCGTTGGTGATACCTAAGAACATGTTGATGGCAGCCTGTTTGTCCGCATCTGTTGACTATCAGCAAACGGAATATCACCATCCTGGATCAGCTTACCCAGAAGAGAGTTGGTGTAGAAACGTCTGATATTCTCTATGATGTCCCGTGAATGACTGTTCCAGTGAGGCATTCGACGATATGTCTCGACACGGTTGACTAAAGCGCTACCAGTATACTGTAACGCGATGGCTATACAGCATTTGACTATGAGTGGTGACGACCGGAGTACAGAGAATCTGCTTACTGTCTCCATGATCATGATACATTTCCGTCAACATATTCACAGCGTCTGAGTCGAATGCAAGAATCGGATTATCAACGACGCCTAGGGCATACAACTGATGTCCGAGTGCTTTCTTTCCGAAAACAAACTGAGCGGCATTTGTTCGGTCCAAACAGTCCACACAGTTTGTTCGACAGATTCCATTCTGTAGAGAAATATTGTTGCGCCACTGCGGATGGTTGTCCCTATCCCAACTTCCAAGTCAGAAATTCACAACACCGACGGAGAAGGCATGCTCACTGAGTCTCCTCCTCAACTTGTAGATGGTGGTAAAAAGGTTCGGATCCCGAGTGGAAGAAACCGGTCTGTTGGATAGACGTTTCGGCGAGGTCCTCAAGAATGCTGATAACATCTTGCTCTTTCCTGACGCTTACAACAGTCAGGTTCGGGTTCACAACTCTGGACGATCATTTACGATTTATAGGCCTTCGACATATCCCAAGGCACATAGTCCATCTTTTTGTCTTTTGGGAGGAATTGATTCAGATAAGTCACACATTGCGTGTAGTCGTCTCGAAGTTTTGACTCGCGAGGGACTGGTTCCTGTTCCTTGATGAGGTTGAGGACGGTTATGGGTGCACCGTAGCGCTTGAAGAGATCATCGAAATGTAGAGCAGCAGCAGTATAGAATGGGTCGGCAACACTGACTAGTAAAAGTACATCAGTTTCGTGAGTGACCATTTGAGTGTTTGTCCTTACTCTCTATAGGTGGCTTCATGACATTGCTTTCTTGAGTCCAGTAGGTCGGTATACTTCCCCTATACTGTTAAGTAGAAATTCAGCTCCACTACAGAAGGAGAGTGAATGGTTTCAGTACCTGGACATAACTGGTATAATGAGGGTTCGGCCGTCGCCTGCTCTTCTCTTCGTCTACGCGAGCAGGATAGTAGAACGGTGTGGTCAGAGCTTCAAAAACGATTTGTTCTGTCTCCACTTCATTGGCGACCTTCCCCTGCAGAAAGTATAAATTCTACGTGTTTTGAACAACGAATCTCAAGACGTACCTCTCCATTTACACCCCGCTTCAAATACCGAGCACCAGCGAAATGTCTAGACCTCCGTGCAATCAATGTAACGAAGATGACGCGACCCAAGACAGTGAGCTCTCGCTGGAGTTTAGCGACATGCTTCATCATTCGAGACAACTAGGCTATACACACTTGCTTGGTCAACATGCCCGTGGACAAGAGGTTGTAACCAATGAGTTCGGTTTGCTTCTGCGTCGCGGAACGGGGCTGTCATCATATGGAAGTTCCAAGCGAATCGATCGTTGAAGCTGTAATTTCCGTGAACACTTCTGGTTGAGCCGGCAAGGTTGTATTGAAGTGTCGAGGTAAGATCATATGTGTAACTACGGGACAGTGCTTGTCAGTGCAATACTCTCGGGACGAAGATAGTGTCTGCTCACCTAAAGTAAAAGTTCTTCGACATATCCACTTGCTTGAAGATGTTCATCATACGTTGTTCTTCGGCGGGCTTGTCCACCTTGTGATTGAAGCAAACGGGTATCATTTCCGTGTTCTCGCAATGATAGAGGTAATGACCTCCAAGTAGAGCAACGATGGACCTCTTAGTAAGGAGAATCATGTACCAGCCTGCGGTGAAACGGATGAACCCTGCAGCGAAAGGCTGTCAGTTTGTGAATTTACACACTCTAATTTCAGAAAGGACTAACCTGCGACTCCAAAGATCACTTTAGCTTTTCCAAGTCCTCCCGAGTTCTTGTTACCATCATCCAGCATCTTGAGCATTGCACTCATTTGCTTCCCTGAGTATTCCGCGTCATCTTCCACCACTACAAGCTCGTCCTGAACTGAACGGTCGATCTTGATGATTCGATGGCGAGAGTCAGACGCATTGGAAGCGATGATGTAGAATCTTAGTTTGTTCTCATAGAGGATAAATTTGTTCAAAGGGGAGGGTCGTTGTGCCATTTGAGAACCATTGATGGTGACCGTATAATAGAGAGCAGACGAGCGCTAATCTTGGCTCAAACTTTGAGCGCTACTTGAGCGCCAAGCTTCGACGGATAGCCATTGATAGGAATTCGAGATACAAAGCTCTACGTGCATTATCGTAGATCGAGTATATATTGTAGTCCGTGTACATCCCCTGTCCCACTCATTTCATCGAGTATCACCACTACTCGCAAGCAACTCGCGTGAGCCAGCTTCGAGCGAGGTCAGTTTATGATGCTCCCCTATAGCTGCCCTATCCACAATAGAATCCTCTCCCGTCATATAGTTTCCAGGCCAGAACGGTATGTAGACCCCGATGGCGATCATGAGAGGAAGGACGTCCAGGAGGTAGAGGTATATCTCTGTAGTAGAGATGGTGCTCGAGCTACCTTCTATGGAGGTGATCATACGGTAGATGGAACGAATCTGGAATTATAGTTAGAAAGAAGTGAAAATCACAGGAGTTTCATCTGAAATACGTACGACTATGAACGTCGATGAGAACGCTACTGCTTGGTATGCCCTCCACCAGATTTCTGACCCATTGGTTGTTCTCTCCCGCCTGACGCTGATGTACGATTGAAGTAACATCGTGGAGAAGATGCCGAATGAGATTGTTTGCAGAATCACACCGGTCTCGACTATCTTTGCTCCGAGGTCGTGATGCTCCGGTTGCACGACAAATACTGCGCCTGCTCCCTGACACAATCAGTCGGTACTGGGCTCTATGCATTGGTCAATTTTCATAGAGCTTACCTGGATGACAAACGTTGAGACATCACTCAGGATGAAGAAAGTCGAAACCCATTGCGGACGAATGACTGAGTGCCGTGCTCCTAGGCAAAGCAGGACCAGCCGACCATACACGATATAGTTGAAGGCCAGAAAACAAGCTGGAAAACATAACGTGAGGACTTCCTCTAGAATCATTATCGTCTTGGAGGTTTGGTGCACAGGTTCAGCTAGAATATAGCGCGTTATGAATCCCAAGCCACTCCCTGATGGTAGATGAATACGTCAACACTCGAGTCGGAGAGATAGAGATCTATGTAACTTACCGAGTGTCCCAATGGGTAGCGCCAACCCCCACCAATTCCTCAGTCGTATGATGTGAAAGGCGAGCATTGCACCGAAGCAAAAGTAGAACGCTGCTGCGATTATAGCGGCTGTTTGGTTTGGTACATAGCCAAAAATCAGGGCGACGTTCCTCGTAGCACCTATGCATCCACAAAATCAGCTGGTAATCCTAAGGCAGCCTATGAATTTTTCCCGAACCGACTGAGTGAGGTTGACATGACAAGAAAATCAGGAGTAGAGTGAGGAATATTTCGCTGGGACGCGACATCGTCCAGACAGAGTATAGGATATCTTATTATTGACTGGGGTTATGAGGTTGTATGTGGACGCCAGTGGAATTTTGACTCTTGGTTTTATAGTGGGGACTGGACAGTGGATGGGTCCCGTTTTGGTCTGAGCCGCCCTGAGCCGCCGGATATTCCCAAAACGGAATCTTTCCGCAAAATGAACGACTCATCGATAACCATTGACCTCATGTCTTCCTGCAGTATCAATTATCATCGTAATCGGCGCTACCTTGATGAAGGAGATATGCACCTATAACGATAGTGACCGCGAGTCCCATTGAGGTCTTGGGAGAACATGACTTGTATGGTAGCAGGCTGGTGTTACTGGCCGCGTTGATGTACTCGTTCAACGCGTGAAGCTAGCCTTATCTGGGTACAAACCGCTCAGCTTGAGCATCAGGGCACTTGAAGATCAGTTGGTCACTGCACAGTGCAGAGTGTGAACTTTGTTGAGATCTATCTTGAGCATATTTGTAGTCCTTCAACGTACTCGTTGCCCAGCCGGGCTTTTTGGAAAATCTCGAGGGCTGTAGTCCTTGTCCTTAGCTTCGCCGGGCTCTTCAAAAAGGATTTTGAGCGGGTGACCGTGAATGAGTGAAGAACAACGTGGGAATTTCACCTCCCCGTCCAAGTTCTCCACCACAACGAAGAAAACTTTCCCTAAATTTCCTTGGGATGAACAGAAAATATGTGGACCCTAGACTAGCAGCGAAGACATGGCGGCCAAAGTCCGGGGTAAGGCTCATCCTCAGACAACTTTCTACTTCTCTAACCTCTTCACGCACCTTCCAACATCCTTGTCTGTTCCACTCATGAAAACATCCAAAGGCAATGTCACCAGGCCTAAGACGCGCTCGAGCACCCTTCCTCGTCCGTAATGCAATAACCGGCATCCTTCTCGGGTCCTTCGCCATCGGCGTGTACACCTACTCCATTCGCGCCGTTCGGCAAGACGATTTCGGAGACATCGACGACGAGGCGAAAGCACAACGGGAAGCAGAGAGGCTGGCACAGTTGGAAAAGATGAGACGAGAGAGTGCGACGGTGTTGACTGTTGGAGAGGAGAAGGATGTTATGGAGAGAGCGGCGAGGGCTGTTGCGAAAGAGATCAACAGTGCGAGTGCAAGTTTGAGTGCACCGGTTGATGAGACTTCGAGTTTGAGGGCTACACAATCCCAAAGCTCACCTGTGTCGGTTGAACTCGGGTCACGATCGGGAAGAGGCGTGTTGGTTGGGTTATTAGACAGAACACTACCTGGAGTGCTCGATCCGACAAGAAAAACACTAGTCTGGGGTGCACCAGACGTCGACAATGTTGGCAAAGCATCCTCGAAAAATTGAATCTCATTCTTATTCCCCTGGCATCTTGCATATTCCGGACACGACGTTCAGCACTCACTGTATCTATACGAATGATATGATATCGAATAATATGTACTCTTCTCCCAACTCACAAGAATAGTTAATCAGCAATCACTTGAAGTCAGTAGTGCTCGAGGAACCTGTGAACTCGCAGCAGCCGATCTCGACTGAAAAATGAAGATCTCCATTCCAAAAATATGCAACTAAAAGTATAAATAAGCTGTATGTTGGAAAACCAAACACGATGCAAATGCAACAAAGCGCGACGACAAAGCAATAACAAAGCAAAGATTTCAAGTTCATAAGAGTGAGGATCATGATGAGTTCGTGGCCAAAATCCAGAAAAGACGGACTAGGAGGCAAAAGCTTTCGAGTTCTTGATGTTCAGCCCAAGCCCCAGATCCCAGCCTTCCTTACACCCTCAACCAACGCATCGACATTCCCCAACATCGTACCTAACAACTCCTTCTTCTCTTCCGTAGTCCGAGCTCGTACTTCCATCCGAACCGCCCCCCTGCTAGGCTCTATTGTTTTCCTATACGGTGGCTGTTCAATACCAACAGCAGCATCTGTGTTTCGCCCTTCCGTTGATGATAAGTGCCTCGATTCTTGTGGACCCGGCTCAGATTCAGACCTGCCAACAGATCTAGCTCTGGAATGTCCACGCTCCCTGGAAGTACCACGAGACGAGACCCTCGACGACATCGCCCCCAAGGCAAATGCAGACCTAGTCCTCGAATGTGTTCTAGTTCTTCCTCCTGCTATCCCCGCAACACTGCCCGTACCCACACCTACACCTGGACTTGGAGCAGCAGTACCAAGGTTATAGATGTTGTTATTGACACTCTCCCTCCTAGACCCATGCGCCTTCTGCGGACTTTGCGGAACATAGTCCACATCCTTCTGAAGCATCATATACGAACTCGTCGTTTGTCCGCCTGTCGCAGTGCTTGGGAAAAGCTGTTTCCCCTCGCTTCGTGGGACCCGGTGAGAAGCCTTGGACGCAGGCGTTTTGAATGCACCCGAAGGGGGTCTCGAAGATGAACCACCAAAAACAGCGGACGTTCGAGGAGCAGGAGTCATCGGTGGTTCCCTACCGGATCGAGAAACCAGTCCAGGCGGAGCAGCGAACTCTGTCTCGGGTGACCCAGGAGGGGTTCGGAAAACCATCCCGGAGGGTATGGTAGGAAGCATTGGTAACGCACTAGACGTCTTCTTGGGCGAGCACTCTACAGAGCCAGGAGCTGTTGTTGTTGAAGACGCATTGGAACGAGAGGAGTTGACAGAATTAGCAGAGGTTGTGGACGATGTCGAAGTGAATGACTTGGCTGATCCAGAGGAAACTGAACGGAACGTATTCGCCTCACCGTCTACTGCGAATTGGTGCCCCATTCCAGTTTTAGCAGAGTCAGAATTCGACCTCGAACTCGGGGAGCTTTCGGTGATGTAACCCTTGTCACTCCTACCTTCGGACCCAATACTAGGACCCGAGTACGACGAGTGAGGGAAAGAGAAAGTCGAGGATCCATACTCTGATCTTGGCTTTGGTGAGGGGCGATTGGGAGCTGCAAGTCCATTGAGGTAGGGTTTTCTAGTTTGACTTCGACCGATCGAGGCTGGCTTGCTCGAAACGGTGGACGACATAGATGATGCAGACGAGATCGAAGAATTAGAGGCGGCGCGCAATATCGATTGGGAGTTCTGTCTCGAATGAGTACGTGTAGCGGGGGTGTTGGGAACTGTCGGAGGGAATATGGAGCTGTGTGAGGTTGTCGCCGTACGAGGTTGTATAGGTGTTTGTGAATTGACGAGTGTTGAAAGTGATGAAGAAGCCGCAGAGACAGAGGGTTTGGTTTCATCGAGAAGGTAAAAATACAAGAACTCCAAACACTTCATCCTAGTATAAAACACAATGAATGCTTCCGTTTATCCTGAACACAGTAACTCACCGAACCTCTCTTGGACTGCCTGCTCTTTTCAATATCTTGACGATTGCTTGAACGCCGTTACATTGCTCGAACGATCGTAGAGCGAGAGTGGAGTCCACCAATATGCACAGCATAGTATCAAGTATCGTAGATGTGAGGCTAGGAGGTAGTGAGTTTTTCTTGGGCGAGCTGGTCGAAGCAGCCGTGTCAAATATGCTGGAGGGAACATGTCTTGAGGCAAGCAGAAGGTCCACAAGAATCTAAACGTCAATTGGGAATGGGGCTCAGTCTGGAAAAAAATGTCTCCAAGTTTTCAAAACCTTTCACCTCTAATGATTTAGTCTTTCCTAACCACCTCTTGCTACGTTGATGGTTCAAGGCCACTCCTTGGATGATAGAGAGGGCGAGAATCAATTGAGTGGTGAGTTCCGTTAGTTGATCGTTCTTGCTCGATTCTGAAATGTACACCAAGTAATGAGATTCGATTTCTCGAGCTCAAGAACTGTGAGTCTGACCTGATTCGCCTCCAGCATTCTTACACGATGTCGCCAAAGTTTCCAATCTGAGTGAGGATGAAAAGATCCAGGGAAGCAATTTGGAAGGAACTGGCGGCGACTGACGTTAGGCTGGTGGTTTGCTTCATGAGAGCAGCTTACTATTGCACTCGAAGCTATCTTGTAGCTGCATGAGTTCGTCCAACTCTACTTGCGATCCAGAAGATTTGAGACATGCACTCCCAACGAGAACTTCCAGTCGTTTTAGGATAGCAGTCGTGACAGTGCCAGTGGTGCGCGGAGAGGTAATCTGTACAGTACCACTGAGCTTCAAGAAGCAGAAAGCATGAAGATAGAAGCACCTCGTCTAGGTCATTCTCTATGTCCTCTTTGAGTACGTAGATCCTCCGTGTGTCGTTCTTCAGCCTTTCCAGCGCCATTCTTGAAGCCGTAGCTGATAGAAGTAAGAGATAGCCAAGAGGTATTTACAGTGAGAGAAGAAAAGAAAGAGACGTATGCAGAGAGCGGTAATTTGTGACTTTGAGTTCAGGTGAAAGAGTGGAAATGAGGCAACAGCAAGGCAACTCGGCAACCAAACCCATCATGTGATCGCGAAATTACTTCTCTGCGGGCCGAGGGAATTTCGGAACTCCGCTTTCATTCTTTGAAGCCGTTGCGCGATGTATAAAACTCCATCTTCGCACCGTTGTTGCTTTTTACTTTCATCTAGGATTCGATATGGCTCCAATTCGTACGCAGTGGACGCGCCTCATTCGGTTTGTGGCCCTTGAAACTTCTAGGGTACACATTGGCGAACCTGTGGATGCAAACCTCGATGGTAGGTAACTGCGAGTTGAGAAATATCTTCTCATGCTTACGAGTGGTTGCTCAGTGGGTGTCGCTGCACACCAGGGTACTCCCATCAAAGCCTACGAGATTATCGGCTCTGCTTTAGACCCTGCTGCTCAAGTTACTCGAAAGATCCTTACAGTGAAGTCTCTTCTTTCACCTCTCACTAGGAACGAAATAGGCTTCGTTCGATGTCTGGGGCTGAACTACTCTGATCATGCGGTGGGTACTTAGACGTTCTCAATCAATGCTGATTTTGTAAACACCAATTTCTATAGGAGGAAACCAAAATGGCACCTCCCCCGTTCCCGGTCCTGTTTGTCAAACCCACTTCTTCAATCATAGGCACAGAAGCGACCGTAGTCATACCTGCCGCTGCTCAACCAGTGAAAGAACACTTGCCCGACTACGAAGTTGAATTTACCATCGTTATCGGCAAAGCCGCAAAGGATGTCAAGGAAGAAGACGCTCTCGACTATGTTTTGGCATACACCGGAGCGAACGATGTGAGTACCGCACGAGTCCGACTTTGTTGGCTCTATTGAGCTAAACCTGTACTTGTACACCATAGGTTTCTTTCCGCAAGCACCAAATGGCCGTCTCTCAATGGTGTTTCTCGAAAGGATTCGGTGCGGCGACGCGTGATCGCTTACATTCCATACGTTCTAATCATATGAGTCTTCGCAGACAACACTAATCCACTCGGCCCATGTCTCGTTTCCGCTTCAGCTATCCCCGATCCCCAAAAAGTTCCCCTCAAATGCAAACTGAATGGTCAAACGGTACAAGACGGGACCACTGCGTGAGTTGCCTGCCGTTTACATGCCTCATCCTCATCTGACCCCCCTTACCCACCCGAATATCAATGCAGTGATCAAATCTTCCACGTCCGCCGAACCATTGCCCATCTTTCCCAAGGCACCACGCTTGAGCCTGGCTCCATTATTTTGACTGGGACCCCGAAGGGTGTTGGGTTTGCTCGTAAGCCTCCCGTATATCTCCAGAATGGGGACCGGATCGAGACCTGGGTCGGAGGCGGAATTGGAACGTTGTTTAATGATGTCAAGGAAGAAAGAGAAACGTTAGCAAAGTTGTGAACTCTGACGCCCATCTTTCTCTCTATGATAAATGTCGGTGCACCACTGATTTATGGCAAGCACTTCTTGGATATTGACAGGGTCCCTTTTGTCCTGCTTCACCACATAGAATCACTTGCAACTCGATGGTCCTGCATGGGCTTCAAAGCTTGAGTCAATATGGAACTACTTATCCATACTAGTGCAAGAACCCAAGTTTGGATTGCAGAGAGTAGGAGAAATACGGATGCAATAAATAAAGATAGGTTTCAATATTCAACAATGTCCTATAGGCTATATCAGTCCATTCCAATGATTTGTCCATTTTGTCCATGTAATCATGGGACATGAAGAACAAATGGTGGGGCAAAAAAGTTCAAAAATGACCAGACACTATCAGACCTGCTTGAGAATATATGAAGTTAAAGTATATGTATTAGTACTAGGATTATGTTCTTGAATCCCAAATTGATTCTGAGTCTCGCTGGGATTTGTAGTTTGCACTACATCTTCCATAGCTGTCACTGATAGAGAGTCGGAAGCTGGTCTCTTTGGGGTAATCTTGAGATCAAGCCTGACCATGATGAGAGTAGGTGCAATTCCCTGTAATTTTGATAAGCAAGGCATTATTGAGATATAACAAAATGAGAGATATACCACAAATAGTGTTAGAAAAGTTTGTATATCTATTGCCATGTTTGGTGATCTTGAATTCAGAATAAGACCAACCACTAGAGCAAAAGGATATATGGATCCTGATTCAAGTCTGCCCAGTGCCAGTAGATTTTACTGTGAGGAGTTTCATGATGGGTATTGGTTTATACTCACATAATTGCTACAATATCATTGAGTCTGTTATCATTCTGCAATTTTAGGCTTCCTACTGACAGCTGAGTAGAACGAGCTATCAAAAAAATCCTTATAGCTGCATATTATGAGGAATCAATAATATAAATAGCCATTGTATACCAGAAAGAACTTACCAATCATGCTAGTCAGGATTATGTTTGTACACAAATTCACAGATAAAAAAACAAAAGCAACTATGATCACAGTTGGTTCTGTGCTGAATTGGGAATCTGAGGAAAGAAATAGTAGCCCATCACCGATAGCAATCTGAACCATTGCTGCAAGGGCTGCTACTTTTAAAATGCAATGTTATATAAGTATTCACTATGTCCAAATTGGGAAATGTGACAATTACCTGAATTCATCAGGGAAAGCACAACTAGAGCAATGATGATCTTTTTGGCAGCAGAACCCCACAAAATATGACAACGATATAGCTAAATAATCATGCCACTTAGTAAAAAATCTTATAATGATTTTGAAGAAAATAAAGCAACCAACAAGTAAGAAATCTCCAATCATGCTGACCGGGAGAGCATTGAATGACACATGATTAGATGAGAGTGAAATGAGACCTTTGGTGCCGGCTTGTTGAAAATAAATATCTACCACTCACTTTGCTACAATGTAAATTGCATGTGTTGTGATCCTAAGGATTGAAGGCAGACCACGAATGAGTCAATATAAAGGTACTAGCAAATAGATATCTCATACATACGTGAATGCCTCAAGTGTATTTGAGAAGATAGCATCATCACCCATCTGATCAACTAGTACAAATATAGTTTGCAAAGTCCACTCTTTTTCTTCCATGATTGAGAGGACTAGTGATGCTGTGGCTAAGAAATAAAGTAGAATCATAGGTAATTGCAAATGGTAGTGTCGTTTTTGCTGATGATATTGCAGATATAAGTAAAATCCAAAGAGTAGTGTGTATGCTCCTAATATACAAAGTATAGTCAGAAAAACAATCATGAGTAGTAGTAATATGCAGTAACACTTACCATGTAATAGTGCCTCAAACTATATGGGTGAAAAATCATGATATTAGTGTTTGTGCAAAAATAAAGAAAGTTTGCCCTTACAATTGTTAGGGCAAAGATTGACTCTATATTATCATCAAAAATATTTTCTGTGTAATCAAATATTGGGGTATAAGTAGGCATGACAGATGAAAATAAGAAGCAAGAAAGAGAGCTGCTGAAGCAAGTAAAATCCATTCTGAATTTATACTATTGTACAGCTTGCCTATTTATAAGCTCAAACTTTAGCAATGTTCAACATGAGATACAAAGATAATTGTTTATAGAGTAATGTTACTATGTGCCACAACAACCAGTGTAGGTTGGCATGACTGCGTACTGTACCTTGTTTCCTGTAACATCAGGAAAAGTACCCTTGGTCTAGGTAACCCAGAGATATCCCCCAAAACCTAGGCTCTCCCAAAGCACCCAAAGGAATCTGAGGCAAACTCAGGCTTGCCCAGGCTTTTTCAAGCAAACTCAAGCTTGCTCAGGCTTTTTCAGGCAAATTCAAAGTTTTTAAACTGCTGAGGTTTTGGGGGGTATCTCTAGGCAGCCTAGGCACCAGGTCAGTTTTGCTGATGAACTTTGTTGTTAGCTACAAAACATCACAGTAATCAATCAGGCCAGACAATCTACCCAGCTTTAGTAAGTGATAGCTCAATGGATAAGTTGATTGTTTAGAAAATTGAATAGTCAATGCAAAGTAATTTTTCAATAATAGAAGTTGTGATTTGATGACTATGGTCTGTTGGGAAGATAAACCAGTGCAGGAAGTTAAGTATACTAACCCCAAAAAATGCTTGATTACAAGAGCACAGAGCACTCCGCCAGGGGGCTGCTTGTGGGAGTTGTAACTTGTTACAGAAGTCATTGAAATTGAACTCAAGTCTCATTCTGCCCCAGTGCCAAATTTACATGCTTGCCATTGAGTAACATTCAGGTGACATTGTGTGACCAATGCAGTATAACTGCCTGTTGTTTGTCGGTCATTGGCCAATACTTTACTTTTACTCTCGCCATCTAGCTCTTCAAGGGTTTCAGTATAAGGGTTTTCAAGGTCTAGAAACACAATTATCAACTTAGTTTTTTCTAATAGTGAGTACATTGAGCTCTATCAACAAAAACTTGAAAAATTCCATCTACCCAACATACCATAGTATCTGCTGTGAGACATGGCAACAATCCTACCTGAAAATTTTAACTAACTATCCAGTCTATCCTGATTACTACTAGATTGAACTAATATTGCCTCTTGCTACTCTCTAGATATGTAATACTGTTTCTATAGTTACTAAGGACTTACTACTCACAGCTATGTACTATCTATCATACCTTGGACTTGGACCTTGGTTCCCTATTTTTGTACTGTTACCACCATTATCCATATATGATACATTACATCAATTGATCTCTGAACAATGAGTCTACAACCTCAAAATTCAATTGTTATGGGACTAGGGACACTAGGGGACACTGCAGAGAGACTGAGAGTCGGCAAGACCAGATTGACAATGACAAGCCATTAAATCAAGGAGATCATGATGCAATCAAGAAATATTGCAACTGATTTTCAATTATTGAACTAGTATTAGCTCACGCAGTCCTGAGACTGGAGACTTCAACGTAGGAATAACCTGGGAATAACTCATAAGCATTCCCAGGTTCTTCATCAATGTACCCCGCCGGGGTCCAACACCTTGCTTGTTTCGGCTTTTAGGAAGAACTTCAAAGAAGCTCAAGAAATCATCATGTAATTCAAACACGACCTTTGATATTTTTGATGACTGGTAGCTCATCAGTAGATGGGGCAGTTGGTGATCAACATTGGTTTCAATAGCTTGAAGATATTCACCCTGGAAACGATCCTCTTATTATAGTCATCAACTTTTATCGTCCTGTCGTGAATCCGATTTTGTTTCGCTGATAGGCCAATCCTTCAAAGACGGAAGTTTCTGTGGGGAGGATTGATGCTATATCACATATCACGTCGTGTTCGCCCCAACGGGCTGTAACTCTAGGAGCCTCGCGAAAAAATCATGATGGTAGACGAAGCGGAACTGTAAAATGTCAAATTAGAATAGGGAATATTCAACAGATAATATACTATGTAGTGAGAGAAAAACTCGTACCATGGCTACGCCGACATATGACAGAGGACAGGGAGCGACCAACAGGAGGACCCCGGAAAACCCCCTACGAGGTCGTTTCCGGAAGTGCCAAAATTTCCGGGTCACTTTTTGACCTAAAATTTCCGGGACAGATCCTCAAACCTCCCAAAGGGTCAAAAATTTCCGGGACAGTGCTCAAAGGTCGGGTAAATTTTGTCAAAAATCTCCTAATATGGAAATTTTTTCCCCGCCTGGTCCGCCTGAAGGCTGGACCAGGCCCCCATATAAGGCAAAATTTTCCGGGTCATGCTCAAACCTGGTTCAAATTGGTCAAAATTTCCGGGTCAAAATGGTCAATCGTCCATCCAAAAATTGCTAAAATTTCCGTGTAACTGACCATTGCTAGAGCCCAAAATCTCGAAAATTTCCGGGACAGGGAAACGAGTTCGTAGGTGGCTTTCCGGGGTCCTCCAACAGGTGGGATAAGGTTAAGAGATGAGTTGAGGAAGGAATTGCCGCCCGTGAATATTCTGGCACACGGATTGCACAGCCACCGCTGTCGCTTCAACCACTTCCACCACCATTCGAATCAACCGTGATTCAGTTTTCATCAATATTATGGCCTCCGCCAAGAAGCCTGGTGAGGCAACGAGTACGATGAAGGACTACAAATATACTCAAGAGATATCTCAAATGGTAATACGCTTCTCACATATTTATTCGACGTTGTAACTAACGCGATTTCGAATGTAGATGTTCGTTTTCGGAGAAGTTCAAGATCCTTTACCTGAAACTGTAAACCTTGTTGAAGACATTGTCCGGAGTCAGCTTGTAGAACTTGTCAGTACTTCTTGCTGTTGAGGTTTAGATATGTCGTTCATGAGATGCACTCAGATCATCCAAGCCAGAGGCTTAGCCATACGCCGCGGCGCACGGTATCTGTCTGCTGAAGACCTTATATTCCTCATTCGACATGATAGAGGCAAAGTTAATCGTCTAAGAACATATCTTTCTTGGAAAGACGTGCGCAAACATGCGAAGGATTCTGATAACGCCGCTGGTGGAGGTGGAGTAGAGGAAGCTCTTGAGGATGGTGCGGATGGTATGTGGTCTTCAGTGCTCAAATCTTGAGATTTGGTGTTAACATGCATCCGTTCACAGACAAACTCGCGGCGAAAGCGCAGAAGATAACGATCAAACTACCTTGGGAAATCACAACGCTGTATTCTGAAGTATTAAGACAGAGCGGTCGTGAAGATGAAGACGAAGAGGACGAAGATGATCTAGAAGCTCATGCAGCGTCTATACAACGATTAAAGGTCAGTTTTTGCACATCCTCGTCAGTCAAACACTGATCCACTCTGTATTATAGGAAGCAGATGATGCTACTCGGCAGATGACCAGAGAAGAGTATCAACACTATGCAGATTGTCGACAGGCTACATTCACCTACCGCAAGGGTAAACTCTTCTCACATGCTAGAGACTTGAACGAATGCTAATCATAACTCCTTCAGCTAAACGGTTCCGTGAATTCCTCAACCTCCCTTCTCACCTCGACCTCCGCTCCAACGACGACACAGTCGATATCGTCGGTTTCCTCGCCTTCGAAATGGTTCGCTCTCTAACCCTTGCCGGACTCTCCGTGAAGAAATCTCTAGAAGAAGCCTACCACAGGGACGACTACTCCTCACCTGTGCTCGGGAAACGCAAAGCCAATGGGATGGGAGGGTCAGCTGAGAAGAGACGTCGCGAGGATTCACCGGATCGAGATGAGTATACTATGCCTGTCAATTCGCTGTTTCTTCCTCCGCCTGAGGCACGGACGGCGTTGAGGCCTGAGCATATCCAGGATGCGTTCTCGAGGATGCAAGGTGATTGGTCTCATCGACGGTCTGCGGGTATGCGGAATTGGCGTGGAGGGCTTGTTCGGACTAGGGTTTCGTTGATATGAGTGCATGTATGTATTTATGCTGTATATTGTGGAATTAGGCTGTATATTATTGTATCTTGTAATAACATATAACACTGGTACTGAAGCTTGAAGCCGAGACTTGAGCTTCAAGCAGCGAAGCGGGAGGCCTGAGGTTCACAAGTTTCTCACGTCAATAAACCACAGTCTTTGAGCAGCTACACTCACTATGCAGAGGTGCAGCTCGCTCTTGTTTTACAATCACGATCTCAAAGGATACTAGAACCGGGAATATGCCCTCAACTTCGACCTCAAACGTACGCGTCGTCGTCCGGTTGCCCTACAATCGACCAGTGAACCAGGAAGAACAGATTAGTGACCCTCCCAAGGTGTGTTATCATGACTTGTCCGTTGTCAATTCTCATAAGTGAACCTTTCAGGTTGAATGGGGACCAGAGAAAGCAGATATACTATGGAAAGTGATAGAAAAGTCCAGAGCTAGCGACAGCGGTGGCGCAGATTGTAAGTCCTTCGTCTTCCACCTTCACAAGACGACAATCCAAATTCTTTGCCAGGGAAAGGCCTCGCCGCGCATCTTGAAGTACCCCTTCCGTATCTGCTCTACAGAGTACACGCCAGATACCAAGAAGATCTGCGTGGTTTACAAGATATATCAGGCGTATCAAGTCCCATCTCTCCTAATGGACCGCCTGGCGCACCTTTTGGGCCTTTCACGGACCAAGTTGCTCCAAGTATCGCTGGACGTGCGCTTGGTCGATGGAACCCGCGTATCTCACCTTCCTTGAGTCACGGAACGACTCCGTTGGGTATACGCGCAAGGCTCAACTCGATCGGACACCGTGATAATTCATCTACACCATCTTTACACCCAAAGAAAGCAACAGCATCCTCCTCGACCCTCACACTACAGAGTCCTATCGCAAGAAAGTCTACACAGATACAACCAGGTCTTGAACAACGTCCGATATCTCCTTCGTCATCAGGAGAAGACGAAATAGACTCGGACGAAGATGAGATGTTGAAGGAGGAAGAAGCGGAACGTGTAGCGGAGGAACAAGAGGCTCTAGATAAGAAGCTGGCTGAGTTGCAGAAGATGGTTACGGGGGATATGTTGGGATTGGTTAGCATTGGGCGGACGCAAGGCCGAAATATGGCAAGACAAAGTAGAGACTACGCTCGAGGAAGAGATGGCTCGAATGGGCATGTTGTCGATCTTCACCAGAATAACCAGGCCCATCGTTCCAACGCTTCATTATCAAGCCAAAGCGCTAGTACGAGCCAGAGTGTGTCTAGGGCTAGCTCACCCCAAGGCTCCCTACCGGAAATACCCTCTCCTGCGCCTGGCTCCTCATCACAGTCTCCACAACCACGGTCACCCCCGCACCATAGGCATATGTCTCCGACTGCGTCGTTGAGTCCTCCGGCGTTGTCTCCGCGAAGCGCGCTCAGCCAATCTCATCGTGGGCTTCCGCATGCGGTGAACCGGGTGAGTGAGCAGGATAGAGATGGTTCGGAGGCGTCGACGGGGAGTTTCAGTGATATTAGCGGTAAGGTCATTTGGTCTTTACATCTACTTATGCTCTGAGTCACGTTTGTTGGTGTTGGTGGTAGATACCAGTCTTTCTGCGAGTGCGTTGGATAGCGCTCTATTATCCAACATCAGAGGGAACGGCTCGAGATTGTGAGTATCCATTTGGTTTCATATCGTTAACTTCTTAATCTCAAGTTCTCTCGAGCAGCTCGGCGGCTTTCGCTCGTAGTCGATTCGGGACAAGCTATCGTCATTGAATCACAGAACTTATCGCACATTCAGCCAGTCCATCTTGTCTCATTCGATATATCCTGAATATATACAGATTATCTATCTTAAATCACGATCACATAGAACATCACTTCTTCAGCGGTAAAGACCTTCTTCGACGACAACAAGCGCCTTGGGGTATCACAAAAACGTCGTCAGATGTTCATCGCATTTTTTCACCGGAAAACAAACACAATCTAACCCTCTGCGAAAAACAAGGACTCCTGATGGACCTACAGCGGACCTACTTAGTGAGAGCGCTCGACAGCATTGTTTATCGGTTATTATCTACACCTGACGACCAAGAAAGAAAGACAACAAAAAAACATACCATCGTTTTGTTCCATCCTCCTTCAAGGTGTCTCCAGGAAAGACTCGGTATGGTTCGTCTTGTATACGAGGCTGTTGGTTGAGTGTGCTTAAAAGTGAGTTTTCTTTCAGATCTTTCATCAACCGGAACGACCTTTCTCAAGCTTTTGAACGATCTCGCTCGATATCGATCTACACGAATCAACGAAGAATCCTTCACGAACTTTCAATAACGATCAAACGACACGACAAACATGAAAATACCAACTCTTAGAATCAAACGAATTACAAATCTCTTCAAACGTCTTAGAGATATACAACTTCCACGTGAACCTCATCCATATTATACGCCGGCTCATGATCACTTGGGTACGGCTAGTCATGTCCCTCCGCCAGATGGACCCATTTACAAAGCAGACGCAGCCTCCCATGTCTCACATATTCGTACCGGTAGACGATCCTCTTCTGGATCTGCATTTGAGGACCGTTCAAAGTACCCATCGGGATCGGCGGCTCGTTATCTTCCTCCGCTGAGTGGATCCCTCAACATAACAGACGGATCGTCGTATACCACTCATCATCTTCCTGGTAGACGGTCCTCTTTTGCGTTTGATGGTCGAAGACACTCGTTTGGACCAGATGGGATACCTCTTGACGAAAGCCTGCCCCATACAAATCGTATCGGTGGGCCAGGTCCTTCGATCATGGAAGGTGCACAACACTATCCAGTCGAAGATAATGGTGGTCATCCTCCGTTTCAACGTCCATACCATGTACTCGAACCCAGAAAGTCGATCCTCAATCTCGGTCAACGAATATCTGTACACCTTGGTGACCATGTCATCTTCCCAACTGGTAACAGTGACTATCTGATCCTGCTCGAGGAATCTATCCCAAACTCTAATCCAAAGGCGCTGGGTGCTGGGGAGATGAGGATTGTCAGCTCCAGTCCGAACGTTGTGCTCGAATCAGGCCGGAGGGTTGTGTTGGTATTAGGGGATGCTATGGGAGAGGGGAACGAATACATAGCTCGTGTGGTGAATCGCTACGCGATGGCAAGACACGAAGGTCAAACCCAGAATATGGCAAGACACGTACACGTACCACCTTCGATTGTGGGGATTCCAGACGCATCACCAATAGCTGAAGAACATATGCCCTCATCTGGCCTTAGAGGTCCTGGAGATCAACAGGGCTCAGAGCGTTTGTCAGAAAGAAACGACCGAAGTAATACGTATCTTGCCAACGCCCTTCCTTTGCGGCGTATAGACAAAGAAAAAGCTAGGGTCATGGATCAGGACAGCGTCATCGTAAGTGCCTTTGGTTCAAGAGTTTAGTATGTAGTATGCCGATATCATTCTCTACTCTAGATGCCTAGTGGTTCCGCTCTTCGAACATCACCTGCTACAAGCTCAGATATTGCCAACATGTCCCTTTTGAATACTCCCGATCCACAGCAGGCTGAACACTTTCACGAGCTGCTGTCACAACTCCCATCCACTCGTATTACTGAAATCATACACGAGTCCCCACATGAGGCAGCGTCGGAGAATCCAACAAACATAGAAGAGGGAATGAGGCCTTCTGAAAATGAAGGTGTGCCGTTACAGCGGGTAGACAAAGGCAAAGCTCGAGCTATAGAGCCAAATGTATCTGATATCGTGAGTACCCACCCTGATTATTCATATGCTTCACGCTAAAGGTATATTCAAGGGTGGAAGTAGTTCCGGCTTCCCAGTATATAATGGTGCAAGCTCGACCGCAAATGTTGCTCGTGAGATTACTCCTAATACACTCTTGCAACGTCAGCGTCTCAATGAGATTTTGGCGCCTTCCAAAACCGACTGGAGTACTACACCCTCGCGTCTGTCTCCGGGCTTTCAACCACATGCCACGTACCACTCTGACCCTGCGCGCCATCATGTACAAGATGGCCCAGTAGTATCAAACCCTGACAACATCAACTCCTCGGTACCTCCATATCCACCGGGGCTTCCACATCCTACTTCCCTCGTGTCTACTCAGATGGGAGCTACAACCGGTCGACCGCATGGTATATTATGGTCTGCTTTTACGCCGAAGACCTTGAACGAGGTAAGTTTGCGGCGTGTTGTCATCACAAGAGTAGTATCGGCTGACACTCATGATGCTTGTAGACACCTCGACAGGCTAGTGGTATAGCTTCACCTCCCAACAAGACCATGTCGAATCTGTTTTCTCACACCATGTCCGGTCCTGCCTCTCCCACTACGCCTGCATCCAACGCTCGCAAAGTCTTTGAGCAGAGATCAGCTTGGCGTCGTTTAAATTCTCCATACAATCGAGCGAGTGTCGAGACTGTACGTGCTACCCGGTATCCGGACCAGTCTCCTGCAGGCCGCCACACACAACAGTGGTCGCACCCCGCAATGCAAACGGATAGGATACCGTTTCCTCATAATGTCCGTGTCGGCGATAATATCGCTGGTGAAGCCCGCCCCGACATGAGGACTGTACAAAATCCCTTACAGGTCCAATCTAGGAATATTGTCCCTCATGATGATATGAATCTTTACCGGCATGACAATGATCCTGCGAGCACCTCTTTTGAGGGACGTATCCGTCCTGTCTATAACTACCATCCTGTCAATCAACAGCTGGCTACCCAATACCATTCAAATGGCCAATCCATGGTGGAAAGATCTCGTCCAGGTCCAAGCATTATCAGTCATCCTCAATTGCATGCTCAGCAATCCAGAGAGATTCGTCGTATGCCTCGATATCAATGGTCCCAGGGAAGCTCTGGTTACATTGATCAACCACGCGTGTTCACTCGACAGCTGGTGTCTTCCAATGATGTCCCCTACCGTTCGCCCAAACAACTGCCTCTGCAACAAGCGGGTTACGTACCCACACAACGTGAGCCTACTTTTTACACGAGCACAATACCGCATGAGCCTCTTCATTTTCGAGGGCCTCAGACCACCGAACGTTCTGCACCGATACATATCGCCGAAGGACATAGAACCCGTTCTGCGAATTATGAAACAGATTCAGATGCTCGTGTGAGGGAACTGCTGAATTTTCCAGCAGAAATTCCTGTGGAGACTGATCTTTCTACACCAACACCAAAAGCACAATTCAACCCGGGCGGGGCCAGGACCTCATATGCTACTAACGATTCGTCGATGTTGAATGCGCAATATCAGCCGTTTCAAATGGACCATTATGTGCAACCACCTGGGGTCCATTCCGAACGTTTCCACCTACCTCATCCACATATTGGTATCCCGAAACCGGCAACGAACGTGAGTTTCTATTAAAGCTCTCTCTGTACAAGTCCAGATTGATGACAGTTGATGCAGGATACGAACTCAAGTCATAACTTCGTTGGCGCATGGCCTCGAACACAGTTGTACACTTCAGCACAGGTTCCAGCTTGGCCTCCGCAACCTATTGTGCCACCTGCGAGGATTGAAGACGAAGGGCCCCCGCCGCCTCCGCACGGTAGTCCACTTCCTTTACCTCCAGTGTCGCCCGATTTTCAAAGTCAATCAGCATCGTCTTCACCCGATATGAACAGTATGTCCAATTCTCCAGTTGCCCAAAGTGCTCCCCGCAGGCCTGCGTATCCATTGACGGGTTCTCATGAAGCTCTTGCAGTGCAATCTACAATCCCGTTTCCCTCTTTGTCTGCAGGTCGAGGTAGTGCGGTTTCTGACCCTGGTCAGGAATTTGTTCCCAACGTTCACACAGTTGGGACCTCCCATGTTGCAGCCTCTGTTACGGCTTCAAATCATTCAGATGTCGTTCTCACCCAAGGCAATGACAATGAACAGCGAGAAGGACTAACAGCATCCTCTTCAACTTTGGCAACATCCCACCACCGGTCCACAGATCACCCAGTGTATGATTCACCTCAGAGTATACCTGACCACGAAGCTAAAAACTTATTTGACGAGCACAACGTACATCAAGTCGGATACGCTCCCCCGAATACATGGAATCGTTGTTGTCTCAACGTATCTGAATTAATGAATAGTCATGATTTAAGTTTGATTTTGTTCTTCAACTGCAATGTTTGAACAGACGACGTAGCAGACCGAACTGTCACAACATGAATAGATCAAATGAATTGACTTTGAGCAACTGCGATAGCAGGAGGAACAAAAGGAAACAACAACTGTACAGAAGGTGCGAATGTTTGAGAGTAAGAATACACTAAGACGAATCCTGAGTAGAAATAGATGACATGCTTACCAGTGCAGCGACCAAGCAGTAGACCAAGAACCAGCATTCGATCGGAAACATCTTCGATAACGAGGCTACTAGAATCGTGCGTGAGTTGGTATACGGCGTTGGGATTCGCCAGGTCGGAAACATTGACCAAAACCTAACAATATGAAAGTCTTGTCATACACAGTTTCATCCTCGTACGAATCAGCCGGAAATTCAAGTTGCTATTGACTTGAAAACTCGGAAATCTTGATTAACTTTTCGTCCTTCAAGTGAGTTTGGTCTTTCGCCTTTCAGCATCGAAGCGAGCTCCTGCGTGGTTCATCTGTATAGATGTATATGAGAACTTTGTGACTACAAATACAAACATATTCCATTGTTCACACACGAAAGCGCAGAGAGCAGCTATTCCATCCAGTGTTCAAAACGATGAGTCAAACTCTATTACACTTTACTCAACAGCCACCCAGTGGACTTGCCTCTCCTTTTCCGCGCTCTGAGCACAAGGAATCTTGGGATACACATTATGACAACGCCCAGGATGATCATACAGCCTGTAAAGCAGAACCAAGCTCAATTGATCAGTCGAGTGTAACCAAGGCGTAGATTGCAGTCCAGCGCACCTGCATATATCCCCATCGCCTCAACACCGTGACTTCTGAATATCAATCCTGATAGAGGGGGGCCTAACAGACCTCCGCTTGCAAGGAACGTCATAAGGAGACCTATGCGACGTCCCAAATCACGATTCGTATCTCCCGGTTCACCTGTTTCAATGACTGGAACAGAGACTAGGGATCCGTATGAACCTGATGAATATCTAGAGGAATCTTGGAGGTAAACACGTTGGAGACATGAGGGAAAGTGTAATTTTTACCCGTAGACCACAGTAAGTACAATCAGGCCAGCTGTATTCCCGACGAATGGCCATACACAGGTCATCACACCGGTGAGAGCTGTGAACGGTATGAGCGCGTTCATTGCGCCTACAACTCGGTTGTGAGCAAATACAGAAAGAACGAAAAGAGACTGCTGTCATTTCTTACCGAATTTATCAGCAAACAACCCTGCTCCGATCCTTCCTAGCCCCCCACTTGCATTGGCTATTGATACCAAGTAAAACGAGAAGGACTCGGAAACACCGATGGACGTAGCTGTTACGCTGACGTAGGTGAGGACTATAATGAATGGTAAGAAGGACCTCGTCACACGGACTCGAGAATAACGCTCACGAGTGTAAAAGCCAAGGTACACAAAAAACGTGGATATGCAATAGATAGTGAACGCTGGGGATTTAAATTTACTGAACGTCTTGAGATTGAAAATTCCTTCTGAGTCTGGTGCCGGAGGTACTCTTCGCTTGAGAGTCTGAATGAGAGAGAATTGGGAAAATAATCAGCGTCGCACGACACGATCTGAAAACTCCAGCACCCACGAGATTGGCGGCAGTAAGACCGACGAAGAGAATGAATCCTACGATACGAACGGCCCAAGCGAATCTGAGGAAGAAGAAACGTGAGTGCTAGACTCGAGACTACTAGTACTCTTCGAAAAGTTGAACGAAAAGCACGTACCCGACTTTTGGAATTAAAACTCTCACCACGATAGGAATCACTGTTCCTCCAATAGAGGAACCGGTAGCGAACAAGCCCAAGGCGAGACCGCGCCTCTTCTTGAACCACATTGCCAGAATCGCAGTCACGGGCCCGAAGAATGTACCACAGGCTAACTGGACTCGGAGTATCCGAAACGTACGTATTGAGAATCAGGCGATTGACAAAATGAGAAAGACATGATCTTACGCCAGTAGCAAAACCTTGACAAAGGAGAAATTGCCAATATTCTTTGCATTCGGGAATTAGGAACGTAGCGATGATCAATAAGCCGCTAGCTGGAATGAGGATACTGCGGAAGTACCCCAAGTCGAACAGCCTTCCTACAGGGAGGCCAGGGAGAAAGACGAAAGCGTACTAAACGTCGTTCAATCGTCGCATCGTTATTGGGCCGGGAGCATGCAACACATGTTTGGATAGCATACCTGGATAGAGCCAATCCAAGCACTAACAATTGACAGCGAATGAGCGAAGGAGAAAAAAAGTACAGGAAGACGCATCATTCACATATCTGAGGGCGAAGAATGTGATAGAACAGTCTGTTGGTAATATTCTTGAAAGACCTGATCATGACAGGGAGGGTAAGAATTTATCTTTCATGAAACCCCGAGGTAGAAGTTACTGACACCCCAGGCATTGACGTATCCAAACCTGAATTATGTGCGCATAGATGGTGATCATGATGAAGAATCGAGATAACAGCGAATAGAAGGCACTAACGTGCTGAACGTGCTGCACATGGCCTAGGATTTCTGCGGTCAGACCTAACGTTCATATCAATATATAGAGAAAGGTAACCAACACCTAGAACTACAAGCCAAGCCTCCAGACCTCCATCTGGTGGCTCGGAATCAGCGAGTGTTGGTTGTACAGAGGCATCGCCGCCCATTGCTTTCGCACTACCGTCCGTTCTTCCAGCCGCACCATCCTCGTCCTCTTCGTTCAGCTCGACCGGTTTATGTTCCGTCACAACGTCCTTTTCGTTGTATGATTCTGCGCTCTTTACAATAGCATTATTTGATGGGTCGTTCAAGAACACAGGATTGGATGGAGGAGAGAGCACGACAGATTTATGTTGGGTCGTATTCGACAAAGGTCTAGGGGCCATTTCGTATATGAGATGTGTTGGGTCAACCTCTGGGACGACTCTGGATCGGAAGTACTTATAGCGATTTGATGGAAGCAGAGTAGCGCCGCTGGAGTGGAAGAGGATCCTCATAGGTAGCGCCTGTACCCAGTATTATGTATGTATCATCTGCGGGAGAAGGAGCTGAGAGCACGAGATTGATGATGACATATAACCACCATAGATAACGGAAAGCAAATACTCACTGAAGGACGGCATACTTCAAGGTCCAGGTTTCATTGACGGAAAATCAGATGCATTGATCATATCAAAAAGCACGGACGGTTCAACATGACAATCCATAATTTCAATGCTCGTTGCGAGGAGTTAACGGGCTCTCAGCGGGTACTGGGTTGCTGTGCTGAGAGCAAATGCGGATCTCGGCGGAGAAAGGTTTCTTCAGCCTGCCTCAACAAAGCTAAAGCTGACTTCTGGGTTGGAGATTGTTCTGCGTGCGGTATTGAACGCGTTTCTGCGCGAGATTCTAGCGTGTTTTCTCGTGATGGAGCTGCAAAAAACAGATATCGTCGGTAGAATAGAGGTAGTTGTAAGTTGGACGCATATAATACTATGTTGAAATTTTCACTTACTCGTCGGCTTTCCAATTCGTTCTTTCCACTTGTAAATCCACTGAATAGCCCGAACTACGCATTCAAGACCTTCCTTTCGTTGTAGAATGCATTGTCATTGGTCCTATGAGTTGTACGTTTGCATGTTACCGCATTAGAGAGGACGTTGCCTTGACACGGAGGATATATGCGATGAAGAACGCGATGGAAGCAAAAAAACATTCGAGGGAGTTCGAGATAGTCCGGATTCGGGTACTCGGGTCCGAATTTCCCACGTCTATAATGAATTTCTGACAAGAATCTTCCGAAAGCTCTTCGAGCAACAAGCCGCGTAATCTGTCCAGTGACTTTTCTTTCTTTTCAACTACCACCATCCAATTTACACGTCTTCTTTCTCAAAAATATGAATCTCACCTTCGTTACCGACCTCGGAGAAACTTTCTCTCTCGAAATTGATTCCGATATGGACCTGGAAACGGTCATGGTGTTGTTAGAGGCCGAGGTGAATTCAGAATATCATTCGCGTCCTCGAACTCTTTACGCTAACATTTCGCAGTGCGGGATACCCATTGCGGAGCAATCTATATCATATCAAAACAACGATCTCACATCCTCACCGTCATCCCAAAAAAAGACGCTTCGCCAACTGAACGTATCCGATTCCGCGATGCTGAGCCTTCGAAGAAAGGCCATGATCGCTCCTTCAGGCCAATACGTCGACCACGATTCAGAAACAATGCGTCTCCAACTCTTAGGCTCTTCAGAACTGATGTCCCAGCTTGATCAACATCAGCCTGAAATCGCAAATGCAGCCAGAACTAATCCAGCTCGTTTCGCAGAGCTCTTGCGACAGACTAGAACGAGTCAGCACCAGGCCGCAGAGATGGAAGCTCAACAAGAACTTAGTCTGATGAACGCAGATCCGTTTGATGTTGAAGCTCAGAGGAAGATTGAAGAGAGGATAAGACAACAGGCAGTTCTCGATAACATGGCCCATGCGCTTGAATGGAGTCCAGAGAGTTTTGGAAGGGTTACGATGCTTTAGTGGGTTCATCCTCGGGTCTTGGCTTTGTGCGTTACTCACCCTTTTCTTCCTAGCATTGACGCCGAAGTGAATGGCACACCGGTGAAAGCATTCGTGGATAGTGGTGCTCAGCAAACTATCAGTGTGTACATTATTCATCTTCTCAAAACCTTTCGTCGATTCAACCTCTCCCTCAGTATCCCCTGAATACGCAGAAAAATGCGGGTAAGACGCGTATCCTACATCTATTATGTCCCAAAACATAAACCATTGCCATCAAGTATCATGCGTCTTCTGGACACCCGATTCGCAGGTATAGCACGAGGAGTCGGTACCGCCAAAATCCTAGGACGGGTACATTCAACGCAGTTCAAAGTGGCCGATTTACACTTGCCGTGCAGTTTCACTATCATGGAGGTCAGTGTTCCCTTGGTCGCCTTTTCTCTCGCGCGCGTTTTCGCTCAATCCACATTCACAGGGCCGCGATGTCGATTTGCTACTCGGTCTCGACATGCTCAAGTCTTATCAGGCTTCGATCGATTTAGAGAAAAACGTTCTGCGCATTCAAGGGCGTGAGATACCGTTCCTGGCAGAACATGAGCTTCCTGCTAAAGCAAGAGGCCTTGGAGAGGAAGAGGAGGCCCTCAACGCTAGTCGTCCAGGTGAGAATTCTCTTCTCATATTCCAACCGCCCCAATCCTGACTTCTGTCCGTCCCAGGTCCTTCCTCGGGAACATCACAACAATTTCCCGGAAGTGGTGCCACATTAGGTGGATCCCGGCACCCAGACTAGCTACAGCAGGAGCATCCACACCCGGGGCATCCAACATCCATGGACCAAATCTTGGTAACGTTGCTCGACCCCCCACAACGCCTTCAGCTTCGCGTACTTCATCCAACACACCATTACGGTCACATGCAGCTGCCAGTGCTGGGACCCGGCAAACTCATTCAGAAGCTAATATCGCGGTACTCATGGACCTTGGAGCCACGCGTGAAGTGGCGATCTCGATGCTGGACGCCGCTGGAGGAAATGTGGATGCGGCAGCTAGCTTGATGTTCTAACGAGCAAAAGGTGAATGCTAACTTTTGTTTGAATGTATTGAATAGGACAAGGTGTTCAAAAGGAAAATTTGTACTATCTATCAATGTATCTCTTTGTATGGTTTTGTCTGTATTCAAAACACCAAGTAACATTTTATTCCCTGCCAGTACATACCATGTACTTTGTCACTGTGAGCGGAGGTGCCGGTGAGCGGTTGATCTGAAGATGGGCGGCTATCTCAAATTCGGCTTTCTCTCTCGATCCATGCCAATGCACATCTCACAAAAACACCTAAAAACACTTGTGCTCTCACTGAAACAATAGGATGGCGAGCCCTTTTCCCTCGAACGCCTTCAAATCTGGCTCTCACACAGGTCGTTGCGCTCCAAATTCAATATTGGCATATGTGGGAGGAGCAGGCTGGAGCGAGAGCCCGTATCGATGAGGTGGTTTCCCATCGTTCCAAGTTTCAAAAAATATCTCCATGCACAAGGTCCAGCGATTCTCTGACAGCCTCTGACTCGATAAGCTTCGCCAATCTCAGTATCTTTTCATCTTCCACATGGAGGAGAGGTATTTGTCGCTGGAGCTATGCCTTGCTATGCACATTGCACATTTCGGAAAAGATTAGCATTCTGGGGCGCCTTCCTCAACTTTCAATGGCCCCTGCGGTTCAAATTGGCTTCCAAACACCAGCGACTACCTTAGCGCAACAACAAAAGACCTGATAGGCCGGTGCAGATGTTTGGTGTATGAGATTCAAGCTCAAGACTCGCGCGAGAGAGATTTTCGCAGTTAGCGATAACGGATTGGCAATGACTCTCGCAACCATCACCGCATGTCTAGTCTGGCTGTGTCTAGGAACCAGCAAGGTGGTCACTGGTGATCAAATTTCCTAAAAAAGAGTACCGAGCATCTTTCCAACGACGGCATCATCCTCCTCCCCCGAACGCCTTGCTAGTAATACCCAAAGCGTCAACGCTACGAACCTCTCGCGTCCTTTTCGTCACTACACTCTGAGGTTAGTCCGGTCTTGATAGGGCAACAAACACCTCAGTGGTGTATACGACAGGAGTCGATGCACTGGTTATCGTCGATCAAAATCTCAATTACAGCGTACTATCAATCCATGCACCAGCTGAGCGAATTTCCTATTTCAAGATATCGCACATCTGTTCAATCGATTGGACTATCTCCTCCGACTCAGTCCGACTCCCCAAACTCCCCCAAACTCTCACTGTATATAAAGCCTCAAACATCGCGATCTCTTTCCCCCAGAGCTGGTCTCCCCTCTTTTCTGCGTCAAAGAATCGTTCAACGCCCACTTTCTTCCAAAAATTCACTGTTGCTATGACTCGTACCACCACGTCTCGAGCACTTGCTATCTTGTTCGTCGGAGCGGCCTTTTCTTCCGGCGTTCTTGCTGCCCCTACGAGTCTCCCTCCTACGGGTTTCAATTTGTCTTCGACTGAAGCCCAACTCTCGAACTCTTCTTTTGGACAGGGATCACTGTCCGAAAGCCAACCTGCCAAGCTATCTCACGGAGTTGAAGATGCCAATGTCGTTTCTCTTGGACAAGTAAGTATCTTATTCGCTCGGTGATCCAAAACTCATGTAATCATTTCCTTCTCAGGTTGGTGTTGATCGTACTTTCAAGGACTCTCCAAAGCACGACCAGGATAGTTGGACTGAAGATGACAACTTAGACGTGAGTGAACGGCCGTCTTTTTTTCTTCTTCATCATCTCTATCTACATGATTGTCGCTGACGTATTATGCGCCATTCAGTCCATCAAAATACCAGTCTCTTTCCATGCCAAGGAGCATCGAGCAGATCTCTCGAAACGCGGTTGGCCTTCTACGAAATTGGGGGGTGGCAGTTCGTCTCAAGAGCGTGCTGACGAACGTGATCGACTGCTACCAACCAAGGAGGAACAAAAAAGATTGGAGCGGGACCGTCTCAAAGCTCAACAAGAAGAGAACCGATTGAGATCTGAAGCTAGAAGAAAGAAAGATCGGGAAGAGAAGCGGGCTGAAATGGAGCAAAGGGTACGTGTTCAGCTTTGATAACTTGCCCTCATCGTTTACATTGTTGTTTTGGTGATTCAATCCAGAGACAAGCGAGACTCGAAGAGCAGCAAGCACAACAAAGCGGAGAGCCCAGTGGCACGCAGGGCTGAGAATGAAGAAATAGGTGACCCGAGTTGAGGAGACCGTCGCCTACGTCAAAGTAGTTCAGCCTGGTCATGGAGTATTGACGTTGGCGGGTTGGCTTCGAAAGCCCGGCGGACGAGGAACTGTATGTAGTAACTTTACGATGTACAGTCTAACTTCAATGCAGTATGTATAGTATATGATATCACGATAGACAAGAGTCTTTACTTCGACAATCTGAAGGGAACGAGACTCTGTGCGGAAAGGCGAGAAAATCCAGTTCCAAAGGAGCCGAGTGAGGCAGTATGTACTACATACTACATATGCTATCATGTTCAAAGAGAGTTGCGTTTACTTCACTTCAGATCTTATGTGAAACGCCAAGTAGTATTTCCAAATTTTATTCTCGACAGCAGGGCTGTAAACGAGCGGCGGAGGGTGCTGGTGGGCGCTTAAATTAACCTTCTGAAAATGGGCGGCTATCTTAGGTACTTTTGATTTCTCTCATTCATCCCGAACCACAACGCAAAGAAACACTTTTGTACAGTTTTGTACCCACCAGTATGATAGCGACGTTTCCTGGATCACTGCCCTCGGGCCTCCACCGTCTGACCCTGGCTCAATAAATCTCGCCACAGGCCGTTGCGAATCTTGGCGTATAGGCTCATCATGATCATGATGTGGGAGGAGCAGGAGGCACATGGATGAGAGGGATTAGTCGTTGAAGCTATGCGATATGCGCATTGCGGATAAACTCAGCATTGAACGCCTCCCTCAAACGTCTATCCAGGTCTATTCTCAGGCCTCAATGGCTCTTTCGGATCAATGTGGCCATCGAATACCAACGTGCACCTCAAAGCAAGAGAGAAAAACCTGATATGAGCTGATATGCCGGTGCAGATCTGGGCAGATGTGTGGCCATGTACAGATTCAAACTGAACACTCGAGAGTTTTAGCAATCAGAGCTTCGCGACCATCACTCTCCATCACTGCGTGTTCGTTCCGATCTGTTCGTGTCCAAGGGCCAGCAAGTTGCAAAATGGTGAGCAAATTTCCTGAATAACGGTTACGAACATCTCCAACGATTATGATAGCGGTATTATCCTGCTCCAGACTCTCCTCAACTTCAAAGCGTCAAGGCTACGAACCACCCGTTTTTCGAACCCTTTTGAAAATTGGAAATCTACTACATATGTATACTCTGCGGATAGTCCGGCTGAAGATGGTTGGACACTTCAGCAGTGTATATACCTCGGACGGGCTCATGCACTGGTTATGTATCGTCAATCGAGATTGGACAGCAAGAAATCTCCCATTTTCAAGAAATCAAGCTCGCATCAAACATCTCTTCAATCATTCGGACCCTATCCCCAATACTTCACGCTGTATATCAAGCCTCAAACATCACGACCCATTTCCCCCCCAGAGCTGGTCTCCCCTCTTTTCTGCCTCAACAAATCGTTCAACGTCCACTTTCTCCAAAAGAAAATTCACTGTTGCTATGACTCGTTCCACCACGTCTCGAGCACTAGCTATCTTGTTCGTCGGAGCGGCCATTTCTTCCGGCGTTCTTGCTGCCCCTACTTCCCTCTGACGGGTCCCAATCTGCGTTCGACTGAAGCCCAGGCTCTGCATCCTTCAAGTTCTTCCTCTGTATCAGGATCATTGTCCGGAACCCAGGAGCTACGTCATAGAGCTAATGTTGCTCCTCTACAAGTACGTCTCTTGCCTTCTCTTGCTCGCTTGGTTCCCTAATTACCTCATTATATTATCTGATCACTTCTTACAGGTTGGAGATGACCGTATTGTTGAAGATCCGAAGCAGGATCAGGATGGGATTAAGGATGACGAGGACGTGAGTGAATGGCTGTCTTTTGTTCTTCATCCCTGCTCTTTTCTCTGATGGTAGCTGATGTATTTTTACGTACCCTTTAGTCCATTAACCTTGCAAGCAAGGTGAACAACGTCCCAGTTTCTTTCAATGCCGGAGAGAATCGAGCAGATCACTCGAAACCTGGCATTGAATGGACCTTTCTTCACATAAAACGGTCCGCTTACCCTCCCCGAGAACCAACATCGGAGGAATTACAATCATTCGCGCAGTCCCGTCAACGCAGGAAGAAGGAAAAAACAAAAGAGAGGAGAGGCTGCTAGAGAGGAATATCGCGCACAAGAATTAGCTAAATACGAAAAGGTCTGTATTCAACTTCAATAACTGGCTCTCGAATGGTTGACCGATTGGGCTCTTCTTGTTGGTGCTCAGATGAGACAAGAGCTAGAGCGGCAAAAACGACTACTCAACGGAGAACAAGTAAGCGGGGAGTCAAGCAAGCGGGGCTGAATGGTCAAGAAATAGTTGACCGTCACCTATGCAACTGACCTTGGTCTTGGAGTGTTGACGTTGACGAATTGGCTTTGAAAGCTCGACGCAAAGGTGAAGTTTAGAAGCAGTTGATGTACATATTTGGTATCACAGTAGACACATCTTCGTATCTCCATATCTCGATGCTTCAACCTCTTCGAGTCTTTGCTGTCAACATGATCCATACCTAGTACGACTTGAAACCCATGAGATACTTATCTTGGCGGTGTACACTGGCAGTGTACAGTGTTATGATGCAAGTGAGCGAATTTCCTATCTCAAGCTATCTAGAGCTATTTTTTCAATCGAATGGACCACTGGCAGCGGGCTTCAGTCCGACCCCTGTATATAAAGCCTCACAAGTTTAAGGCCTCAAATTCAAACTTTATCGTGGTCCATTTCACCCCCAGAGCTGGTCTCCCCTCCTTCGAATTTTTTGCTTCAGAATCGTCTAACTCTCATCTCTTCAACAACTCACAGCTACTATGACTCGTTCCACCACGTTTCGAGCGCTAGTAGCTATCTTGTTCGTTGGAGCAGCCATTTCGTCCGGCGTTCTTGCTGCTCCTGTTCACCCTTTGACGAGTTCCAATCCGTCTTCGACTGAATCCCAGGCTTTACAACTCTCGAGTTCTACATCGGGACCACTGCTCGAGAGCCTTCAGTCGGAACTGGAAGCGCCTCAACATCGCGGAGCCGGATATGCCAAGGTTGCTCCCCAACAAGTAGTAAGTCTCTTGTTCCGAGTCAGGGCCGCTCGGTGCTCCAAACTTCATGTAATTATCGTCTGCCTAAGATTAGTGATGACCATACTTGTGAGGATCTCGGTGCAAAGCTCGATCAGCATGGGACTGAGGACGATAAGAACGTGAGTGGACTCGGGCTACCCTTTTTTCGAAGTTGTCTGTGGGTGTCACTAACACATTACCCAGTCCAACAACTTCGTCCCCGTCTCTTTCAAAGCCAGGAAAGATCAACTCGGTGCAGATCTTTCGAAACGCGGCACCAAGTGGGACCGTTTTCTTCGCTTCCTACGGAGTAATAAACCTCCCCCAGCGCTTCCAACACAGGAGGAATTCGAAGGAGCTGAGCAGCTCCGTGTAGAAAGGGCGGCGAGAAGACGAAAAGCGAGAAAAGAGGAATACCAGGCAGGAGAATTGAATCAATACCAAAAGGTCCGTAGCCCCAACCTCAATGACGCCCTAGAACCTTGAACCAACTGGTCTCTTTCTCGATTGTTCCCAGATGCAACGAGAACTAGCGCGGCAGAAACAGCAACTTGAGAGAGGTCAAGTACTAAGCGGATCGGAGTCGAGCACGAAGGACTGAAGACAGAAATTGGTGTCCCGAATCTAGGATATCATCACTTATGCAGAAGGAGTTCAAACTTCACCTTGACTTCCAGCGGAAAGGGGAACTTCGGGGCTCTGTGCGGAGGGGGGAAGTATGGTAGTCTCCCCTAGGCAGACTCTCGCAAGACAAGCTTGCTATATTAGAGAAGTATGGTACTTTTGAAGTCTGGAGGCATTACCAAATACTAAGTATGTTATTATTGCGATAGAGAGAAACATCTGCTATACCTCTGGGCTCCATTGCATCATGTCCTCCTTCCAGAATCAGCATGAAAGTTGAGAGACAGTGGTCCAGAGACAACTGCGGTAAATTTTAGAGTAGAAACTCATTTCACCAAACTTTTGGCTTCCTCTGCCTAGATTGCAACACTGATCAACCACATTGTTAATCCAATGTGGTGTAGTGGTCAACATTGCTGTCTTTCACACAGCAGCCCGGGGTTCGATTCCCCGCATTGGAACTATAACCGACCCCGCGAGCGTCTTTTTCCAGAAATTTTCCACGTTCGAACTCTTTCGTAGTAGCTTGTAGGGACACATTTCTTTCCAACGAATGAAGACGACGTTCACTCATGGCAATAGAGTATCCAAATATTCAATATTCAGCGGCGATCACATTTGCCATTCCAAAACCTTGAGCATCACAGAACGGGTTCGCGTACAATACTAGTGCTGCTCGTCGCTCATTCACGCATCCCAGCGGAAACCGCATCTAGCAGAATGTCATTGGAGTCTCCTCCAGCCTCCCACATCGCAAACCCTTTCAGGCCTGCGCCTTGGATGAATTTGCCTTTGGAGGTGAACGATTGAGCGTTGTCAAAAGACACCATGATGTTGGAGTCAGGATTGTACACGTATGGCTTGGGTAGAAGACGCATTAGAACAAGATTCACCCCGAAAATATCACATTGACTTACAGTTTGGCTGCAGGAGTCAAATCGGTGAGGAATGCTATCCAAAAAGTCGCCATTCTGATCGAGGAATCCGTTGTTGATCAGGCCCCAGAAGTTGTAAGTCCCTAAAGGCAATTGACAGTCAGTCGTTTGTTCTACCAGAGGATGAAAGGGACTATACTGACCACCGCTAGGTTCATGGTTGCCACAAGCATCAGGACCTGCATCACCGTCCCAGGAATCTCCGCGAGGGAACGCCGATTTGTCAAAGGGAGGATAAGCAGCGAGCTCCGAATCAGATCCGTTAGCAAACGCGTTATCGTGACTGACAACGAACGAATGCCCATACGAAGCAACGCCTAGAACGATTTTGTCCAAGGGCATACCAGCACCGTTCCAGTTCTTCACAGCAGTCGCGGCCGAGCCTTGCTGGTTCTCGCTGGAAGCACAGGAGTCGGCCAAAGGCGAGTTGGGACCAACGGTCGCGCTCCAGGATCCCCAGACGTCGTAGTTCATAATAGCGATGAAGTCGAGGACTTGTGCGAAGCCAGTCACATCCGCGAGAGGGGTTCCAGAGGGGCCATTGAAGGTAGCAATGCCAGTAGCGGCGGACAAGCTGAGTTTCGCTCCGACCGGGTCCTGACGCAACTCTTGAAGGAAGGCAAGGAAATTCACCGCATCGTTCGCGTTGATGACATTACAGCCGATGCCCTGTTTGTTGGGATACTCCCAGCTACACTAGATTTGAGTAAAACGTGCATATATGCGGTATCAGGACGTACTCGAAGTTGATTCCATCCAGACCATAGTTAGACGTGAAGTCTGTCAGAGTTTTCACAAAGGCGGTTCGATTTTCGGCTGAGCCGACTGCAGAAGAGAAGTAGATAGACCCCGCCCATCCTCCAATGGCGATGAGAGCTTTGACGTTCTGATTAGGGCTTCAGCGAGATATAGACAAGAGAGAAGGCGAGTACGAACGTTTTGATGAGCTGTCTGGACGAACTGCGGGAGCTTTTCGCCATCGGATCCGTCCAGGCTCAGTTGCGATACATTCGATGTAGGTACGCTAAAGTCATATAATGTTCAGTGTGGTCCGAGAACTTGAGAATGATGCAAATGCTCACGCGAACGAATAGATCATATGGGTATACTTCTCCCAGCTTACATCCGAAGTATCGAACGAGGGCGAGCTATCCTGGTGCCAGCCAGCGTACCAAGCAGCAGCGATGAAGTCGTTATCACGCTTCGCGACTTGAACGTCCCGTTGATGGTGATGATCATGATGGTGGTGATAATGGTCATGGTCATCCGACGCTTTGACGAGCGAGAACGTGGATAGATAGAAAATGAACGTACATATCGAGAAGAGAAAAATCATAGTGGTATAGGAAGAGGATAGAGGAGGGAAGAAGGTCCATTTCAGTTTGAAGATTTTGAGGCTTGTACTGAGACTCAAACTGACGTAGAAGGGGCTTTCAAAGAAGACGTCGATGTACGCCGTGTACAAACTGAAAATTGACTACGCCGGCGCTTAACTAGTACTCCTCCGTTTAACCACTGAGTTCACAACTTACCCTTCGGAAGGCGTATTCAAGACTACATGTCGCTACTCAGTGGCAAATAAAGAAGAATGTACATTAGATAAAACAGATACAAATGAGTGTGAGAGTGCAAGTACAACGAAACCATGGCCAGTGGTAGACTCGCGAGATAATAAATTACAACAAAATAGCAGTAAACCATAAACAAACACGTCGCACCCCAGTTTGAAGTAAGAATCAGATAGAATCAGATATCATTTGGTTCTTTTTTGGAAAAGTTTCAGAGATAGATGAACGAGGTTCAATAATCAGTGTCCGAATCCGATAGCTCACTACGAGTAGTAACCTCCGTGAGAGTCATCGAACGATGCTTCACAAGCCGTTGTATCTTTGGCGTAGGGGGCAGATAGGCGTTGAGACATGGTGATTTCTTCAAGTTCTCAATGTCCACCTGGATGATCTCACTACAGAACATATCGAGATCGAGGTCGTTCTCGTCGTAACCTGAATGAACAGGGTTAGTAAGCGTCAGAACGATGATGAGGTGAATACTAGATAGTAAGATTCTTACCGAATGGCTGCTCGATCTCCTCTCCAGCAGCAAGGAAACCGAGGTAGATGAAAGCTGCCAACGCAACACCTGGGATAGTGTGCCATTTAAATTCGGCTACTAGTTGGAAGGGCAAGAAGAAAAGATATATCCAGACGGTGCTGCAAAGATAATCTTAAGAAAGATCGTTCAGGGAAAGGAACCTAGTGTAGACCTACTGTTTGATGTGCACGGAGTATACGCTGGAGGTGGAGGTGAATCAGTATCTATCATTGATGGAACTAGTCTCGCACTCACAAAGGCAAAGGTGTAGTCAGGATCTGTTCAAGAGCTAGATAATGGGCAGTTGTGTTCAGTGGATCATCTACACGGATTGAGTCATCAACTTTACCAGCTAAAGTCGCTTCAAGAGAGGCAATGGTACCAATGATGGACCCTAAACTTGTACCTGTAAACCAAAATTCAGCATATCAACCGTCGCAAGCCACGAAACCACATACCAGGAACAGTATTCCTCTCCTCCAACACACTACACCACTCACTCATACACCTCAAAATCTCCAACGGCAAATTCTCCCCCCTTGTCGCCGCAGACACTCTATGCTTCTCCTTCCCAATCCTCGGTTGAATCGGCCCACTCCACTTCCTCTGACTCGCATCGTACCCCCAAGGATCCTTCATCCCAGATTCCAGATTCGAGATCTCCGAATACCCTTTCTTCCTCGAAAACAACCTCCTGATACTACCAAACAGACCCGCGAACGGAATGAGCTCCGTAGAGACATCGTTCATGATGTTTTGGTCATCGGGTTGTTGCGAGGGGGCAAGGACCTGGTGTTCACTGTGGAAGGATGATGTGGAGGGGACGCGGTGTATAGATCCTCGGGGGAGTCGGTGATAGGGAAGGTTCCGTACTTGCTCTCACTGATGTTTGGGTGTTCGGTGTGGTAATGGACACGGTGTTGCTTTTTGGGAGGTGAGGATTCTCTGCTGATACCCGCGGCTGCCGATTGAACTTGAGGAAGGGCAGGGCTAGATGCAATTCGCCGTGCTCGTCCGGGAGGAGAAAGATTAGAGGTCATCGCTGCTTGCTTCTGCTCTGCTGTGTGGTCATGCTGAAGAAGTCAACTAAACGTCGTATATCATTGAACCTCGGTGGTATACACTTACTTCATGCAAAGGACGGACAAGAGCGTAAAGATCCTCATAGTAAATCCCAACCTCGCCTAAACAACATAATTGAATACAATCACCAAAAAACCCACAATTAATCAGCATACCTCGTAGATGATGCTTCAACGCCACAGCGAATCCCAGAATCAAGTCAAGCGCCATCCGTTTCTCAGCCATCACCCGCGTCAGCTCCGAACTCGTGCGGTTCATCAGACCGGTAGAGATTTCCTCTGCGGTTCGGGGAGTCAACCGGGGAGGAACATGATACCAAACCAGACGCCCGAGTGAGCGTGAATGTTGTATCACGTCTGACCAGGCGGTTCGTCCTTGCCAGTAACGGTCGTATCCTGACATGGCCCTGTTAATTAACAGATAGGAGGTTAGAACTTACTTGCGATGCGATTTCACTGACACTGAGGGTATACCTGTAGGATAAGACAAAACCAAGGACAACACCTATGCGAGTACTAGGATTAACTTGGGTTGAAGATTATGAGGATATTCAGGAGGACGTACCAAGCACAGTCAACATGACATTAGGGATCGCTAAATGCTTCATCCCTCCCTTTTCCTCCAGAGTAACGATAGCTGTATAAACAATCAGTAATGACCTTCTCATGACATTGGAGCACCTACCAACAGCAAAGAGAGTTTGGAAAATCACAGCGGGCCATATCTTGTATATCTATGCAAATACTCGCGATCAGCATATATCCGCAAACAAAACAGCAAGATGCCTACCACTGTCCCCCTTCCAAAAGTCCAAGCAAGAAAACTATGTGCTGGAGCTTGTGTGATTTGAGCGAACGGGATATCCGGCTTGACTGCAGGAAGTAAATTTCTAGTAGTGGCAAAAGCCTGTTTGCCTTTTGAGTGAATGGAAGACATATTTGTCAATCGAGGATGAGAAAGAACAGAACAGAGAAGGAAAGATTCAAAAAAGTATCTCAAAGGGTTTCGAAGGAACGAAGTATTGGGTCAGTAGAGAATTAGGAAGGGAAAGGAAGGGAAGGAAAAAATGAAAAGAGCTAACTGATAGAAACGGAAAAGTAGAAATTTATATATACTTAGCAAGACCTCCAAGATAGGACGCTCGAGATATGTTAGAACTTAGGTGGCGGCACCTAGAGATTGATGCTTCAATAAGAGTTCCATGAAACATATGTGAAGGAAGATCGGAGAAAATAATGGAGCGATGTCATGTAGCAGGTTTTGATACCTACTAGTGCTAGTGAACGTTAACATTTGTGTCCTTGGATCAATGATGTTATTAGCATTCCTTGTATGCATTCGAAAGACGATAGTCATCCAAAAACCAAAGAGGCTGCTCCCTTCCCTAGCTTTCGGCGACGAAAGCATAGCAATAAGTCCTAGAACGAGATATAGAGCATAATTCATTTCATCGGGAAAGATTTTCATATGGTTGCACCGATCTGCCAGAAACAGTTGAATGAGCGCTGATGATACCGGTGTCAGAACTCACAGTGATACATACATTACTGCCTCCCATGAGCCTCATCCTGTCCACTGTCCAACCATAGTCTCCAGAATGACTGATCAAAACTCGAAACGTTCTTCCTAAGTCCTGACTGAACGTAGATCATCATGAGGATATCAATCTTGGGCGTTGCTGTACGGCTGATAGGACAGAAGATGACGAGAGGTACCAGTGTTTCCTCATATCAGAACAGGTGATATTCAATGGAAAGCTCTGTTGTTTGGAAACTCCGGTGAATCTCGGTGAGAAATCCAACTATCTCTCCAGGAAGATTGTATTTTTGGAATGCACGAGCGCGTGAAGGTACGCTAAAAAGGCTATTGCTGTGCGAAGCAAATCCATTGCATTCAGTGCGGGTAGCTTGAAGATATACGCTGATTCGACGTACCGATATTATAAACCAAAAAACGCTCTTTAACCCAGAGTGACCTTGGTCCTTCATCTATCCTCTGAGTCGCGAAGACTCATAGGAAGTCTGCCGAATGCGGGTGCTATTACTTGAGCTTCGAGGGATATATTGAGGATGCAAAGTCTGCATGCGTTGAGAACGAACTAGATTGAATACATTGAGTCAAATTCTGGGTTCGTTGAAGTTGTTTCTTGAATCTTATTCGTATTGCGCAAATGGCAGAGAAACGGGTCGTGTGAACAAATGTCGGCAAATACCTAAGTAGGAGTACGGCAACTCACCGGCAACTCAGTTCTCACCTTCTCTGCCACTTGACTCCGAGTCCTCACCAAGTCCAAATTTTACTCCGCAAAGCCTTCCGCGTCGTCTAGCACAATAATGGCTACAAATCGCATCATCCCGAAGTGGACACAATGGCCGGTATGCGTCAAAAACACCATGAACCTGAGCTCGTAAGGCCGACTTGTCCTAGGCCTTCTAATTAGAGGCCCTGGATGATAACTCTCCTCCATTGTCTTATTGTCTTTTTAGCACTCTGAGTACATTCCGGTTGGCTCCAACAGAGTCGTTGCAATCAACCCTCAATATATCTCCAGATTGTATGCACGAAAACACAATAGCAGAAACACTCGCTCCCTCTCGCTCCTTCAAGCGTATTGAACAAGCCCATCTACCGGCGCGGGGGAAGGATCAAGGAGGGTTAAATAAACATCGTCAAGTTCCTTTTTGTTCCTTACTGTCTCTCCTTATAAGCTGCTTACCTCTGGAGGAAGTAGCTCTTCACATTGCAATTTTTGCAAGTTACGAACCCGCGACGTTTTTATTCTCATACCAGCTCCGCCAGATCTCTCTTTCTCTCTATAATGGACTCCTTCCAATTCATCCTGTTCTTGAGCCCATCTACATCAGGACTTACGAATCCCTCGAAACCTGACGCCGTACGGGCTCGGTCAGAGTCGGGGTCAGCATCGGAAGATGCTCAAAACAATCCCACCGCGCTACCTGTTGACGAAGAGTCAAGCTCTAGCGCGACGAATAGCTTCTGCGTAATAGCATGAGCATGAGACGGTCAGAGCTCTGGTGAGATGCAAATAGTGGTATGTGGACTTGAAGATTGCTTATGCCTTCTTGATATCGTCGATGTTGATTCATTCTCTCACAGCATCATCTTCGTCTCATACGAGATAGAGTGCCTATCAGCGATTCTAGTTTGCGATGCGGACCACGAGTGCCTCTTTTGACTGTTCACGACACGATTTTGTATATTAGTGAAATTTTTGATTGATCCCAGTTTATGGGCTTTGGCTTCGAGGAGACTTACTTACCTTTCGTGCTTTCTTGGTTCTGATATTGCCTGTACATAGCAATGATGTTTGTATAGCCTCCCAAGTTCCAGCTTCCAAGGTGCCGTTGATGCTTGAAAACATTAGAAACGATTGCTAGAAACAGCCACATCTTGGTATCTGCTACAATTTGTGCAAGCATCAGTGGTCTAACGGTTATGATCCGGTCTTCCCATGTTACAAAACGCATACTCTTCTATGGCCGGGAAAGGGGTTCGACTCCCCTCTGATGCATTTTATTTTATTTTTGTTTCTTGCTGTGATCAACGCGACGAGTTTCAGGCAGTGCCATTCCACGTGTTCTCACTTTCTCGTCAAGCTACCTTCATGTCTAGCGAAGAATACTCTTCTTACATTGAGCAAGATATTCGTGATTCCACCAACGGAGACGGTCTTCCAACTTATGACGACCTTGCGGCTCAGAACGGACCCAATTCAAGGTCGGCTCGTTGCTTAACTATCTATCTAGACCTCATATTGATCTTTTGGACCCTCGCTAAATTAATCCTGATCAGATTTGGACGCTGGAGGGGATGGATAGAGAAAAGGTGCATTTGATAGATATGAACCGAACAGAACACCTATCTTCAATCTTTGTTCTTTTTGCTGTAGAGCAGCTGAGCGCTATGCGGATATATCACCTCAAGAACGCTCAAGACGGCGTGAACGAGGCTGGGGAAACGATGAGATTGTATGTACTCTCCAGTGACCTTCTATAACCATAACGCTAATCCTTCTCTGACTATTATAGTATGGCTCAGAACCTCCTGCCGAATATCCAGGTATTCCGACAATCATCAACGAACCACCTTCACCTTCCCCAATGTCTCTCCATATCCAAACAAACGATCTCCACAACCTCCATATATCCCAACCAGCCCAACACACTCTATCTCCACCACTTCCTCCGCTTCCTTCCGTGAGCTTAAAGCTTCAGCCTACCCATCTCAGAATGCATCAATTCGGATCGAGATTCCTCCCTCACACGACTTCCCCAATCCGCTGTGTGCTTTCGATTATGGAAGGAAAGTTGTTGTTGATTGGGCATGACGAAGGTCTTTCTGTGCTCGATATGTACCCGCTCTCCGAGTCCGCAGCAGGAATCACGGTTAAAGGACCCGAGGAAGCTCAGGCGCGCTCGATATGGACCGGCGAAGGGTACGGTGGCTTTTAGTGTTCTTCCTTCTCGAGCTTGCCTTGTACTCACTCTTATTAGAGTTTACCAAATGTCTCTTCTCGAGATGGAGCATGATGCCCGCGGGACTCCGCAGGGCGTCGTTTTGCTGCTTGTTGGGCCCGATGTGGATTCACCGTCAACGTCAAGTAAAGATCCTGAATCTCATAGGGTCCTTCGAATGTACAACCTGACTAGTTTGATCAGTTTGGCAAAGTGGGCGATTAATCAAAAGGTTTGGGCAGTTCTTCCATGTTTCCCGTTCAGTGGGCTCATTTGCATTGTCTGATTTTGCTGCAGGACGCACGTCCGTTGGATTTACGAAGGCCGTCTAACTGGCAATCTCAACAGCATTCACCCCCAAAAAAGCATCGTCCGCAGAACAGCATTGCCAGGGGGCTGAAAAATCTAATTGAGTCTCCCAATAATCATCATACTACACCCGAACACTCTCATTCTTCTTCGTATCAGTCGTTGCTTTCACCATCGCCCTCGATTGATGCAACGGCAAGTAGAAACAGAAGCCGGCCTAGCTCTCCCAGGGCAGACTCGTTTGATTCGTCGAGCTGGGATATGATCGATGAATTACCTCTCCGTTGGGCCACCGATTTCGTTCCATTAGCAACGCCAGGTTCTCGCCTCGCGACATCTTCTGTCTTATCATATGCCCTTTGGACGAATGACGAACGACTCGGAACTCGAGGAGGCAGGTTGCTCGCAATAGCAACAAAATCAAATATACTCCTGTACGAAACCCCGAAAGGTGAACGAGCCTTCCATTATTTGAAAGTAAGTGTCACGTACAAGCTATTCTATCTCCTGATAATCTCTCTGTCAAGTACATACGAACCTGACTTAAACCTCTTTCAGGAATTCTACACCCCGTTAGCTCCTCGTAGCATCACCTTCTTCCAGCAAAGTGTCTCCGACATTGCACGCTCATTCTCCGATTCAGGGTACAGGTCCTCGACTTCTCATAGACGTACGGATAGTTCCCTTTCTTCTCGCGACGTCCACCATCTTTCGAGTAATAACCCTTCCCTGAACATGACTTACGGAACCCAACTCAGTCTCTTCGTCATATTCGACAAGAAATCCGGCTGGATCCGTCTCGCAGATTCGGCCGTTGGCGAGGTGGACTTGCACGATGATGCCCAAAGTCAGTCTGGGCCTTCTTCTTCTTCTTCTTTCACCAGAGAAGGCTCCAGCCCGACTAGCCATCGTAAATCTCGGATGATGATGGACACGGCTTCGTTCGGGAAATGGATAGCTCCTGCGATATGTGAGCTGCCTATGCCGTTAGCTCCTTCTGGGCTGTCTTCACAGGCAACGATGAAAGTTATATTGCTCACGCGGGGTAGAAGAACACATATTCTTCCTAGTCCGTTGCCTTCGAATTCGTCCCTGCACGTTCCTCTCCGTGTTATTACTTGGAAGAATAACCCGACCGACATCATCGCTAGGATTTTCGAAGGTTCGGAACCCGATATGGATGGTTATTCCACTCCAGCCTATCTACAAATCATATCCCTAGGAGAACTCGGAGTGGAAGTACAAGAGATTTCGCTGCCTTCTCTTCTCACTAAGGGAAAGGGAAGAGCTCGCCCGGATGATAATCTGTACGCGGAACAAGATACAGGCGGAGATGCTGGCTTCTTGTGCACAGGTGGTCACTGGGATCGTCAACACACTTTTGCCACCAATCTCAATCGCTCTTACTCAACGTTGAGCACTAACACGAGCTTCAGCACAGATTCAACGCAGCTTGAACGCGAAAAAGGTATCTATTGTTGGTGTCGAAAGGGCTTGGAAGACTTCCGCGTCTTCTGGCTTGGAGGATCTCTGACAGCAGATTACGAGGATGAGGAACAATGAGCGACATCCATCGCAAAGGACATCATGTAGGATCTGTATACATCTCAATAATCTGTAAACATCGAAATCAAAATTGGACTGTGTTGTAAACAACAACTGCTTTAATAGTTTTTCTATTCAGGAATTTTATTGTCTAGTAATGTACAATGCGGGGGGCTATAAAGGTTTCCGAGCAGCGGAATTAAGAATCAAAGAGGGTGGAGGATAATGTAACGATAACATGCACGCAAAACAAAAAAGAGAACCAAACAAACGATTGTCCATAGAGATTGAGAGAAAATATTCATACAGTGCATAGGAGATCATCCAAAAAGACAGTAAATGCACCAGTGCGTTCGCAGGATTAGCAAGAGAGTGAGTAGGAAACAGTGATCAAGAAAACATGGTTCAAGTCCCGCTTCCGCTCACGTCCTTAGCGAACGAGACAGAGTTGGGTGTCGGTGTAGCAGGCGTTGATCCTGATCCACTGGCCACTTGAAGGGATCGAGCGGGAGACGTCTGCTGCTTCCGAATAACAACAAATGATTTTCCTGGCGTCGCCGAAGACGGAGGGTCCGGTGACAAATTAGCACTCTCAGCTGCTGCTGCTGCAGGAACGCCGTAACCTTCAGTACTATGAGCACGGCTCCTACGAAGGTGGTACCATTTCTTCTTCGAACGTCCATACGAACTATCATCGTCACTTTCGATAGTAGCACTTCTTCGTCGATAGGCAGTAGGGGGAGCTGGAGATGATCCACTGGACTCGAACCGGTTTGCGCGCGAAGGTGGACGAGATGTTCCGGCACTATTGGAAGCTGAAGAACCAGCAGGTTTATGTGTGGGTGGTGCAGGGTCCACATTTTCAATTATAGCCGTCTGAGACTTCTTTCGGACATGGTATGGTGCCATTGCGCCAGGGGGTAAACCACTTGGATCTTCGTACACTTGTCTTTGACCCAGGGCGATATTAGAAGAGACTGAAGGTGGAGGAGAATCATCGACTCTATGTCTAGACAAGCTGAGCTCCCCTACACTCCCGGTGGCGGCTTGACTAGCAGCTGCTCGATGTCCAATGGAAGGGAAGGTATGAGTAGAGGCTGTAGCTTGGTCCTGTGATATTGCATACGGAGAATCGATATGTGCTCTTCCTCCGCCTACGCGGGAAAAGCCGGAGCTTTTAGCAGCAGGAGGTGGAACAGCACTTGTCGAAGCTGTATCACCGACAGGAATATAGCCTGACGAACGATTCTGGAATGGCTGCCATGCACCCATGATGTAGCCTGTTTCGTCGTCGCTCTCTTCTCTGTATGGTCTCAACGCATGTTCTGGCTTCAAGACAGAGGGCGGAGGTCCACTATGAATAGAGCCCTTGCCATTCCCAGCCGCGATAGTAGGGGGAAAGGACAGCTCAGATTTAGGGGAACGAGGACCAGAATCGGCTTGAGTATAACCCGTCTTATCGGAAGACTTTCCGCTGCGTTTACCTCGACTCGAGCTTTTCCGAGGTCCTCCACAACACCCAAGTAAGCCACAAGCACCGAAGAGACCACTGTCAACGACGTGTCTCGAGCGGTCGAATGAGACGCCACCGACGATACGAACAATGGCTTCAATGACTTTGATAACGAGCATGAGTGCGAAGGATGCATAGATCAACGCAAGGATGATCAAAATTCCATAGGCCACCCAAGCATCTGGGCCTACTCCGACTGAGATCTGTGAATATATGTGTCAATTCATTGCTGAAGATAAGTAGGTTCTGGCCTAAACATACCGCAGGAGCTAGGATAACGAGTAGAACCGCAATAACAATCCTCGCTACGCAGAACAAGAAACTAATCAAGCCCATACTCGCCCCAGTGCCCCAAGGTAACCAGACACTGGTCACAAGCGCAGAAAGAACCTCGACCACCAAAATCACTATAGCTTGTGCCGTGCCGCTCTTCTGTCCAGCCCCAATGGTAACCCCGATCGCGATATTAGTCGCGAAAAGCAACGACGCAAACATCTGGGATCCATGACGATAATGATTGTACAGCGGACCCAGGAACAACAACGTTCGGGTTTCTTCGTACAGCTTGTTCGTCGTCGTCATTCGTACCCGGAGGACCAGTATGGCAGGAATTAGACATGATATGAGGGCAAACGAAAATGCAGCTAGGACCCTGGAGGTCAAAGAAGCTTTGGAAGACGGCTGGGTCATTTGATACGCCGAAAAGATAGTGACAGGGAGATGAAAGAGTACGAGGACCCTGACAAGATTACCGTGCAACACGCTGCCATGGAAAGAGCTCAAGGCTGAACTGGACGTACGTGCACGCCACCACCTGCGCCATGCACTGGGTGAAGTACTAGATCCAAATCCGAACCTCGATGGTGGCCGGATGATAGCAGAGAGATCTCGACTATTCAACGATTTGTTCTCTTCGTTAGCACCTTCCATGTCTTTAGTAGGAAAACCGGGACTCCGTGCTCCAGACATTTTGATGCCTGGTCCCGAAGACGAGTCTCCGGTAAGTACGCCTGTGATTAGGCAGATAACATGGTCCACGAGCCACACGAAAAGTGAGAGCACGATGGTCCCAGCGATGATAGCCAGGAAGAGAGTGAGACAAATTCCGAACAACTCCTCGGGACGCACACCTACAGTGTAGGCAAACGATGAGATCCCAGATGTAGCATTATCGGGAAGTGTGAACAGGACGTTGGGAGCGTTTGGGTCGATGAATAGGACTGAGGAAGTGTCAGAAAGCTGATCCGAGAAATTGGACGGAGGGTTGTATGGTGCGGTGGAAAGTGGGTTCCACCTATCGGGCGAAGTAATACTGATATCTGTATAGATGTTCATATGGAAAATTCGAAAGATTAGTATCTAATATTCTCACTGTAGGTTAACGTTGACCATGCAGTCTGGCTCAGCAGGGGATCTATAACATCGAAAGTCAAGATGAAACACCCCTTGAATACGAGATATCCCAGACATACATGCAAATGATGGCCACTGAACAGCGACCATAGAAAGCGCAGCGCACCATTGCGCATGAAATATGAGATCCCTCATAGACGGGGTACCTATACCGATTCAGAACGTATTTCGAAGCGGCAACTGTCAGTGACTTACAAAACCGCAATAGAGCGGGAGAAGTTGCGAGCCGTTCACCGCTGATGGCACTAGCTAGAATATAGCCTGCACTTTGTGCTCGGGCCCAGGGATTTCGACCCGGTCGCGTCAAACCACGGCCCCAGGCAGATACGATCCGTGCTATGCCGACTAAGACCCAATAGCCAATTGTAAGACCAACTGAACCCCAGAATATCGCTACTGCAGCACCATATGGATTGTGAGGTTCTGGAGAAAGTGGCGTCGTGTCAACCTCGATGCAGACAAGTTCGGTACCCCAAGGATCGACGGCGCTTAATCTAGTATTGAGAGTAGTCAAAGAACGATGAGAGCCCCAAGGTATACTGGATGAGAACGCAAATCCGCCTATTGGTATTGGACAATAGTAGGAGTTGTTGTAATCATCACCAGGCGATGAAAGAGGAGATGGAGGCCGTAGAGTTTCACAGAATTTGGAGCTGTTCGTGAAGACATTGAGAGTTAACACCGAAGTTGTGGTAAAAAGCGTAGCTGAAGAATAAAGGGTCAACATCAACTAATGTGGCACACGAGAAATTATGATCAACACACAAAGCTCTCCACTTCCATTAGCTGAGTTTTGAATCTCTGCTGGCGTCGTTCCTAACACTGTCAAATTAAGATATTGCACAGGGAGATCGTCTTGGGTGACTTGTCCGTAAACAGTTGAGACCGTGAGTTTCTGTGCCGTATTGTTGCCATTTGGGACAAAGCAGTCGGAAAAAGAGAGAGTTGCTGGATCGCAGTTGACTAGAAGAAAGAAGAAATCGAACCAGAACAGGAAGAGGAGAGATTTGCTCGTCATCGTGCTACACGATGACCAACGTCGTGGAGTAGACTACCTTTCTTATGTCATCATATTTTCAGATTTTCAGCGCTAGCAACTTTTCAGACTAAGCGCTCGGGACATGAAGACCGTTCAAAAGCGTTCAAACCAGGTTCAAACTTCATACAGAAAAACCTATGCAACAATTCATAAATTTATTATTCATACAGTCAGTCTAGCACAACCATACTTGAGCTACATGCTGAATGACAAGCCGAAGACAATGACAGTCTTCTTAAGAAAACGCCAGCCCGGTAAAAGTTGCAACTGCACCTACAACAGCACCTCCAGCAGCAGCCTTGAAATTGATACCTCGTTTCGCATACTTGGCCCTTTCGGCATGCAAGGTAACACACAACCTATTCACCTCCACCTCATCACGACCTACAACCAAGACGTCTCGGCCAGCAGCCTCATCCACCATGTGCCTCGTGTACAGTCCCTTCGGCGTTTGGCTTAGGAGTGCCGCTACATCGTCTGGATTGACAACGTAGGCCTTAGCGTTAGAAAGTTCTTCGAGGTGAGCCATGAAGCCAGCACGTTCCTCCATGGACATGGTACGAGCAAGAGGGCGAGGAGAAGTACTGGAAGGAGACACGATTTCGACACTGATAGTTTCGGTGCTTGAGGAGGCAGTGGATTCCTGAGATTCCACATCTACGATCTCCTCTTTGATGTCTTCTGGAATGGATGCGATGCTGCTCCAAGGAGTAATCAAAGTTCCAGGCATAATCGCCCTCGTCGTTATGGTACCCCCAGCTGAGAGCATCTCAATCCGATCCTTCCAGTGAACAATCTTCCGTTCCTCCTCTCCAACTTCAACGCCGTCAGCCTTTCCATCATCAGAAACGTCCTTGTCACCAGGAAGCAGCAGTGCCTCAAGATCCGAGTCGGTAAGGGACTGCAAAGTCGGCGCAGGACCAAGCACAGCTGCCTTTTCCGATTTTCGCCGTTCTCTGATGGCCTGTTTCGTGTCTTCGAATTCATCGGGCACTTTAGGAGGAGCGGGACCGAGAGAACGTCTACTCTTGCGGCGAGCGGGAGTATTAGGAAGAGGATCTGCATCGTGGGAGATAGTCATGGATCCCAACGCGTCTGTGAGGCTGACTCTGCTTTTGTCCGTGTCCGTCGCGACTTCTTCAGTGGCTGGAGCGAAATTGCAGCCAGAGCGAGGATGACCAGCCCTGGGTCGCTTACATTTGGTGCAGTGAGGGACTTTGCGAGTAGGAGTAGCGATAGCGTCGAGTTCTGAGGCGACTGTGCCGTGGCCTTTGACAGGCGTGTTGTTCGCGCTTTGAGAACGTGTAGAAGGAGCCATGGATGTCGATGATTATTTGAGGTGAGATCGAGTGTATCGAGGCTCTTATATGTAGCTGCTAGACACTGAGCTTGGGATTCCCAAAAAGAGGTGCTTTGTCTAAAATACAAGGGAATCTGGGAATGAAAGTTCAAAGTACAAAGCAGAGAATCAGTTTGCCGAGACGACGCCTCTTTCTTTTGTTCGTCTACGCAGCGCGCGCCTCGAAAGCAAAGACCATGCTAAAGGTGATGGTGATGGTTGATCATAAAGGGAAAGGTCGTCCCGTGACAACAGACTACTCATCTTTCTTTTCTAGCCTCGCTAGCCAGTCTGATAGTTCAACGAAGAGTAAACGCGTTCGTTGAATAACAGCCTGGTTGCAAGGGACTGAGGGACCCCCATGCTCGGATTTTTAAAACTCCGACGTGATGCCGGAAGGATTCCGAGCATATGAGTCATGGATATCCTCACGGGAAATGTCAATCCCGCCGCCCGCGTTTTTGTGTCGTCAATTTCTTTCAATCATCGTCTACCTACACAGCGGCGAAGTCAGATCAGTGTCAAACCGGTTTGATTTTTTTCGGTATGAAACCCAACTTTGAGCATAGATTACCAAAATGGATCACTCAGTTTTCTGGAGTTTTATCCTGTCAAAGCTGCTCTCAATCCAAAGCATGTTTAGGTTTCATTCAAGTTTGATTCAGGTCCTGCAGCGCAAGGATATGCCAGCAGATTCCGCACTACCCAATTGTTTCCCGACTCATTCCGAGCATACAAACATATGAGCACACAATATAGGGTATAGATTGAGCTTGAATCACGATGAATACAAGGGATACGATGGTGAACATATATGTATGATATGAGAACCGAGTGGATATTCCTGAGCTTAAGCTCTGCATCTTTCAACAGAAACGGAAGAGCACCGTAGGAATGACCCTAACAATGTCATCTGGGAAGCGATGGTGAAAGAAATCCATCAACAACAGAAGAATCTATGAACGGCTTCATCAGTTGATATACTGAGGATTAGATGAAGCATACCGACTGCAACTAGCGAGCTTAGGGCACTGTACTCCGAGGCTTGAATAGTCTGTCGTTCTCGGCAAAATGATCATATGAATTGAATGAGTCAGTTTTAGAACAGAGGACTCACGAGCTCTCACGAATCACCAAAGCCCACCAAGGAGTGACGGAGCTGGAACAGCATTGATGGCAGAGAGAGTTTGCAGGATCCAAAGGCAGCGACGTTTAATATTCTGCATCAAAGGCGTTGCGGGTATATGAGGTGAGAATAAGAATGAGCATTGAGTTCCATGAGAGGTATCTGAAGAAACAAGAAGATTTGTTTGTGACGATGACGAGCCTGCAGGCCTTGAAACTTGAATGACGCCGAACTTGAATCTGAACTTTTTGTCTCTTGAGATACGACCTTGAAGTTGTAGGTTTGAGTATAATGAGCTTGAGTTGATCAATAATCGGTCGAGCTTGAGCTTGAGCTTGAGGTCTTGAGGCCTTGCGAGCTTGCGAGCTTGAAGCTTGACGTGGCACAGACATGGCAGCAGAAGAAAATCAACCAAAGTGGCTGTGTCGCAGACTTGGGAACATCATGTGCCTTTGATGATCATGTGCCTCTGATCATTCTCGTTGCTCAACCAGCTCGGCCTAATTTCTGAGTGGCTGAGCCTCAAGAGTCGACCACTGCAATTGAGAAATAGACATAGAATGATATATATAGAACTATGAAGAAACTGAGATACTGTAATATTTGCTCTATGTTACTGTTAATGTGACACTATGGTATTGACCAAACCACTAAGGACTATCTTCGTCAGACTCATCATCAGTTTCCTTATCTTCATATTCTTGTGAACGGCCAGCCAAAGCATGAGGCCTGGGGGTAGCGCCACTGGACAGAAAGCCCAAGCTCGACGTAGTGGGTGCCGATGTAAGTTGTAGAGGACCGAGACGATTCTCTTGCTGGCCAAACAACTCCCAGTCTCGTTTAACACACTCGGCCAAGAATCTGCAAACAGCTTGTCACCGATGATTCAGTCGAAGCAAGAGATTACTCACACTGGCCAGCCTGATTTCTTGATATCTGGGCCCCACTGAGTAACCTTGGTCTCGAGATATTTTGTGAACATGGGCCAGAAAGCATCATTGGCAGCGGTTTTGCCTCGGTGAGATGATCCTTCTGTAGCATTGGGCTCACCGTCGGTTACAGCTGGTGCTCCATCATTTCCCAAAACATCATGGATCCAAACTCGCTGAAAAGTCAATGAGTGTAATAGAATTAGCTACACAGAGAACACCAATACCAAGACTGCAAATCGGAGTTGATACTCCTTGCCCGTGATAGACCCAAGCCCACCCAGGCGCCACTTATCAATCGTGGCATATGAAAATTCATCCAGCGGGACTGGTTCCTTGGGCTTCTTTGTCTTGCCAGTTGACCTTTGGCCGAAGACGGAGATGAGTAGCTACAAGGTATAGCATACCATATATCAGCACAAGTAATTAGCAAAATGGTTGATCAGACTTACCGATTGGCGAAATTGCTGTAACGAGTTCTTGACCTGTCCAAGAGCCTTCGTCTTCAAGACAGACTCTCCGACTGGCTTATCAATAAGTTCTTTGCAGCCGTATTCTTGAGCATTTGTTCGCAACTTGTTCTGCAGGATATTAGTGGAATGGAGGAGAAGGGAAGAAACACGTACAAGCAGCTTGTGCCCTAAGTTAGTATACGAAATAAGGAGTGGGTCGATCACAAGATCCTTTGAGAGAGCGATGATAGTTTTCTGTGCCTCATCAGCTATTTGAAGGATAAGAGAAACATAGATCTGTGCTCACGTTCAGTGTCTCGCCAATTTGAACATTGGTCTTTGCATTTTGGTTTGCAACACCAACGAGTTCCATGATGGGCTCGACATTAAGCTGTTGAGTGTCCATCTTATTCATGACCTGAAACATTTCGCCATGCAGAACCATAAAGGACTTGACGGTTCCAATATTCCCATCGGTACTATACTACGCAGCGTTAGTAGTCCGATAGTAGCACTGTATTAGCAAAACTCACTTCGATATGTCTCTTCAACCGTTTGACCTGCTCTCTTTGCAAGTCTCCCTTATTCCCAACCTTTTCTGCAAATCGCTGGAGCATGCCTTCATCATCAGTATTGAATGCAGATAGAGTCCGCTTCCTGGACAGTGGTTCATAGCTCCAGTTCTCAACACCTCCACTCTCTGTATGGCCCAAGACTTCTCGACCAGCTGACGCGTGAGATCTTGCATTTGACGCGTCCAACGCGTCTCTTAGCCCAGCATCTTGAATATCACCTGCATGATTCTCCTGACCTCCACCTTGGTGAGGGAGACGGATACCCATGGGCCCTAGATCCTCGCGTTCTGCGTAGATGTTTTGGATATCAACGCTGAGGGGGCGTGCAGGAAGTCTTTGTAGCGTGGGGCTAGAATGAGCACCCATGAGTCCCAGATCTTCGTGTTCAGTGTGGGCAGAACGCGTAGGCAAGCTTTCCAATACTGGAGAAGCGACAGCACGAGGTCCTGGGCCAGGAGAAGACATCATGCTGGTAGAGAGACCTGAGTGACGGGATATAACAGGGCCGCGAGCTGGAAATCCAATGCTGGGGCCCAGATAGTGATTCGCACGAGGGGTTTCAATGTGCAATGACTCGTTATGCAGCTGAGGAAGACTGGGAGCGTTGAGCGCGGAGGGTCGCAAATGAGGATTGGGTGTAGTCTGGTGAACAGAGCCAGAGCGATTTGTGAACTGAAGAGTATTCATTTCAGAAAGGTGACGGTCAAGGTCAAGAAAGAAACTCCACTAATTTGAAATGCTGACTGTGTTTTGTGAGCAGACTTGTTCAACGATCGAGCACTCTGGACTGAGGACACAGATAAAAAGGCGGCAGGACCCCCGCTAATACGGTCAGAGGTTCAGGTCCCAAAGGGCTAAATTTGGGCAAAATTTTTGACCAGGTCTGATGCAAAGGGCTAAATTTGGACCAAATTTCACTCACATCTGTGGTACACCGGAGGTCAAAAAATGGCAAAAATTTTTGTATGTCTGTTGCCAGACAGCAAAATTTCGAGGTTTGACAGCGCTGAGCAGAAGAATTTGGTGAGTGCCCTGGGTAATATTTTTCCTACTTCTCTACTGCTAAAAACCATGTAGATGAGCTCCGAAAGAGCTTTTTTTGAGCCGTTGTTAAACTCCAAGCCGTTCCGGCTTGGTTCCGAATTTTTTGAATGAATGATACAAAAAGGGCAAAATTTTGGCTCAAAATTTGAGGTCCTGTGAAAAGGGCTAATTTTGGCCATCAACTTGTCCAAAAAAAAGGGCTAAATCAGGTCACCCTCGGCACTGGACCTATAACCGTATTAGCGGGGGTCCTAAGGCGGCCCAACTTTGCGCATCACTTTAGCGCCATCATGTCACCCCCCCAATCGTGAGAGTCTTCAAGCTGAATGCTGAACGTCAGTTTTGCTCACACATATCTCCATGTCTGAATGATTCTAGGTCAATCTCTGCCCGACTTCGTCTCAATCCTCGAGCTGCAGTCAAAACTACTCAAAAGCTCAATCTGACTTCAAGGTATGTTCATTCATTTGCTCAATGCCAATATTCAATCAATTAAAGCACGTTAACAGCTTGTACAGTGAAGATACTGGTCTGCTCACTAGTCAACTAACTGAAACTCAATGGGCTGTCAATATGGGCTTGGAAATATCTCAGGGTATGTTGAATGTATCTATCGATTGAGAAGAAAAGCTCTGAGGTCTGATTACTGATAGAGTCGAGCAAAGACGATGCCAGTAATATTGTCCACTCAGAAGTTGGTGATGCAACCCTCATTGGCTCTTCTTCTCTCGTTCATGATGCACATTCGACTACTACTCCTTGCACTACACCTCCACATCGCATTCTCAATGGAGAGCAGACTGTCTCTCCATATGACACACCAACACCTGTCCGCCGCATTATCGCAGGTTTGCCGCCATATCCTCTCAAGGAAGATCGGCCTGTCTCCCCGTCACCTCTCGATGCAGCGTATGCTTACTCTCCTTATATCACACCAACACCTCTCCGCCGCATCATCGCAGGCTTGCCACCATATCCCCGAGCTCCCACACCCTCATCTCCCTCGGAGATACAGGCCCTGAAATCCCGCATTTATCAGTTGGAGCAGGAGGCGCATAGTGCTGAGAGTTGTGGCTCTGTATCTGATACTCAACTGCGTGAGATACAATCTCTCAAAGCGCACATTGCAGGTCTGGAGCATGATGTACTTGAAGCAGATCGTCGGTATCAGCAGTTATTACTCACATATAACATCCAAAGTGAGTACGTAGATCTGCTTGTGGCTGTTGTGAACGAGCATGGCCTAGAGATACCTGAAGTACCGGAGCCCCAGACACAGAAGTACTATATTTGAGTGTACTTCATATATTTCTGTTGAATAACCCTGTATTCTGATCAATCCATGAATGACAACCTATTCTACTGTAACATTTGCTGTATCAGCATCGATGGACCAACAGATGCTCGAGCTCCAGCAGTTGTTTTCTTTGCTCGACTTCCTTGCCTCGGTTTTGTAGCCTGCACAGCTCTCTGCTCCTCGAATTCACGAGTTGCACCCATCAGGATAGCTTCATTTTGATCTAGCGGTCGAATCGATGGTTGGATATGCTGAATATAGTGGGCATTGCGCATTTGGTTGGTGTTGACAACAAGGTCCTCGACATTGAAATGACGAGTGCGCGGGACAGTCTTGTTTGTCCTCTCACGTTCTTCTCGGACTGTGTGGTGATTCCCAAGGTCGCATGAATTCGATGCACAGTTGTGCTGGACATTGACTGTGCAAAAGATGTCCTGTTGAAATAGATCAGTATATTGCTCTCGAGTGGTTGTGAATGCATACCTGAGGTGAAGCTAGAACGTAAACTGGAGTTCTGAGCAAAGGTAGCTGGTAGCTAGATGATAACTGCGAGATGTCAAAGGCATGGAGAAGCACTGCGGAGGCGAGGTTTGAAGGGCCACCTTGACCGACAATCTGGGCAATCTCTAACACTTGCCCAACCGTTACTTTTGCAGCAACTTCATTCGAGGACGAGGTTCCTGTTGCAATAAGAACATAGTCTCCTATGCTATATGGCTGTGAATCGCATGATATAGCTGATGTGAATGTATTGAAAAGCGGGTCTGAGCGGACGACACCTGCAAATGCAGATGGCAACTGCTGAAAACCCTTGAGGGAAGTGAGAGGGAGGTCCCGCTGAGTATCTCGTGTTGGGATACATCGCCCTGATAAACATTCAAAGTACATATTTTGTGAATAAATGAGATTTGCAGAAGTCGCACCTGGAGTCTCGGATGCTTGCCTATCAAAGTCTCCTATGCCAAACGCCTCCGCAACTGGATTCCTTCCTCGTGTGCGAGGCCGAATCAAAGCAAAGGGTAGCTTTGCTGCAGTTACCCAATCTGAGGCATCATCGCTGAAGTAATCTTTTGGTGAATCATCAAGACCAAAGAAGTCTGGTCGAAGAAAAACTCCATGGCTGAGCAGATGCCTATTCCGGTTGCAGCGCGCAAAACCGCGTGCAATATCGCGCGAAGGTGCTTGATGATTCGAGTGAACGCTGTGGTCGCGGATGACTGCATTGAAGGATTCAAATCCCTCGGTTGCATAAAGAATTGCCGGACCGAATCGTACAATGTGCTGGGGTAGATGTTTGATGATATGAAACTTGGGTTTGTTGAACCACTGCGGAGTCCATGCTGCAGCTGCGTGTAAGAAGCGATCAATGGCACACTCAAGCTTAGGCTATACATCCAGAAAGCAGTCAGCCGTTTGACTATAGACTAGGAAAAATGTGCGTACCAAGTAGGAATCAATGTCATCGATCACTGGCTGCCAGACCAATGGCACGAGTGCCGACAGCGCTACCCATGCTTGATAACATTGCTTTGGGATAAGATCGTACAGTACAAAAGGTGCCGTCTGTGCAATGACGCGAAAGCTGCCGCCGGTGAGAGAGCGGGCATACTTGACCAGTGTTTCTCCATTCAATGCGGGGAATCCAAGTCCCGATACATCGAACGAAGAAAGACGATGGCTGAGAACATTCTTTTGGTTGTCGGAAAGACGCGCGATTGTGTCACGCCAATAGTATTTGACAAATCCGAGCAAGATAACATGCAAGATCTCGACTGGAGTATCACGATGAGGATCGAATCCTGAACGTTTCAATGAGAAGAAAATCATTGGTTGAATAATTGAAGATACATACCTTTGATTCGCCAGACTGGACTGTATATTCCATCAGGAATGTTGTCCGTTATATATTCCGCTGTCTTCCGCTGTTTCTCTTCTCTAGGCATTCCTCGTGTTAGCTTAGATGTGAACGTGAATATCTTCTGACGGAAATGTTCAAGAAATGTATCCTTGACACCCGTCTGTGTCTGTATCTTATTTGACTCCGTCTTCCCATGGATCTGCGTGGTCTTTGTGAAAATTGACTTGAGTATATCCATAGTCTCATCTCTTGTTCGCAAATTATGTTTCTATAGTAAACTCAGTGAGTGATGAGGAAAGAGGAGAACCAAGCTTACACTGAGGAATCGTTTTGCTCGATCTTGGAGTTGCCCCAGAGTTTCCTTGTTTTGACGACGACGAAAGGGAGTACTGTTTATGGATGTTTCGGATTCTCCCGCAGACTGACCCGATTCTACAGACTCCTGCTCCCCCTCATTTACTGGAGGCCGTGGAGTGCCCGCAGGTAGATCTTCGGTGTCACGACCCTTTACCCAGCAGCAGCGACAGAAGAACTTGCCCGCAAGTCCAATATGACAAGCAAATTCACTCTGCATTGGATTATCACCAAGCATGGCCAACACTGCAGGTATAAGCAGAACCATGCACCGAGCCTCAACATCCCATGCTCAAATCCCAGCTTTTTGTCCAAGTCTATCAAAACTTCAGTAAGATCTTCAAATCCTATAGAACGTGAGTAACATACTCGAGGTGTTCTACAACACCATCTAACATCTCCAACGGTGGTGCTAAATTAGACGTCGACAGGAAATGGATGTTGTTTTGACGGTGGACATGCTCCCGAGGTAGACCAGCCGCGGTGAAAAGAAAAGAGTTGTGTTTGTTCCATTTCTTCGAAACGTTGCCGGAAGTGTCATCACAGTAAAGCCACATTGTGAATGTAAGCACACGGTGTCCCTTTGCCTGTACTCGCCAGCGGTTGTGATAGTCATTACTTGAATCAGTGTATGTCCACGGGTGAATTCCAGGATCTTCAGGCTGTTCGCGTATACCTAGAAAATGTAAGATTTTTGGCATTGTGAAAGCAAGAAGCACCAACCAATTATGTTGCGAGGGTCATGAAAACCATCATCTTGAAACCGTTCCACCAGTTGCGGCAAAGAAAGTAGAAGGGCAGTGGTCGGAAATTGAACATGCTCCCACTTGTGAATAATGTATCCCTGGGCAGCAGGGACGACGTGAGCTCTCCATCCAATTCCCCAGGTTTCCAGCTCAGATTCAGCTCCGAGGCGGCGTCGCTGAAACCATCGAAAAGGAACAATGAGATCGCCTCGTTCACTGTCGAGTTGGCAGATCTCAAACGTGTAATAATCTTGCCTTCCGAGTCGCACCATGGGTGTGGCCAGATCTGGATCCATGTCCCGCCATGCTTGTGCTTGCCAGGCATGCTCGAGATGTTGGCCACTATCTTCATGATAGTGGTGAATATGCTTGCGGACCTCAGGATTAGCCATTTCCTATGTAAGCCTGAGTATTTTTGGATGCCATGAGATAAGTAGTACAGCTACCTGTCGTATGATGCCAGCTAAGTCATTCATATAATACACATGCCCAAGGGCACCTTGATGACGGGTCGTATTGATACCACACAGGGACTGAAGATATTCATCGATGCTTTTCATTACGTCGACGGAAGGGACATTATCGATACCAAAAGCACTCAATGCCCAGTTAATTATCTCCATCTGAGCATCGGAGAAAATCCCCCGAGGTAGATGTCGACATAGATCGAGGATACATGCAGCTTTGTCAGGCCATGGAAACCAGTCGGGATTTCCACTCTGGGAAGGCATCCGGGCACGCTGCTGACCAAAAGCTACAGGATCTTCTTCGTCAGCGATTTCCTCTGCAGAGCGGCAGGTTAGAACTTAGGGAAAAATTGGGGAGTTGTTTGATCACCGACGTACCAAGAATATCATGCTCCTCCAACTCATCCTCTGATTCTTCCAGTACGGAATCATCCAATAGATAGCTGTGTAGCTCACTGGCGAGCCTCTCAACTGCTAAGTCGCGCTCAGATGCGCGTAGATGTGTAGCATCGGCGTCATCAAAAACAACAGCATGAGACTCAGACCATGATGGGTCATCAAAGAGCTGCACATTGGTGTCGGAGTAGGTTGGAGATGAGCCTCGGCCCTGCATAGATTCTAGGATGTCTTCAACACTGTCCTGGACAAGTGTGCTGACTCGTGGGTTGGGTTGTAGGGGATTCGGTGCAGTCCAGTTCACGTTTGACTTCCATGCTGATAGAGCACTTTTGTGCGTTGCTGACTTTTCGTGCTTTCTGGCATTGTTACTGGTCTGGTATGAGCCTCGACATGCCAGGCATCTCCACCGATTACGGTGAGTACCAGTGCCAGCTTCCCATACTATATTGAATGATTAATTCATACCCAAGTCAAAAAGTCACGGAGAACAAACCATCGGGATTCGAGAAAGGATTTCTGAGACTAGTACTAGTACTAGCCATGACCTTTAAGAAAATACAACAAGGCGTCCACGATAGGGTTGAGATGCAGGGGCAGAGCTGAGATGCAGATGCAAAACTACGCGCGCCCGGGCTCGAGCGCGACTCGCAGAATCACAAGTGCAAAGCCAAAAAGAAGGTGGGTTAGGTATCCGGATGGCGGTGGTTGTTGAGTCGATTAGAAAGAGCACGCGCGCCCGGGATCGAGCGCAAATCGTGCAGTATCACAACCGTAAAGACAAGAAGATGTTGTAGTCGGGTTTGGTTTACAATGGCGGTGTGAGGCCTATGGGAAGGTGAAGAGAGAGCGTGGCAAGGCGTGGAGATTCACAAGTGTAAGCCAGGTGTAAGCCGAGAACGTTGAACGATTCGAACGATGGTGGTGGTACGAAACTGAGAGCCCTGGGCATCCGGTCCGAAAGCGTATGTGAAATGCCGAGCCGACCAATTTTAGTATAAACCCAAATCTGCACGGATTAAGGAATGGACCGGTTTCAATATTTGGTATTTCTACGGTAACTCAAGTTTTGGCTTCAAAGCGGTTCAAAAACACCATCGTACCATAATCAATATTTCCAGTTCATACTAAAAACAACATCGAGTTTGATACCGAACGAGGCCGTGGCCGTGTACGTTCAACTTCGTTCGAACCTTATTATATAGATGTGAATGGGGGACAACTCCAACTCTGGCTCTCCTTCTGGTCTCTCTTCCAATACTGAACCCAATTTAATCTGGACCTTAATTCACCCTTGTTTACCCCACAATATCCATGATTATGTGTTGGAGGAGATCTGTAAAGCTTTGGAAGGCTATCATGTACTCCATCAGGAAAAAGCCTTTGGCCTCAAAGTAACTTCAAGTTAACTCAGGTATAAACTTATACTCAGGTTACTCAGGTTACTCAAGACAACTTCAGTAACTTGAGAGAACTTGAGAGAACTTGGAGCATTTGCCTCTACTCAAGTTAGCCTGGTAAGATTCAGTTTGCTTGAAATAGCACAAAGTATAATATGTACTTATAGTGAGACAATGATATTTATGGTAGGGTGCAAGTGAGTACATCTACAAATTCCATTACTTGATAAAGGCTAAATGAGTATATTTGCAAGCTATATTTGAAGGCCTCAAAATGCCTCAAGGATGCTTATAGATAAATAGAAATAAAACAAGATTTGCAGTATTAGCTGTGAATAATGGTGAGCAGTCAGTGATGGTAAAATCAAGATCTTTTGATGAAGTATAAATGCATATTATGTAGGCCTCATTTGAGGACTTAAAAACGCCTCCAGAACACTTAGAATCAGATCAGAATACAATGAGATATTTAAAAAACAAGGTGCTCATTATAGATAATAATAAACAAGGAATAACTGGATAGTGAGATTCTTTGATGAAGTGCCAATGAATATGTTTAAAAGCCTTATTCAGAAGCTTCAGAACGCTCCCAAGATACCCAGAATTGAATATAAAAACAAGACAAAATATATAGAAAAGTGAGGTGCTAACTGCAATCAATAAGTATAATAAGGATTTTTTTATGAAATACAAAGAGATACATCTGAAAGCTTTATTTGAGAGTCTCACAATGCCCCCAGAATGTTTAATATTGAATGAGATTTAGACAAAGTATGTATAAAACAGGTGCTTGCCATTGAAAAATATGAACAGGCAATAATAACATGATGATATTAGCTGATGGAATGCAAGTAAATAAAATAAATAGCCCTCTTTCAGGGCTTCAAGATGCACCTAAGATCTCTAATAATGAATGAGATGAAGACAAGATATGCAGAAAAGTGACAACATAGTAATAAATCATGTGCAGGTCATGTGAACCAACTTTTTTGTTGCCTCTGGCATCGCTGTTTCCTTTTATATCTACGAGCAACATTTTTGTTTTGCTCACTGGCAATCTTTTGAGTTTCCTCAAAACTCAAACTGTTATTAATAGATATATTAACCTGATATATCTTACACTCAATATAGATGCCCTTGTAAAATAATCAGCTAAATTTTCATGCTTTTTTCTTACTAAAAGTTATATGGTCAGCAAGCTTATGTTACTCTCTGGGCGTCAAAGTAGGGCGTCAAAGTACTTGTCCCAGTACTTTGACGCCCAGAAACAAAGTCACATGATAGTTGAACTTATGTCTTGTTGATTTGTTTGACGCTTCTTGTCTTTATACTCTCACTATCCTCACTTTCACTCTTTCTTACTTTTTTTCTTTAAAGCTTAACAATTGTTACTGGATGCTCAGGCTATTGGGTAAGTATTTATTCAACTGCTTAGCTCACTTTATAACTAATATTAATACTCAAGGCATTCTCTTACAACGTAGCAGTCTATTTTATCCAAGTACAAGGAGGAAGGCATATAGGTTCCCAGGTGAGTTCTTATTCAAATCCCTTCATGCTAAGCTCAATTTAAAGCTGTTACAGGGTGTTAACTGGTCTTCAAACCGTATCTCCACTGCTCAAGGCATTCTCTTATAATGTGGCAGTCTATCTTATCCAGGTACCAGGAGGAAGGCATATAGGTTTCTAGGTGAGTTTTTATTCAAATCCCTTCATGCTGAGCTCATTTTTACGCTGTTATAGGGTGTTAGCCACTCCCCAAATCATATCTCTACTGCACCAGGTATTCTCTAACAACCTGGCAATCTATCTTACTTAGGTACTAGGAGGAAGGCATACAGGTCTCCAGGTGAGTTCTTGTTCAATTTCCTTCATGCTGAGCTCATTTTGGAGCTATCATAGGGTACTGTTTTTTACACTGCTTGAGTCTTTACTGTTACTGCTCCAGTCACTATACCTATGTATTCCTGTCATAAATTTGAAAAATAAAATGTCCTTATGCGCTTATACCAATATCTTCATCATGTCCTGAGTTTACTTGCTGAACTTGATATGAACTTAAGTTGCTTTGAAAGAAACTCAGGTGGTTCAAGTTAACTCAGGTTAACTTCAGGTTAACTTGAGGATGGGAAAAATCTGAACCTTGGCTCAAGCCACTCAAGTGAATTGGTTGACTTGACTGCCTTAAGGCAACCTATGCCACTAGGGTTGACTCATTCTGACTCAAGGCTATGGGGTATTTTCCTGATGTCTCTGTAGTGGAGATCGGAGCCTTCAGAATCAGAGTCGCCCATGCTGGTGTTATAGGACCTCGTCAATTGCAATATTCATAGAAAAACTGTCTAATCTTATCTATCCATGATAACCGGTTGTAACCGGCACACCAGGCGGACTTTGAAAAATCCGAGCATGGGGGTCCCTCAGTCCCTTGCTAGCAGGCTATTTCTTTTCGACTCTCAACTTCAAGTTACACAAAGATGGCCATTGAAAAACAGTACCTCTCTCGCCCCCTTTGTCCCTTCGCGAGAACTCGAAATCACAATTAGCGACATGGTCAATATTGAGGGGTAACTGTATTACATGGACCGTTCTTATCCGGTTGGCATATGGTACGCATTGCTTGAAATCTCTATATTGATTTTGTCTTCCATATTCGAAGCTTACTCGACCACCACCCCGAATAATGACATCCGTACTTTGTGCAAACAAGCATGTCGTGAGGGTACTCTTCCTCTTGGAGTTGATCTGTGAAAGGTGCAATGTGCTCCCAATCCTAACTTGGCATGGGCACTACTCACGCGCGGTCCGTTTCATATTCTCTGCCGCCCGTCTTCAATGCTTTCAAGTCCCGCCTGGCAGGTCTTCTTCTCTTCAGCGAACCTGACGTCTCTATTCTCTCTGTAGAATGCTCTCACACGCTCTGAAACGTTGTAGCTTCGTCATTGAGGTCGATGGTATAATCGGGATATTTTGGGTTAGTTTATGAGAGCTTGTGGAACCTGCTCCTTACGGTTTTCTGTTTCCGTTACAGTTCCCTTTACGGATGCTTTCGAAGCATGCACGAGAAGGACATCCGTCGTCCGACGACGACTTGCCCGCTACCTTCAATGCACAGTCCTATTGGCGTTTCAATGTGTCAGGCCCGATAGAGATCTTGAGCTCAATTTACCTTGAATCTCTTTGAACACTTAATCTGGGGCAAGTGTGCATTAGAAGGTGTAAAGATGAATGAGTCCTGCTTTCTGTTCATGTCAAAAGTCCCTCCCGAGAATCTGACGCCCATCCCGCAGATTCTGCTCACTCATGAATTCATTCATGTCGAATGAATAATGTTGCCTGAGACTGCTCCTCGCTATGCCTGCTACAATTTTCTCTTGCATCTTGTACCCTCGAATCCTCTCTGAGAAATGCGTAGGATAACCTAGGTTATCGTTTGTCGCTGGCGTGTGAGAAATCTTGCCGCTTTGCCCTCAATGAATTGTCATAATCACACTGACGGCGACGACAATAACCAGCGATACTATCTGCACTCATTCGATGACGTCCTTAGCACATTCAGTCCTATCCGCGGGTTTGCAAGCAAGAAAAGAAACCAAAACATCTTCATTCCGTCTCTTCAGAGTTTAATTTCCGGAAATCCCCTCAGAGGTGCTAGACTTGCTGTCGTTCGCCGCCTTGCGAAACAAGACTCCACGGTATGCCTGAGAGGTAAGGGCTTCGCCCTGCAGCTTGATGTTCAATGTGATTCAACCTTTCCCCCTGAAGAATCCGAACCTCCCGTAATCATGGGCTCCAAGAAACTTTTCTATGCCGAGACCGAGATTGTCTGGAGTAGTCGGTATGAATGAAAATGGAAGTATGTTATTATGAGTTACGAGTTGCGTGTGTTAAAAAAATTTGTGACCCCGCTCTAGAACATATCCCCTTCGACCTTTCCCGCTCTTAGTGCGGTCACAAGTATACTTGGAACGGCAGAAAGTTCATGCTTCGGCTCTCTCAAGTCTCAATAGAAGGACTTCTAGCTGGCTCCGGTTGCGCGACCTGCCAATTCAGAAACTCTCGTATTTTTCTCCCAGTGCCTAGACCCTAATCCTATAAACTTTTTTTCTTCCTCACGGAGACGCGCGCGCCATGCTGAACTGCCATATGTTCCGCGTGGTACCAGGTGGGCCCACTTGAGCAACAAGGTAGGCTTAACGGCTTTCGTGTCCAATTGTCCCTATCCTCAGCGTTCTGGGGCTTTCGCGAAGCGTTTCAATTTTGAAACATACAGGCTACTGCGATAAGTATATCGTTCGCTCACTTACTCACTTACTAATCGTATTCAATGTTCCAGGACCTCAGTATCTGAATTGTTTTCCCCGAAGATTGAGGGAAATTCTTCCGATGATTTCACGGTGAAGATACTGGAGGGCGATATTCAAAATCTGAATTCTTCCAATTTTCTGCGCCTCTTGAAATTAGAATTCGAGCCAAAAAGTACTCCGTGAAATGAACCGAGTCACACTAGACAATGGCATTACTGGCTGGTAGCAGAAAGTTCGTACTTACCAATTCTCACACCGTCGACAGCTGAAAGGTCCGTGGACTATGTGGTTGAAGGTTCAAGGGCCTGGAAGCAGTGCCTGCCGTTTTGACTGCTCTATTCATGATGTCGCTCCTGGTCGAGCAAATCTGAAATTAAGAAAACCAGAGTTCAAACTGTAGGGAATGTCTTCCTATCTTTGTTGAAGTTGTCGAAAAAACTGAGTACAACTGAATGTTCTTACTGCCGACACTCAAGCTGACCGGTCTGTTTCCTCTATCTAGTCACTTGCTTCTGTTCTGAAAATGCACAGTCTAGTCTCATTGGAAGCCAAAGAGTGTGAATGGTCTTGTCCTCGAACGCAGTTTTATGTACTACCCACATTCAAATACGAGCAGGGGGTCCAAGTTTTTTGCCCCCCAGTTGGATTCCCTCCCCCTCTGTTCATCAGATGGCTGTCAAGATGCTAGATAGTAGTCACGTTTGGACTTTATCCTGATGATTCCTGCTCTTTCGAAAATTTATATCTGGAAACCTGAATGGAATGGTTCCTCCCCATTTCGGAACTCAATACCTGAGCCTCCTGAATCATCATTGGCTATCGACCTTCATGCGATTGCAGTTGTACTGGAATGTTGTACGTATCATCATTTTTGGCACTGCTGTCTTAAACTGTTACTACTGCCGGGGAGTCATTGTGACTAGTCCCGCTGATTGCACTAACTGTAAACCCATTGATTAAATCATATACAGTACGAGGGCGCATCTGTGAGACGTATCTCGGACATGGCGGCAGCACTAATGTCGATGAACCCAGATACAAGATGTTTATGCCAAATACACGGATGAAGAATTTCCAGTGGTAACATCGAAGCTCTTAAGTTATAACCATCAGTCACTTATCTGCCAGTTTTTGCCAATGAATTTCGTAGTTTCATAGTGACGAGCAAGGACTTGCAACTGTAGTGTACACTGTTCGCCTTTCAGACCAGTCTCCTCGTGAATATGAAAAGCTATCAATAAACACATGAAATGCTAGGCATTTCTCGGATTATCAGATTCAGAGAGGATGAGTCTGCGTACAATGGAGTTGACATTAGTGGCCACACGATTACATCGAGTCTACAGGACCCGCGTGCATACACTGATACTAAGTGCTGAAGATGTTGATGTATAAATCGGAGCCATCCTGTCAGCCTGAGCTATGGGACCGCTGTATATTTTCCCGAGCCTTCCGACAGCCTCGTAGCCGGAAACCGTAACGCAAGCTTGGCCCGGAAGTTGTGAATCGTTTCACAAATTCGCTTGAAGTACGCAGCGCATTCGATTGCAGTAGTACAACTTCAAGCAAGTTTTTCGTCGGTACAGTATTAATTTCCGACAAAATGGAGCACTCGCCATTGCACATGTAGCGGCGTGTGATATGAACTGAAGCTAACGGAACCCCTCCCCTCAAGATCAGCCTTCGTTGTCCCACCATGCCACACGCTGTTTGTCAAATTTGGTTGGAGCTTAAAATTCTGGGAACAATGCGCTGCCAGCGAACGGAAGACGCTCGAGTCGAACTTCAACTTGGTAGAAACGATCAGAGTGACCCCTAAATGGTACTAGAACATGTCAATATTTCATGACTACTTCCAATGAATTCATATACAATTGGCATGCACAGGATAATCGCGCCCCCTGCCAGCAGTGGCGTCTTCTAAAATTCTCGGGCTCACCGCACTACGTACTGGACGAACGCTTCCTTGAAGTTCCCAGCGCTTCCCCCGATGTTCAAGCCGGCGGGTGCCTGAAAATGGAAAACTTTCCCATAGCGTCAGTCTGAGTCACTTACTATTTTCCTTCCTTCCTTCCTTACTCTTAGACGACTCGGACGCTCTAACTTCTTAAAAAACGTCCCAAGTGTCCTGTCGGCCACGTTCAACTGAAGGGGTAGATCGGTCAGCGTCCAGCTGAGAAACTCGACCACTTTGATCAGCCGAGTGAACGATTACATGGCAGTCTTGAAAAGTTTCGAAATATACTTAGAGTGAGTATCATCTGTATACGTTACGGTACTGTCAGTATGCTCAACTTCAAGGGATTCCGATGTACAGGCCTATTTTGGTCCGACAGTTAGAGCGAAGAACTCAAAAAATAAACAACGACACGGCCACGGTCACAACATGACTCGTCGCGTTTGTTCACGCATTCAAACAAATGGCGAGTCGGGTCAAGGGTGAGTAACTCGCATTATCAAAGTTCACCTGCGACACCATGTAGGTCTTCTCTGTGAATTACAGTCATGATATGAGACAATCCGCCTTGCAAATACATACCAGCAACGGGTGCTCATAATGGGCCAGCACATACGAAGATCGGCTCATACTAGTATCTCGGATATCGTGACACGTTTTTCGTACTCGAACTACTACATCAAAATAATGCTTGAGCTAATGTTGTTCAAGGCAATGGACTCCGGTTCCGTCTCCATCTCCGTCTTTGTCTCGTCTACGGTCTTGCTCAATACCATTGATTGAACTTGTGCTCGAACTATATTACATGAACTTGGTGCACTGGTGAGAACCTTTCCAAGCACACAATACTCCGAGAGTGCTGTTTACGAGCTGACTCAGTAGAAATCGGATCTTGTCAATAGTTGAACTATACAGCTCTCAGTATGCTGTATTGGCCGCATTGGTTCATTTCCGTATTCAGGAGCTTCTGGGACGGAGGTATACTATGACCATGTCTACACTATGTATGCAACAAATGAATGTGAGTGTATCAGACTACCTTACTGGCAGACTTGACAATGTTCTTTCTTCTACGGGAATCCAGAACCGAGACCGAGTTACCTTGGGAAGTGCAAGACGGCGTGCCAAATGATAGCGCTCTGTAGTTGTTAGTTGTTAGAATCGTGTTTCGAACAGCATGCTCAATGGACTCAGTTGAGACGAGCAGTCAACACAGTACTAGTGAGTAGTATTGCTCTTACTAGTATCTAAGAACCTTATCGTTCCTGTGCGTTTCAAGAACATGGAAAGTTTCTATCGCGGCTTGGGTTAGGTCGAATTGCAACAATCGCAATCGCATGTGTGTCTAAACTGTAGATCCTTTGGCAAACGATCTTTCCGGACAAAGTGGGGAGACATTTGGGATCATTGAGACACATAAAATATCGCAACTACATCGGCAAGTACTGACCTACACTACGATAACGATGGTACAGGATTAGACACAACCTAGCGCGACCCGCATGAACATATCAGCAGGTAACTCGAAATAGACAAGTACGTCGCCTATGTCGTCTTGGAGCGCGATTTTTGTGCTGTAGTGTTTCACCCAAAACCATTGCCCCCCGTTACTTACCTGCTGACAGTGATTGTTTGCGAATCCATCGTTTGTAGAGTATTCCAGAATTATTTCGCTCAAATTACTTCGCCTGAAGCTACTAAGGAGTATTCAACAGTACTACATAGATTATATATTGACTGGGAATTAGTGTGACCACCAAAACGTGGCTCGCTTAGATTTTCCAAGGGTCGCTTCGACAAAATCTGACAATCTTTGGCAAGGTTGTCAAATTGTAAAAGACTATAATTCTAAGTCAGTTTCTGATTCTTTGATATCCCAAGTTATGGAGGCTGGAGGCATAATGATTGTCGACCAAGAAACCATAGAAGGGACCAAGTCCCAACCACCGGACGAGCGGTTTGCACGAGTGCTAGAGATTGGGATACATTATACATACTTCATCCGAAAAGACCCTTCCAAGTTCCTGCTGACTTCTGGAGCGCGAGAAATACGCCACAGCCCCAAGAGGTGAATTTGCTTTTTAGCGACTGAACTTGCTACCGTAAAGTCGATAGGAGTCTGCAGGAAGAATGGTTAAACTGTTTTGCTAAAGAGCGTATAACCTGTATAAACATGAAACATCGAGGCAGGTACGAAGACGTACGAGGTCAAAGCCTCAAAGCAACGAGGTAAATAACACAACTGAGAGCGAAAGCTGCTGTGGTTTCGAGGATTGGGGCCAACGAATTTGGCCTCACAAAGCAAACTTCCAACTCCGAGCGTGAAAGTATAAACGAGTCATGACAAAGGAGGAACAGGGTCACCGGTTGCGCGCGCAATTGGCAATGAGTCGGGACTCGGCCTCAGAGGGCCCCAGGCGGTATGGATAACGTTCCCGCAGGACCTTCATCCTTGACTCCTCCATTCAAGAAATTCTGGAAAAAATCGGAGAAAAATACATATAAAAAATAAAAAACATAACACATACATTTCTGAATTGTGGAAATTCCGGAAACAATGTCCGACGCAGATAGTCCTTTCCTCCGTGTCCGAGGGAACCCATTCTATCGCGCGATCGACGAATCAATTAATATGCCGACGGAGGTAATTTGCAAGGATTATGTGTATTGAGAAGAGCGACCAGGGGAAACTTTGCAGCCCGCACAGGGGTCAGAAGACGAAGGACTGTCTTCATGCAACATGTAGCAGCATTACGCAGTCTAACCAACGATGGCCTCTTACAGGAGACAGTCCTCTCAAGCAACTCCCGGATCCGTAGTCACCAGGAGGTGTCGCCTGACCTTCGAAGCCGCCTCTACGACGAAACGAAACGATAACGGAACCACGAGACGTTGGCGGTATCATGGCGGGATTTCAGCACCCCGCGGGGCCCCAGAGGGCTCTCTTCATCTCGGTTAAACACAACTTGAGTGGTTTACTATCAGATAAGAAATGTTGAGGGAAAAACGCAATGCCAAGGCAGACTTTTGGAGATCTTGACGGTCAATGGTCGCGCAATATTCGCGCCAGCCGGCGTATTATCCTGGAACCAATGACCTTGAAGGTACACCGATAAGGAGGACGGGGACGATACTAAGACTTCCGTCGCTCCGTTGCGTTGTTGAAAGTAATATTCCGGCGAGGTCTAATAATTTTTTGCAAATTTCGGGCTGAACTAAGATGAAATCGGGAAAACGGAACCAAAATGAAAGCTCCTGCCACAATGACGAAAGTGAGGCAGAGAGGCATATACACGCCACAGTTGAACTAGGTTGAAAGCACTGCTAGTGAGGGGGGAAAGAATTTGAACGTCGTACTCACTAGTAGACGATCCCGGGCATTCCTTGAATGAAATCCGATATACACGAAACCGAATCAGCACTGCAAAGAGCAAAAACGAACGAAATATCTTCATACCAAACTCGTCCAAGTGCAAGGATTGATAACAACACAACGCCCTAACGATATCGATGTGGGAACCCTAAACACCGTTTCAACACCGATGACAAGCATAGCATGCCATAGCCCCCGAGACTAACGCCCATGTACATTGCTACTATAACCATATATCCAAGTTTCACGAATAGCATTGGCAGGCAGAGCATTTTGGTTTGGAAGCTTCGCTCATCCTTTCATTTGAGATCTTCGATTTCTTTCAAGCTCAGGTCACTTGAGGGGCTGAAGAGGTCGGAAGGTAATGACGTTAGAAATATAGATATGCATATTTGGAAAGTCAAAGAAACTCGCGAGACCTTCGGTGCTCAATAATTTGCGAGAAAGAGAGACTGCTACGTATGCACTCACACTTTCATGGCATGCAACTTGCATAGTCTTCGGTGCTCATTAACGTCTAATCGTCGAATGGAATCGCAAACGATCGTAGGACTTCCTTTGCAGCGACTTCGGCATTTACTTATTGTTCGGTGCTCGGTTGTCGGTGCTCGGAAGTTTCCTGTGAGAGCAAAGAGAAGCGAGATTTGCTGTTTGTGTGAGAACAGGGAGACCTACATACCAAAGAGTGACTTTGGTGGGTCCTGAGTGGGTCGTAGGATACACGGGAGGAGTCACGGATAACGAACGGGAATCCGAAGATCAAATCAGAAGGATACTGCACAGGCTGGACACAGAACACGGAGAGGAATTACAATTCTAGATTGAACGGAGACCCAAAAAACTTGAAACTTGAAAGGTGCTTGTAGAGAGAGGAAAATGCGATGTAACGTTGAATGATACATCATTAGTCGATCCAGATCGTAGAGACAGGATGAAATAGTAGATCAACATCCGTAGAAGACCACTAACTTTGGTCGATGGCTTTGGGGAAGGCGATGGCTGGAATACAGTCAAGTTGCCGGAGCAGATATTGCCTGGAATATTCGGTCTCAGTAGTTCCGTCTAGTAGGTTGGACGCCGCATGAATAGGACTACCTATGATAACACACTAACAATAGGCTGTATAAGGGCTTGGAAGCTTTGGTTCATATGCTGAAGCTAACTGACCGACGATGAAGACGCGGGTAGCAAACAGTTTCAGAGACGACGTACCAGGGAATCGAAGCTTCTGGTAAATACGCCACACTGGGTGTAGAGGAACGATCTGGGGAGAGAGTGCAAGAAAAGACTTATTCCGGCCGAAAGAATAAAGTTGCCTGCCAGTATGGGGAAGGAGAATCACTTGGACGTTCTAAAGATGGAGAGGAAATCAATATGGCTGTAGCTGTACTAGCGCACAGCCCAAAATTAATAAAGCAATAGGTGGTTGAAGATAGCGGAATACGGAACGTCGATGGATAGAGCAATGTGCGTGCGTACATAGTAGATACGTTAGTACTTGCGCATGTGGGTCACTTACTGGGGTGCGATTAGAGGCAAAGAAACGTCTGCGAAACCGGTGTAGGGATAAACACGAGGAGACCTATGCACACAGCCCGAATGCCATGACACGTTAGATGGCATTGGCTGAAAGAAAAGTGAGTTTGTAGGATAATGATTCATGAATACTCACTAGCCTCGTTCCACCGCCGAACCAAAGGAACGGCGTGTGGGAGAACTGGTTGAGCTTGGGGTCATGGTAAAAGACCCCGAGAAGTGTATGTCCCTGGAAATAAATTTTGACTCCGGCTGAGCGGTCACGAGTATACGTAAATAAACAAAAAAATAATATGAAACTAGAGCAAACAAAAACACAAACAAGCTTTCCAATTGGAAAGCGTCCTTATCGCATCTGAGATTCAGGACGTTTTTGTGTGGTCGTGGAGTGGCAGATCTCGATTGCCTTCAGGTATTTTTTCCTGTACGTACAGAAAAACAACTCCCACTGACCCCGGAAACCAGAAGTTGCTTTCAGTTTTGTCCGTGGACGTATCAGTTTTTATGTAGCTGAGAGACCACATTCGCTGTCTTCAACACCGCCATGCGCACGGAAATGTGCGGTAGGGGGTGAAAAAAATAGAAAATACGGAAAGGGCGCAAAGAAGAAAGAAAGGAATAACCAATTTCTTAATTCAACTGTTTATCCCACCCGGAAAAGGAAACGGGTCCCAAACCCAGGGCTCACACGGCAAATGCAAAAGGGTTCAAAAGCTCGCGGGTCCTTATAAGTCACCAAGGGACAATTACCCGGAAGGAAGAAGCGACATTTTTTTTCTATCTACACTTCTCCTCCTAGTCAGCTAGCTGCTTCTGCTTCTTTCAACAATGCTCTCTGACATGGACACGCTCTCCTTTGACGGTTACACGTCCTACTCGGATTCTTCTGCCCCACGCACTCCATCGCCACGGGCCGATCCTGCTTATCCTTCCCCCACTCAGATATACGACGATGAGGCCAATGCTGGTGCTCCATCTGGCTACCGAGGTAGTCTCCTCCAAGAACTCTATGGCCGCGAAGAGGAGTACGGTAAACAACAACTTCAACAACAACACCAGCCGCAACACCCACAAATGCCACCAACTACTTCTCACCCAACCATGCCTCGTCGCGCCACCTTTCCCTATGTTCGTCATGATGCGCCTTCCTATCCTCCTTCGTACGACAACTACGAAGAGTCGTATGTTGTGCCATCGCACGGTCCGTCCGGACCGGCAGCGTACTACCCTCCTCCTCACAACCCGTACCTTCAGCAGCAGCACCAATCGCCACACCACCATCATTACGGCCCGCCGTCCTCCGGGATGTTGCCAGCCCCAGGAATGGGTGGAATGAGTGGTATGCCCGGTATGCCTATGGGTCCCTATGGCCACATGCAACCCGTTATGCCAATTCAACATACCGACGATGCTGCGAGCAAAGAGACTCAGTACCTTCGCCGACGGTGCTTCAACTGCCATACGACGGAGCCACCTTCCTGGCGACGGAGTACACTCAACCCAGGCAAAATCGTTTGCAACAAGTGTGGCTTGTACGAACGTACCCATCTTCGACCAAGGCCGCTTCGCTTTGACGAGCTCAGAGCTGGTGGCAAGTCGCGTAAAAACTCGCTTTCGAACGGTAGCACCGGCGGAAGCCAAAAGACCAGCCCAAAAAGCCCAGGAAAGAGCCTGGTGAAGAAGGAAAGCGTCGATGTCAATCTTGGCAGGATTGGGGGCAACAGACGAAGCAGCGTCTCTAGTAGTGCTGGTTCTGGCAGTGATTGGGATGACAATGGTGAGCTTCTCTTCTTAACCTACCTACCCTTTTTTCCCCATTTTTTGTTGTTTTTTCTTGTCTTTTTGTTATCTTCGTACAATTTGCCAACATCTTTCCGGTTTCTCCTGCAACCAGCCCAACAACCTCAACTGTACCCGCCTCAGCACGAAGCCCAATACTCGTACGACTCGTCATTCGTTCCGTCCAGTGGATACGTGACTTCCTCGCCTCCTACCGACTCGCCTACGTTCGGTTCGCCTGCTGAACTGTACGGCTCTCCTTACACCCATGGAGGAGGTTCGCCATATCACCAACAACCTGCGTCACCTTATCATCAATCTCACTCATCAGCTTCCCCGCCCGATACCACTCACTACGACTTGAAGCTTCCTCCCATCATTCCCGAGGAATCGACACCAACCAAAAGGGCATCGACTTAGGACCTTGTATTGCTAAATCTTAGAGAAGAAAAGAAGAAACCAGAATCTATTGCTTCAGAATACCAAAAATCACCATTATACCTGCATCCATCCCATTCCCCTTCATTCTTTTTCGTTCTCCTTGTGCTATTTTTCCTCCTTTGCCCCACGTACATAAAGTATTTATTACTATATTTGTCGGCTATCTTTCTGTGATTTTTTTCTTTCCATTTCATCCAAACGCGAACATGTATTTTTTCTGTATCATTATATCCCTCTCTCTTTGTGTTTACTGTCTGCGCCGTGTGTCAATCAAAATGCTGATTATCCTGTTCTCTTTCGTGTGATATAGCCTCAATCTACAGCTCTGCAAATAACTCCGGCTACAACTCGCCTGCAGGAATGCTCGGTCACCAACAATTGCCTTCCTTATCTCCTCAACCACCGCACTCAGGTTTGAACTCTGGGTACAACAGCAATGACTTTGCATCTACCAACTCACCTTCGCCGCCGTTGAACTCGGTAGGTATCAGATTACCCAACGCACCGCTCTCGGATATCGCAGAATACCGCACCCACAGCAATGATAGTGTCGAATATAGTAACGGCGAGTATATCGAATACATTAACAAGGACCCGGAAATAGCGTATCCGGATACTTACGAAGATTCGTACAACAACTCTTCATACAACTCTACCTCCATATCGCCCTCACCTCATCCACCCACTCCACACTCGCTTCCGCTCCCACTCAGCGCTACCAACTCACCCTACTTGGGCTCTTCTCACCTCGCATCTCCACATCTAGGCTCCCCCCATCTCGGCTCGCCAGGAAACATGATCCCTAGTCCACTCGCAGACGCTCAGCTATCCGCTGGATCTAGCTCGAACGGAAGCACTAACACTCTACTAGAGACCCCATCGTCTGCTTACTCTGCCTCGGTTGAGATTCTGAGCAGCCCAGACTCTGCGAATAACGCGAAGACGATGACGAGGTCGCCTTCGTTCGGTAGGGACCTTCTCGCGCCTATCGGATCTGGAGGCGGCGCACGCAATAAAGCCTACACGATAAGCACGCCGTATGAGGCGTATTTGAATGCTTCGAGGGAGGAAAGGGATCTGAGGATGTTATATCCTGCTCGTGAACGAAGTGGGTCGGTGTCGTCTGCTTACTCGACCAGCTCTGCGAGCTCGGCGCATTCGTCGCGTGCGTCTTCGATCTTGAACTCTGTTCGCTCGGTGCATGTGCCATTGCCTGAGGTTGAGGGCGATGGTGGTGATGTGTTGGGTAGTGTAAGTGGGTCGATGAGTGAGATGCATATGGGGTTCAAGCATGATTCTGAGGTTCGTTCGAACCAAACTTTGGATCCTTCCATCTTGAATGATGAGAGGGTCTAATGACTGCGTGAAATTCGCGGTATCTATCGCTACACCAGACTCTGCTCATACTCGATACCTCAAAAGTTTCGCGAACAAAAAATTGGACGATGACAATCTTAAACCGAGCTTTGGACTCCGTATGTATATTTTTTCTTAGCATTTGTTGGATGCGCATATCTTTATTGTCCCTTCGTTCACTTCGCTCTGTTGCTCTCTCTTATTTATTGCTAAGATTATGCGCAACACCTCCACTTTTCTTCATACTAGATTCTACGAGGAAGTTATACAATCCTCCATTCCGCTGTTGCCTCCCCTCATCCTTATGGCCTTCCCTTTGTTCGATCTCACCCACAGCCCAATTGATCTTTCATCTCATCTCGTCGGCCGATCTCATATCCCTTCGTTTCTATCCACTATCTATTATCTGTTATTGCTTCCTTTCTGTCTCCCTTTTGCTTTCCGCGTTCACCGTTGCCGTCCCTTTGCCTTCATTGGTCCTCTCCATTTCTGCGAAACCAACACCTCCCTTCCACCTACACTTACGCAAAGGTTCTTTCTGTCATTTTCTTCGTTTTCATTTTTGCCTTCCCTCTCTCGTTCCCTTATCAACCGCGCCACACACAAACGAGCCTGGGTTTTCTCCGTTTTCTCAGGTGAATATACGAACTATTCACTCTCTTCATTTATTTAGGCGTCGTTCGCCCTCTGTTTGTGCAAACTTCTCTCGTTCACAAGACTTCTTCCTGTGTTCCGTTCGGCTTCATCTCGTTTTTCTTTCGCTTTTCACATCAGTTCTGTGGTGTTGTAATCATATCATATGAGTAGAGGCCGGAACTCATTTTACTCGTTCTGGTTTTTTGTTCACATCGTTGTTAGTTTGCCTTTGATTCCTCTGCTTTGCTGTTGTTTCTGCTCCCGGTCTGACTTCTGACCTTTGTTTTAGAGAAGTTCTTTCCTGCGCCCACAAAAAATCTATCAGGCCACACTTTTTTGTGTTTTATTTCTGTATATGTTCCTTGTTCTTGCTGTCGTTCTCGTCTTGCTGTATGTAACCCTTGTTGTGCCAGTATGTTGTAACTCTTGATCTCGTCATAACTTATATGTTTTTCGGGTGTACCAAGTAGTCAAAACAGTGTACGTTTACTATCTCGTGTCTCTTAACTCAAAAAATCTATTCGTCTAGATTTCCAGTGAACAAATGACCATCCACCTCATATATCTGGCTCAATGCATCTGCGACAAAACTCGCACAGTGAACCCGTTAAATTCCTGCTGTTCACCAAACGTTACTGTAAGCCATTCAATTCTCTGCAAGTCCTACATACGCGCGTCCTTCCACAAGAAGTTTCCTCTTCTCTCAGTGTTTTCCAAGTTCCAGTTCCGAGGGATACAAACATGAACCCCGAATGTAATACCCACATACACCAGACTGAGATCCTTCATTGATTCAACAGCCGCTCATGTACTACCGACCTGTGCCCGACAAGTCAGTGAACTGTGACTCCGAGCGCTCCTAGGTGCCGTGCCAGTAAAGCGTGTCGGGAGTGTTTAATATAATTGCTTTGACACCGTCTTTCCAGAATCCTTTATGTACATAGTCTCTTCTCTTTTGCTTCTGAGTTCGAAAATACATATGAATAGCTTTCCCGAGGGACTATTCAAGTTGCCTCCAAACCGTTCCAGCTAAGTCATGCAATAGTGAATGCTCTGATAACACGGTAATATGTCCAAGAACCTATATGTTTGTAACAGAGAGTTCATACAGCCTTTAAAGCTCATACTACACGGCGACACAAAGCCCCGTTGGTTCCTAGATATCACCTCAAGTGAGACTCCAGGGTACCGCTGCAGAACTGATAGATGGCAGCCTGTTTGAACTAGAGACCAATGCGACGAAACTTGTTGGAGAGGTCCTTTACATAAACCCTCAGTTTCTTGCTACACTGCCATGTTTCAATCAAGCTGCAAAGCAAACGATCAAGAACAACCGTTGTACCTCAGGTTGACCTATCATGCAAGCTGGTAGCGTAGGGGTACCTGAGGAGTGGGAATTGGAGGGCTTGGGAGCTCCATCTCGTCAGGTCTGCCAGTCCAGTATCCCCCTCTTGATAACGAGTGGCAATCGCAATGGTATCATGCTATGGTTTCTGGACAGGCCTAAATGAACCGATACTGCTCCAACGCCTCGAGCTCATAGTGTACTATTACTTACATAGTTGTCTAGATCTTGTAGACCTTACTTAGAAGCTATAAGACCAGAAGCTAGACAATCTTGACTAAGAACAGAGCGTGCAATGTGTCAGTCGGCACCGGGACTGATAGCAAAGTTGGAAATACCTTTCGAGCACCAGTCGCATTTTACCTAGATATCCAAATTCCTCTCGGATTCTTCCGTCGCTTGATTAATCGACCATGCACATTTGACAGGACAAGGCAGAATGCTACAATGTATGTTGAGCTCAGTACTATCGTAGTCGGAGGTTGAGTTATTTCCATGCTAAGAGACTAATCCTCTCTTGAGCTCGCTCGCACTAGTAGTAATCCCTAGTATTTCCGAATTTACCAAGTCCGTATGCACATCTCAGGACACCCGGGGCTCGGGGTGGGGCATACGTCGGAATCACACGGTGGCTTCTTGGCTTGAACTCTCTTTAAAATCAGGCTCATAGTTCCTGCGTCTATATGCGGACAAAAGTATCCGGCTTAGACATCGTGACCGTCTCCGACTACGTCCTTCCCGCACTAGGCTGTGGCGGCGCTTCGTTGAATGTCCGACTGACAGGGGGCCATTGCGCTATAACAGCTTGGGGGTTGAATCAGCAAGTTAACAGCACCTCTGGCTCGGGAGGAGAGCTTGGTGTTATTAGTAGCTGTAGGTAATATAAAGTAGATCCGAGGGAAGTCAATGATTACCGAATTTCGTTCTCAAATCCAGCTGTAATAACATCTGCGAGCTCGCAGCATGAAGAACGAGAGAGAGATTTATCACTATCTATTATCTGATGTTATCGATTACTCAGTGGCAGACGCATTGAATTCTGGCCTGCGGTCGCTGCTTTGAATTAAATCAAGCATTCTCACTACTACTAAGTAAGCCTGGGATCAGAAGCTTGTGCTTTACGGCCAGGATGTAGTAAATGCTCTCGTTTCCTATTGTATATGCTACGAGCATTGGGTCATCGACTCGCGTGAAATAGCATGAGAGGCGCTCCCAAACACAACCTTCTTTTTGATAACTCGAGCTAGAAGATTGTACCAAAGGTGCTTCGCTCCTTTGGATTCAAACTTGCTGTCAGTAGCAGTGGCAGATACTGCTCGTTGAATATTCCACTTTCTTCGCTCGTTATTGTTTGAAATTGATGCGCCCCCGCCGTGTGTTTCCAAAGAAAGGCAACTAGGCGCCCATACCGTCACGACGTCATTGCACAGCTTCAGTCTGAAGTCCCATCATTTACTTGCGAAGAATCATGAAGATCTACATTCTAATCTGTTATAAACCGTATGACTGATGAAAGCTTCAATGGAGACTTACTAGAAGCCTGCGTCTTGACGCTGTGGGCTATTGGCTACAGAACAACTTCTCGTATCCAGTATGTAAATAATCGCAATTCGATGTATTATCGTGACCATTTTGAGAGCCGGAGACCGATGAAATAGTGCGGTGAGCTCGGAGTTAGTCCTTGGAAGTGAAGTCTCGAATTTCTTGGATCAACCGTTCATTGAGTCATATAATAAGCTGAGACTGAGTATGCATTTTGAGGTACTAACGCCCACACAAAATGTGCTTCTCGCCGCGAAGCCCGAAGTACTAGGTCTTATTCGTGAAGCCGAGACAGTTACGGGCGGCCAGTGTATCATATGCAGAGAACGAGTTCCATGCTCGTTATCTGAAAAAGATTTGAATGTTAAAACAAACAGAATAGGACCCCTGTAAAGCTTTATTCAGGGGGGAAGGGGCTGGAGCTTCCCACTACCAGCGCCGTATATCCATTGTAATGCTGGGAGATATCCATGGGTCAGCTTCTAATACCAAGCAGTTACCTGTTTATGGCTCCATTATGCTCATTGAAATCCGATAAGCCACAGTTTCATGAACATACCGAGTTACACCAGGTTCTGCAAACGGTTTAAGCAGCCTCAAGGCGTACTGGTCTACAATTGCGTAGCCAATCAGCTGATAGTTAATGTAGAGTGCCCCACCGTAGTGAATCAAGGACCTCGCGGATACAAATTTTTAGCGCAGTGCTAACACACAATCGACAGTGTTCACTTACCGAAATTATCTGACCTGAAGTGAACATATTCATCCTTACATTTGGGAAAAGGAATCGGACCTGTGCATGGAAAACTCCACCCACAGCACCCACGAATACCCGGGTCATGTTTATGTTCAAATTGCACAAACGTTTCAGGGATAGTTTGAGTGACCGACTTTACTGCGAATTTGCCAGGCTTTATCCGAAGCGTCCAAAGCTTGTAGAGCTCAGGCAAAAATAGACAGCGTGATGGACATTCAACTCGAAATATTGACTATATTCTTGCTCAGGTTATTCATCTGAGATGCTACTCCAAAGAACGGAGCTTTCTACTCAGCGCGAAAGATTCTCTGTCAAAGCCATTTTGGTGACAAACAGAACAGTGACTAGTACTTCCTCACCTCATATGATATGAGGTGTCATACATGAAAAGTCTTCGATATGTGTACGTCGGCGCTTCGCTGAGTCTTATTTGACAAGACGTCCTGGACAAGTGCGTGAGATTCCATGGCTCTGGGTTGGAAGGAGGAAGACTTCTCGCTTCTCGCTCTCCCGCGGCCCCGCCCAAGAAGTAGCTCTGAGCACCGTGTCATCCGGACTCGAGAACTGCGAAGCCAGTACGTAAAATAAGGAGAGGGGATAAGATTTTATCACACGACGTCGGTGCTTGAACGTGAAAAGCTTCAGCCCCTTCCTCGTGAGACTTGGATGTGCTTCCACAATAGACACGGTGTTCGTCATATTCCAAGTGAGCTGTGGGCTCGACGCATTCGAGATTCGAATGACTAGAAGTGGGCAGATTCGTCGGGGAGTTCGCGTGAATATTACCTGTGAGATAGTAGTCTGAAAATGTGGGTGTTTTTTTTCCCTGAACGGCTCTTCGCACACCGGACTCGGATGGCAGGTTATGGCAGATGATTGGTATATCGATAGTGAATCTGGCGGGAGACATTTTCCGTAGAAGGAACCGAACACAAAGAGAAATGCCAGAGTCTAGATGGGAAGACCAGTATTAAATTGAGTAAGCACCTAAAGCTCAGACCTCAAGTTGGAGTTCGAAGATGACAGGCAAAACTCGACCAATGCTTGCTCTAAACATCTCTAAACATGACGGTCATAGATCTCATTAATTGACACTTAATGAAGCAGCAAGTTCAAACTTACTTCGGTACCAGCGCTCATTGGAGTTATACAACTAACCAAAAATCGAGTAAAAGACTCAAACACGAAGAGTTTTGAAATGACGGGAATAAGCACTCCGAACTCGGACGGAATACGGTAGCATCATCATCATCATCCATGCATGATGATCTGCACAGGGTTGGGGCATTGTTGGCCGATCGAGGCTGAAAAGGCAGTACTTAGCGTTTCGTGCAGCAAAACAAAGATTTTAGTACCCACTAAAGCCTAAGCTCGAGAAAAGTCCGAGATGTGGATCAGTGGAGGCTGACACGATAGATACTATTCCTCGAAATTTGTATGAGCCAAGTCACAAAGCATCAGTTAGCGTTGGAAGAATGGACCTAACTCTTCTCCACATAATATAGTACACGGGAGCATAATGTCCCGCTGTCCATCATGGATACATGAAAAGCTAAACGTGCGGGAAGGTGCCTTTGAGTGCGTTTGGCAGGCTCCTGGCTGACATTCACTACCATTTGGGCTTCAGAGAGCGATTTTTGAGGTTAGAGGGTGCCAGCGGGGCTTGACGAAGAAAGCTTTGTAGCAATTTCCGAAAAACTCAGATGAATTCAGCCAAAAGAATTTGAAGACACGAGAGGACAAGAGAGTTTGAGGCAAGGATGAGCAAGAGCGGCGCTCGGAGCGTCGGCAAAGCGGCATCCCGCTCAGTCACGTTTCACAGCCGGATCTCAACTTCAACAACCTTTCAACAACAACCATGAAGAACGACAACGACAACGACGAAAGGTCCAAACGTCTCTCTTTGGCTGGGCAATCTACGCTATCTGTCGCCTCTCTCAACTCCACATCCTTGGAAATCTGTGAATTGGTCTACGGAGAGCATGGTGCTTCGTATGATGTTCTTGAACGATTCTATGAAGCAAGTGCAAGTGAGCTATGGTTCTCCGCAGTAGAATGATCTCTGACCTCTTTCTATCTCCAGTGTGAGTTATACATCTACCCCTTTATATGTGCCTGTATACCCATCTTCGACATGTTCAGGTACGAGAACCCGCTGGTAACCACCACCTCGCGAACAATGCTTACTGATATCCTTCAAATCTCTCGTCAATTGAGTGTTGTTGATGTTCCGCGTCCGCTGGCTGTAGTCTATTCGTTCTTCCGCTTGCAAGCTCCCGACTACTTGAGCAGTCCTTGGATCCGTGCACTAAGAGCTTGGACAGAAATTGATGATATTTGTGAATCCGAAAGCTTTGGTATATATCTTCTGTTTCATTTGTCTCTATTTACTGAAACATCGAACAACTATGTAGACGGTCATCGCAAAACCATCGTCGAACATACGCTGAACATCTTGGTCTTTCCCGATTTACATACTGACACTGGAATCACACCAGCTCGACTCAATTCGTTCCCTGAATCAGGTCCACCCACCCCGACTTCCCAAAGACCTTCCTCACATCCTATCCATCCTTCTCTTCCTATACCTGGAACATCACTGACCGTTCCTTCACCGTTTCATCTTAAACTCCGCATTATCACTCGCCTTTCCTTCAACGAACAAGGCCGCATAACCCACCACAGAGATTTTTGGGACGTGAAAGACGTCATGGGCCTCGTTCCAGGGGTTTCGTTGGCACAGTGGATTGGGTCAAGATTGACTGCGAGGGGATTGTCATACGCATCTCGAGCATGGTTTAAAATGGGCGAACATGGTTATGCTACAGAAGCTGATGCAGAGTTCAAAGAGTTAGAAAACGGACTTGGACCTTCATCCTCTCCCGCAGCTGTATACGCTCACGCTACCCGAGGAGACATTACGGACGCCACCGTAAGCAATCGCGAGTGAATCCATCTCCATGGAGTTCCAATCTGACTATAACGCTTGCACCTGGGTATCTGCGAGTGAGTTTTGCTATCTCTACTACAGTCATCATACATATCTTGAGTGTGTTTCAGGACGATACTTGATATCTTCTCACCCGAGGCTGACGGTCCACATATGTTTGCGCGAAACTCATCTCATGACCTTGGTTATGTCGAACAAAGATCTATGAAGCTGAGATGATTGGTGGTGCATTCGCCTTATACCGTATACGACATCTCCATCAAAGATCTTGAGGAGAGACCCCGGTCATCGTGATGATTTAACTCTCTTGCCCCTCCCTCATGCCACCAAGATCATGGGAGAGTGTAGTAGAGGTTGACATTACGAAGGTTCTCAAGCAATGGCTGTGTAAAGGAGTGTTTCACTTGATTTATTCTCCTTTCAGAGCTCGTTCAGACAGATCGGTGGCATTCCCGTTTATATAGGTAACATTATCATGGTATACCACTCTCTTCAATGATACTGTACATTCAATGTTTTCACGCAGCGTTGTAAGGAACAGACCTGAACGCGCTATACGTGCAAACACGTTAGGAATAGTGAATGCGGATTTGACGATTTTACATGTTCTACGTTAGCACGAGCAACTTGGTGCCAGGTTACTTGAGAGAACTTGAACCTTGGAAGATAAGAAACCAGGAACCTTAACACGTACATAGTCGCTGCTGTTATTTCTAGTTCTCCATTTTGTCAGACTTTAGGATGAGTACTTACTGGTGCATCTTCGTGCAGATGAGTATCGGTAGCCTCAGGCCTGTGCAGTGTGTGGTCATGTACGGCGCGATGATGTCGCCATCACAAATCACCTGACCCGAACTTCAATCGAAATTTGCGCTTCCACAATTCTCCTCACAAGCTCATCATGAGCTTCACAAGCCGAATACTTCTCAGTGCACGAGCAGCGGCGCGGACAGCTCGAGGCTCTACTGGCCTTGCCTCACTTGCATATCGGACTCCAGTCACAACCTGCAAACCGAGAAAGGCTGGGTACGCCACGGAGACGTCTACTGAAACCGAAACGGTCAAGAAAGAAGAATTCCAAGTAGCTTCGGAAATCCCTCCTCCAAGTGGTATCGCTGCTCAATTCGATGATGGGAGGACGGACTGGTCCAAGAGTTATCACGGTCTCTCTGAACAGGCGTTCTCCAAGGAAGTTGCAGATGTTCTTATGGCCCCGGTGAATCCTTTAGACGTTGAAATCAAGCCGGGTACGCGCGGTTTTCATTCATGCTTCGTACTCATGCTGATACTGACTTTAAAGATGGAATGATATATTTGCCTGAAATTAAATACAGACGAATTCTCAACAAAGCTTTCGGGCCTGGAGGTTGGGGACTTGCTCCTCGAACGGAAACAAACGTAGGACCGAAAGTGGTCAGTAGGGAATACGCTCTTGTCTGTCAAGGACGGTACGCACGAACGGTTGATTACTCTTCTTCGTTACTCACTCTTTTTGTACAGTTTAGTGGCTATAGCTCGAGGCGAGCAAGAATACTTTGACCCTTCCGGTATACCCACCGCGACCGAAGCTTGCAAAAGTAATGCTATCATGAGATGCTGCAAGGATCTTGGCATCGCAAGCGAACTCTGGTGTGCAGTGATAGACACTCTGATCGTCTTGTTCTCCTCACAACCTTTCCGTTCAGGGATCCTCGTTTCATCCGCGAATTCAAGGCGCAACACTGTGTCGAAGTCTTCGCTGAACATGTACCCACTAAGAAGAAGTATGTTGTCAGTTTCTTCGTTTATGTTCCTATAATTGAGTTCTTCAACATCAACAGAAAGAAGTTATGGCGTCGTAAAGATCAACCGAAGTTAGGTTATCCATATCAAGAGTAACGACCCTCCTACAGCCTGTGTTATTCTCCACCCAATTAATAGTCAATTGACAATGTCGTCGCAAACATTTCCCACTGAAAGCAGCAATAAAAACGTTTTGTTAATTTATCTGAGTACGATACACATATTCGTTGTGTAGATATACAATGATCAAAATTTTACTATCCTATGGGTGAACGAATGAAGGAACAAGACAGTGAGATGATGAGGAAGGTGGTAAATCAATAATGTTAAGTATCGTCGTCTGAAAACCTATGAACATTGCTTGTACACCTGTTAAATGAACAGCATGAATGAACCAAAGACCACGATGAAAGGTTTTTTAAGAAATGCTTTTTGCGTAATTTGTAAATTCAAAAGGGCCAGTGGAACGTCTGTCTTGTTTCTCACTACTGTGCACCTGTGGCAACCGCGACGTTTTCACCAAAAGGTAATTGAGGACTCTTGATGTCTGATGGATTCTTCGGAGCGAAAGCGCCTGCATTCTCAACAACTGGAGTAAGTGCAATTGGAGGTATAGTGCCGTTCTCGTTTGCCTTGACCGCCGCGTCTTTTGTCGTTGCAGGTGTGCTGGACCTAGAACATAAAAATCGAATTACGAGATGACGGATGACTGAGCAAAAGGAAATATTTGGACCAACGTTCGGGGTCGTTTGCTGCTCGGCATGTCTGGCGAGGTATTGTTTGACTTTCCGCCCTTAGAGAAAGTGCCATCAGGTTTACGGCGAATGCAGATCACGACAAACCAAGTTGCACCTTTACACGTTTGACCGCTGGCTTTGGTTGACGTTCACCAGGATCGAATACATTGTCCGGTAACAATGAGCTATAACGAGAGGTGAGTTTGAGTTGCAAGCACCAATCAACCGCCGATGCGACCTTCTAATATTCCGCACGACGATTCCCATTGTCGATTCATCGAACTTCTCCCACGTCTTGACAAGCTTGGTGAATTCGGTAGTCGGATACGATATATCGAGCTTCCTTTGCCCAATAGCTCCAGCTGTTAAACATAGACGCCGTTAGCATACAATAACCCCAGAAAATACACACATTACGCGGTCTAGGTTCAATAGCCAATCCGACATAGTACGTCGTGGTGTAAACTGGCCCTGCTCCTTCCTTGCCCTGGATGTCTTCCTTTTTCCGCTTCGCAATCGTCTCTGAGATCTCACCCTGGGCAACCGCACGGATTTCCTCCTCCGAGATACAGTAGCAGACTTGCTCGAAGCCCTTGATGAAAGGATGAGCGAGAATCAAGGAATCGACATACTCAAGTTTCATAACGAGCTGCCGTATACGCGATTCCACTGTTCCAGACCTATGGGATAGGATTTGACATGTGAAAGCGAAGAGCAGACATGGAGTATAGAGCGCACCACTTGAGCTGTAGATCTGCATCACCGGTGGAGGCAATAATCTGCAGATAGTAGCGGTATTTGTGGAAGAAGTCGTGTTTGAGAAAGAGTTCAGACCACTGAGCGGTACCAACAATGACTTTGTCAACAATGTCAGCGCCTAGATTTGGGATGAGCCCAAGACCATATACTATTGGTGGAGAACGTTTACCCCTCTTGAACTCTTCAGTCGTTATCATTTGTGTTGAGGCGGTTACGTTGTGTGTCGCACACATTGCTGGATATGTCGGTGTGATGATCGGCATTCTGTGTGCCCTGTCTGCCGGGTACAACTGGAGTGTCCATGAGTAAGCATTGAAGGGCGAGAACAGAAAGCAATGTTTCGCTGCACTTTTGGATTCCAAACTTTGACGTGTAAAGGTCCCTCTTCTATTTGCTTTAGTAATACAGGTTGTGGCCACGTCCTGCATAAATGTTACCATCGGCATCGTGAATGTGCCTCGTTCAATTTGAACACACCACTGGTACATGATTATGAAAAACCGGCTGACAATCGCTCCTGCGATTGCGTTCGGATATAGCTGACATATTCGTGCGACCAGCATAGCCCAAGCTACACCGCCGAAGAAGCCATTGACATTCGAATAGATTGCACGACCTTGGTATATATGAACGTGATGAGAGATGACGAAGTAGCAAATATACGGTGAACGTACGTTGAGCCCATAATTTGATACATCGTAATGAATCTCTGAAAACTTGAACGTTGGGTACAAGCCGTAGAATTTGATTTGCCACACGAGAACCTGCAACCAGATAAGTTCCAGCGTCTAAAAGGGTCGAAGAAAAGCTTATACCTCCTAGACTCCGTACACATCGTTCATCGATATTTCGAAGGAGATTATCATCCTGGAGTGAAAGATCTTCTGGGATTGAAGACAATGCCAGTCGCGCCATCAGGAAATCTATAGGAATTCCAGATATGTTTGCTGTTATGATAGGTACATACGCCTCCGGGACACCCTAGAACACAAAAAGTGATGAATATACTATGTGCAACAGAGCGAAAGTAACTCACAGCAACCTCGGTCGCTCCGTCAAATTCCCTCAGCATGGGCTCGAATACCTCGAAGAAATCATCCCGAGAGACATGTTTTGGAACGACACATAGTGTATCAATATCAGAGCCAGGACCATGAACACCCAACCGGTAGGATCCAAACGTAAAGATTTTGCCGCCAGAAGCAATTGCTGCAGCTTCCGAAAGACCTCGCATTATACCGACTTTTTGAACAAACTTCTTGACCAAAGCGGAGACACGACCTAACACCAACTCTCTAGACAGTCATCAGTAATCTGAGAAACGTCACCAATTATAAGCTACCGAGAGGAGACGGGTTGTATTAATGATTCATGGGATTGGAAAGATAGCATGCAACATGTTACACTATCTCCTGTAGTCGCCTCTCGGGACAAGAAGGCCATTTCCTAGATACACCACAACCACAAACTGCTCACCTTGTTCGCGCCTCTTCATCAGATTCAAAGGTACCCTGCCGTCGCAGTTCCTCCATCAACGTTATTGTCACTTCCTTTTCTCGTTCCGTTGATTCAGCTACAGAAATAGGTGGAGTAACTCCCAAGTAACTGCCAAGGATTTGAGTTGGAGCTTGCACTGTGAATCTTGCTGTGATGCATACCCTCCGTCGTTGGTCATCTTGATCTTTTTTCTTGGGAAGTTGAGGTTTCGATGTAGGTATTTAACAATGCTCTAGATGGTGGATGATGACGAACAAGTGGTGAAAGACAGCTTGAACTAGACTGGAGCTGGAAAGAGCGAACAAAGAGCAAAAACCGCCGGACCGGGAGTCGAGGCTTACAGAGTCCGCGCACGTGACTGATGGTCAGTGTCACGACAGACTCACAGCAAGTCACAACGTACAGGTCACAACTGACCCCTGACTGGACCAGCTGGGACCAGTCCCTGCACTGACCGCAGACAAAGACTCAACCACGTATGTAGAGTGCATAGTGTACTAGTAGGGTATGTATGGCATCTAAGAAGTGAGAACATGAACAGAAATCAACGACAGTCCCGTAACTGGTGAGCTATATGATAACTACAAGAACTGGGAAAACAGTATACAACGAAAAACTAGTAATAGAGTAAAGATACACGAATGATGAATAGCAGATAAATATTGACGATGTGTGAGTAATTCTCAGTTCTTGCCAAGGTACCTCGATCTCCGAGAAGCTTTGTAGAGTCTCTGTGTTTCTGCACGCTTCAGCACCCAACGACGAATGAAGAACGTAAGAACGGCGATGAATAAGACCCCAACGATGACACCAACTACGATCCCAGCAGTCGATGAAGAGGAGTGGCTACTAGATGGAGAGGAAGGCGTGCTCGTGGATGGATTACCGCCAAAGGGCCAATAATCTCCACCATCTGGTGGTTGGACACATGTTAAGGAATCACCATCGTTTATGGTGGTGAAATTGCTCTGGGTCGTTGACTGAGAGACTGTATTCAGATCGATTACGAATGCCGCGGGAGTGGGCGTTGTGTCAGACGAGCTACAGTTGGGTCCCCGCGCGCCTATGAAGGAAGTGTTGCCAAATAGAACGTTGTTTTCCACCGTAAAATTCTTCGCAGAAGTCATTCCGATAGCGTAACTGAAGGCACCAGAAAGACGGTTGCTGTAAACTTGGCCAGAAAGACTGACGTTGTTTCCGTATCTGGTGCCAAACCAAGTACGAGGACCGATAGCGATCCCAATTCTGTTCAGAAAAGACGTAAGGACCATTTTCACGAAGGGCATCGTAAATCCGCATACTTAATGATAACGTCGTCAGAATTTGTACCGTCAGTTTCGTTGGGTTCTTCCTTCTCGTCGGAAAATCCACCAAGGATCGTGTTATTGTGAACCACGGTATTCGTATAGTTGCCATTCCAAGGATCATAGTCCACCATGTTGATTCCGCCCAGGAGTGTTTGCTGAAAAAGAGATAAGCCTCGAGTATCACGTATCATATCAAACGTACATTGACAACCCAGATGGTATTATTGTACACCTGGGTACCCGGCGAGCCAAAGATAACGATTCCACCGTCGGTGGGATTCTCAACCATGTTGTTGCGCACGACAGCATTCTGGCAACTGATACTGAGCCCGTCGGCCCATTGCTGAAAGTCGTCGGTACCGCAAGGGCCCACATCATTGTTCTGGACCGTGATGTTGTTGCAGTTGAGAGCGCCTTCGGAGACATGCAAACACGTCCAACCCCTGGGGTTGTATGACTTGACATATTCCACCAGCTGATTAGAATTGGAACCTCCCATCTCCACATTGCCGCCACCATTGACAGGCCCACCACCATTCCGTGAGCCATTAATCTATATCAGAACACCATGTTAGAACGGCTGAATGATGAATATATGTTTTGCTAATCGCGGCTGCACCTGAACGTTACGCAGCCTCACTCCGTCGCACTGGGTACACGTCCCATCAATGGCTGTAGTCTGTCCTGTGCCGTTGAACACCGTGCCGTTCACGATGATGAGAGCTCTCGAGTCATCAGTTGGATAACCTTGAGTGCTGATTTCTTGATTAGAAGCCGCGAACAGGATTGGAGCTTGTATAGGGTATTCAGTGTTTGGGCAGAGGGAAAGGATGTATCCTTGGCCAGAGGAGTTCAGAGCGACATTCATGCGATCCGTCAGCGTATTGATCGGGTCTGCTGCAAAGCAGCTGGATGCGCGAGGCCAATGCCTGGAAAAGATAAGAACATGATTACACTTGAAAGAAAAGGAAGCCCACCTGCTATGAGAGTCAGAATCTAGAGAAAGAGCGCCGTCCATGTGGAGCGATAGTAATGGGATGGAAGAAAGAGAGGGTAGACAGATAGTTGGCTGGGTATCCGGACGGTGATAATGAGCGTGGGCGGCTTAGAAAAGCCGTAACGATGCTATCTGCGAACTTTTGAAACGCCCTGTACGAGATAATTAGTCCTATTCTGACCCAAGCAGAGGCAGCAAACCTCACTCTACCTCACCGCAACCTCGAAGGCGGTCAAAAGTTGAAAGAAAAAAGTGGGCGCTGTGGACGTCAAGGACCGGGAAAAGATGAACAGCGCTTAACGATATTAACGCTTATTCATTTTCCCCTATCATTGCATCCTGACAATGTGGAGGCATCAACGAGGCATGTCCTACTATACCTTCGTGCGCTGAAACCCAAGAGGCTCTGCGCATCGATGTTGAAGTCGTCAGCGATATGTATCGAGCACGATGATGGTAGTACGAGTCCAAGATTGGAGGCGGAAGTCCGTTTACCATAATTTGCTTCCGCCACAGTGGCCTGGCACGACACCGGTATAAAGACGTCAGAGAAGAACAACGATTCTCAGATAGCGAGCTCGACCAATTGTAAGGACCTAGGCTCAATCTATGCTATTCCAAAGACTAGCTTCTATGAGTCTTGGCCAGGGGGGCTCAAGGGGGCTCATATCTTTTCTCGAGCTGCTAAATGACTCCGACGGTTCTTAGCACAAAAAAGTTAGAGTTTGGAGTACTATTTCCTTTATCCATATACCGTAAAATACGGCGAGATATCAACCTTATACAAGCTCTGAGTTCTGATCTGGCATATGCCACTCTCACTTACTCTCACACCAGCTGCAGGATTCTTCGTCCTTCGACGAGTTGCACAAAGAGCAAAGTGAATAAGTATGTACCTATCCGATATTTGTCAACAGTTCTCTGACATAGAAATCAGACTCATACCTCTCCGGACCCAGATACACCCCCAATAGAACTATCCTGGAACTATCCCCAAAACATCTGCGCCGAATGTCGATCACAGTTTGGCGTTTGCTTAGCTGTCTGGTTGTTCAATGCTTTCATATCCTCTCCAAATCTTATTTGCTGAACAGGCAATGAACGTTTGAACATTTCATTGACTTGTCATGACTGAAAAGTGCTTTCTGAATTTCTCCAGAACTCAGCTGATATCTTCTGCACATGTTCCAGTACTTAGTGCGAGTTTTAGGAAAAAAATATCATGTTGTATGTGCTGTCAAGTTGTTAACGACAGATGATCAATATTATTGAGGAGAAGACCTCTAATACCGTTTGAACTTTGCATGATTCTCACCTTGAATAGGCTATGGAAATCGATTCGAGATACGGAATCACGTCTTTGGTAGAGTGCAAGAACAAACGGCCTTCAGTCTGAAATGCGGTTTCAAGAGCGCAATGATCAGTGATAATCATGGACCTGTCCAGAAAACTTGGACATTTCAGATTTGAATTTCGTGAGCGCCCAATTCCAGTAATCGCAGCGGCATTGGGTGACTCCGAGTTGTTGGTGAGCCTGCGGCATTCCTTATGCAGTAAAAAAGCATGAGCAGAAACATAGCTTCTACCTGTCCTTCAGAACATCAACAAGATCAGATTCGACGAATTGAATTCAATGAAACAATCGTCAAAGAAGGCTGATGAAGAGATGGGGATGGAACAGATGGCGTATGTGAGGTTGCTGATCCCGTATTGCCGCGGTGCCATTCCATCGTGACAACAGATTTGGTGCAGAATACTACATCCCCCAGAATGATGGACATTTGCTGTATCGGTTTTACCGGGATATCTATGAAGGATTTGAAAGTTAGGTTTCACGGGTGCTTCAATGCAAAGGCGGTTTCAAACGTCAAAAGAGTATTCACCGCTTCGCAATTTCCCGATAATACATAGTTAAGAGATTGCTGGATCGACTTGAAGAAGTATTAAACTTTTTGATTTTGTTTCAGGGTTTGCAGTGCGAGAAGAACTTTTCTAATCCGCATACTAGTTCCTCCTATCGCTCCTAGTATAAGCTCACGCTCGGTGGTTTTTCCGTGCATTGAAGCATATTTGTCAGTGCTTCCAGGTTTTCAATCTTTTTCAATCCAAGATCGATGGATGAAAGCATTCCAGTGCGAAGAATCACGAGCGGAGTATCCCAGGGAGGAATTACGAGGCCATATCCCAAGTACGCCTTGTGAGAACCAGAAGAATACGCATGATAAGTAAATTTGTAGACGTCCGCATAGAGTACAGTCATGGTTCAGGGGAAGATGGCTGTTACATCCTCGATATATCGATAGAATGCCATCTTCGTCATATTGATATTGGTGGGAGGGTAAAGATATCGCTTTTGAACTTGGTCATTGAGTAGGAATACATCATGAACGACGATATGATGACCTCCGGTCGGGAGATCGACTTCGAGCTGTATATCTGTCATCGTATCGGTCGATTGAAGGGCGACTTCTGTGCGGTTCCGGAGAATTCCTAGCGTAGCGCTGCCGTCTGGGTGAGCGACTGCGGGAACGATATCGTCTCTCGGGAGATCGAGTGTCTTCCACATCTCTATCCCTGCCCTTATTGCCGCCACCAGCCCCAGCCCCAGCAGTCCATGATTCTAGCAATTTTTCGACACCCAAAACTCCGGCAGACTTTTCCGCTTTCTTCTTTCGTTTTTCCTTCTTCTTTTCCTTCCGAGCACGGCGTTCTTCCGGAGTCTCGTCTTTATGTTTGCCTTTTGATTTGGCCTTCTTCTCCTTCTTGAGGGCTTTGGCCTCCCGACGCTTTTGTAGCAGGTAATCTCGCATGGGGTCTTCGGGGTCAATCTCGGGACCTGAGTCTTCTGAAGAGTCGGAACCTGGTGCGTCATCTACAGATATAACAAAATTATATCCGGTTCAGCTAGAAACAGGTCGCAGAACATGAACATAGCATACGCACCAATGATCATCTCTGGCTTCGCATTTAAGCTCTGTTCTTCGGCCTCAATCCATTCTCCGTCTTCTCCTTTTGTCCGAGGCTGCTTGTAGTTCTTGACATGGTCTACACGAAGCGTTCTTCCCAGAACGTTCGCACCATTTAAGTTGTCTACTGCAAGCACGGTCGAGCGTTGATCCTCATACATGAGGAATGCGAAACCTTTGGGCTTGCCAGAGTCTTTCTCGCGGGGCATATTGATGTCCATGATCTCACCATATCTGTGGGAAGTTTCAAGTTTTGTGTTGAGCCGGAGAGAACGTTGAGAGAACTCACTGAGAGAATATGGTGATCACATCACCTTCCGTTAGTTCTGTGTTGAGTCCACCAGCAAAGATGTATGCGGAGTCCTTGTAGTCATCGTGCCAAGAAGCTCCAGACAAGCCCAGCTTGAGCTCAGCATCGTTAATTTTGTTGATCTCCTTTACTACACTAGAAAAGAGCTAAGTAAGTCGTCGACGCGAAATTTAGGAGCGCAAACTGACTTCATGGTAGTTTGAGTTCAAAAGCGTAATTTGTTCCCAGGGTTCCAAGTACCACACAAAATTTTTTCTTCAACGTTCTCCTCAACAATGTCCTTCTCACTTCCACCTATCAACGACAATCCAGATGGAGGCTGGGGTCCTTCCTCATCAAACTTCCCTGAACAGTTCAAATTCAAAGATATCCCTTACGCTCCATACTCCAAATCAGATAAACTCGGCCGTTTTGCTGACTGGAACGAAACGTCCTCTGATACCCGCCAGAATGCTCTAGGAACAGCTTCTGCACAGAACACACGTACTGGCCCTGGTGGTAGAAGGAGAGAAGGAGCTCAAGCGTTTGGCAGTGGAACTGCCAGCGCCTTTGCTTACTTCCATGTCGAGGACGAATCTTCCTTTTCCTTGGTGGACAACAAAACTGCTCCTCCTCGTCGTGGAGGGACATTTATACGTGGTAGAGGTACCTCTAGAGGTGGAGCAGGTAACTATAATACTAGAGGAGGCGCTCAGAGAGGTGGTCGTGGATTTGGAGGCAGAGGTGGTAATGCACAACGAGGAAGGCGTGGATGGAGAGACTGGGACAAAGTGAGTAGATCATGATTGAATATTTTGATGTTAACGTCTGAATCGCTCTTAAGAATGCCCGTACTCGTGAATCTTCTGTGGTCATTTCTCCACAATGGTCCATGCTCGAAGAGATCGAATTCCACAGGCTTGCCAAGCTGCGTCTGGAAGTAGACGAACCAGAAAACATGTACGTTGTATCCTGCTGCATTCAGAACGTCCTTCTTGAACTCTTTGCAGCGACTCGTATGGTCGGTTGTACGCCTATGATAAATCGTTCGATCGTATCACAACGAAGACGGAAAAACCCTTGCAGCAGCTGGATCGCATCAAGTATAACACGACGACTTCTGACGATCCTGTTATCCAACAGGTACGATGTACTATTCTTGACATTTTTACTTGTATATAACTCGGTATTATGAACAGCTTGTCAGCAAAAACACTGCGACGATTTACACCACCGATGTCATCCTCAGTGTCCTCATGTGTGCCCCAAGGTCGGTCTACCCATGGGACATTGTCATCGTCCGTGAAGGCAACAGCCTCTTCTTCGACAAACGAGACGGTGGCCCATTCGACACGGTAACCGTGAACGAAAACGCCTCCGATCCACCTCAAGATCCACCTCCCCCCAACCCCAACAATCCCAACGAGAAAATCCCCGACGCGCCATCCATCAACTCAGCCACGTCCCTCTCACTCGAAGCCACCTACGTCAACCAAAACTTTGCCTTCCAAACCGTGGTCGAGACACCTCCTCCACCTGGTATTGACCTCGCTAACCCGAATCCGTTCTATGGTCCAGACGAAACGGAACCTCTTGCTTCGTGCGGGTATCGGTACCGTGTGTTCGACCTCAGCGTCCAGGAAGATGAGAATTTCAAAATCTGTGTACGGACGGAGGTTGATGCGTATCTGCCTGGTTCTGGAAACCCTCGCGAGGGTCATGGTTTAGTGACGATCCGGGCGTTGAACGAGTTCGATCCTAGGGCACCTGGAGCCGGTGGTGCCCCTGATTGGAGAACCAAGCTTGATTCGCAGCGTGGTGCTGTCGTCGCTACAGAAATGAAGAACAATAGCTGCAAGTTGGCTAAATGGACAGTTCAGAGTATTCTTGCAGGAGCGGAATCGATGAAGATTGGGTATGTGGTCGTTTCTGTTGATATCCCTTTGATGATGGACCGCTTATGCTCTTCTCTTTAGATATGTGTCGCGGTCTAATCCTCGAGATGCAGCTCGTCATGTTATCTTGAGCACTGCTTCAATGCGACCTGCTGATTTTGCTGCTCAGTTGAACGTATCGCTCAATAACGGTTGGGGTATTGTTCGAACTGTTGCTGATTTGTGCATGAAAATGCCTGAAGGCAAATATGTTCTCGTCAAGGACCCTAACAAGGTATTTCCTCAAACTATCTTTTGGCGTGTATACGATTCTCATCGCATCCCAATAGCCTCTCGTACGTTTGTATGCCATCCCATCAACTTCGTTCTCTGGTGTTGAGGATGAGGAAGGCGAAGGTTTCGAGGATGATGAGGCTTAGACACAAAGATGTAAATGAGCTTTTGTCAATAACATGCTTGCTGTATCTACATGGATCATGATATCTGGGAGCTCAACAATGTCTCAACAGCGCCTTCGACGTTCCGACTGCGACGAGTTTAGAATAAAGAATGAGAGTTGGTTAAACATCCTACGTACCTTCTTTGAAGAGCTCCTATGATTGCTTCCCTCGAAATATCCGGGAACATTGTCGTCAACTCGGTAATTTCACTCTCAGGTGGAATTCTCACACCAGCCGCAATACCATCTCCCCGTCCTGTCAGACCTTGCACCCAATCTCGAACGACAGAGGTTCCACCGGTTCCCGCAACCGCGGCAGCCCGAAATCTTGAGTTTGTATCTTCTGAAGGCCGAGCTGTTGTGACTACTTCGTCATTTTGAGCAACTGAGTTTGCTTGTCGTGGTCCAGTTCCTCTTCTCGATGTATCAGGAAAGGCTCTATTGCTCCGTCGTGGAGGTCGGTTAGAGCCAAGAAGGGGATTCAAGAAGCGCGTTGAGAGATTGACGATGGTGTATCCGAGACGATAACTTTTGACGTTAATCAGGTCGGAGCGGTATATTTGACCCGCTAGAATGCCAATGAGAGCAGCGGCTCCTGAACCAGGGAGACGGGCAACTGCTAACTGGAGAAAAGTGAGTTCTGATTCTCGTGTAATGGATGATTCACGCACTTGAAGAGCAAGGACATAGATGAAGGTTTTGTTGCTGAAAGAAACACCGAAGACTCTAAACTCATAGATGGGAGGTATAATCCGGGAGTACTGGTATAATATGCTGAAGACCAGAGTAAGTGGGCCAGAGGAGAGATGGTTGAGACCAATACGATGGAATAAGAGAAGAGAGATAAACTCTAGGAGGGTAGACAACAGCGTGGATACCACAAGAAATGACTGCAAGAGACATTGTTCATGAACTTGAATGCAAGAGACGCGTGAAGAGAGCATACAGCAAATTTCAGAGAACCAAAACAGCGTTCGACTTGAATTCCGTCTTGGAATAAGATCAGCTCCGCAAGAAACAGATCACTAGAGTTTGCGAATGCAATATTGTGCAAGGCTAAACGCCAATACTGGAGCCATTGAGACCACGGAAAGTACCATGTTTATTTGAACGAACCTGATGATACTTGGATATATGAGGAACCAGCTGAAGAAGAGAGTTTGCTTGAGACTGACAGTCACACCTCGTATTCCAAAACATTATCTCACTTGAAGATGAAAGTAGTGCTTGACGTCGAAGATCCCAACGACGATGGAGGTCAGAGCGAGAGTAGCCATAAGACCTGTGCATTTATCATGGATATAAGATATGACTCTGGCAGAGTTATTCTCAACGTACCTTTTGAGACTGCCGCATATTCGAAAGACATGCTCACTGACGCGGAGTACGACCAGCGGAGGACCTGGGGAGAAGGGTTGAATTTGTATGTACATGTTTGGCCCTATACCTTTTTTGGGTTACAGTGACACTCCTCCTCAACGTTCAACGTCCACTGTGGCTGTCTGCGCATCGTGTCACGCTACTAGCTCTTAACAATCATTCTTCAATCGATCATCCGGATAAATATTCATCAGAATAATGCACAGGATCGCGTTAGGAATACCAGAAAATGCCTCAATCTGAATAAGAGGGCGGTTTTCCTTGATTTCTCCCCACCTCTTTCTTTCAATCTTCGACGTTGGTGTGTATTGTCCATCTATATTCCTGTCTTCTGAAGTCTCATGGATTTTAACAGTAACTGTGTTACTCTTTGACTTCACAATAGACAATTTTTGCTGGCAAAAATCAGTCTATCATCCTTCGTATGTCTTCTCTCTCTCCCCAGTAACATTTTTCACTGAGCTGTTGGTCGGATAGTGCTCTCATTCTCAACGATCTTCACTCCTGGCCTTTTCCGCTACTATCATCAACTGCCAATTGTTCTATCTATCATCCACGTCCTGCTTCGGTTGTTTCCTAACACCATTACCGTCACCTTCTGCTCGCTATCCTGTTCACGAAAAAGGAACATACTCCGTGTCAACTCCCCATGCCTACCTCCTTTGTCTTGTCTCTCCCAGCAATGTTACATCGAATGTTGCCTCGATCACTCCCTCGACCGATGCGTCTTCTGATGATCATGACTTGCTTCAGTGTTGCTCTTGTCATCGCAGTCCCGTTGCCCGCCAAATCTGATGCCCTATCTGAGATCAAATTCGGCCAACTCATGACTGGGGATTTGGTTTGGGACAAGGACAACCAGCCGAGGTTCAAGTGGGTCAAGCCGGATCAGAAATCCCCAGATGCATCCATGGTACTCTGCTTACCAGGCCGGCAGATCTGTCTTGCGTACAACAAATACACAATGAAGATTCACAAGGTAGCAATGCAGACGGAGACGGCGAAGGGCGATCAGCGAATCGATTACACATTCTTCCGGTCGTTGGCTGTAGTCGTTTTTGCATCCCGCTCGACAAACGATGTCCTAGGTGTTATCTCTACGGAGTTCACCTCGATCACGGAGTTCAACATTCAGAGAGAGTTCGAGGCCGTGAAACACTGGCAGACGCCACATGTCGACGAACAGGCCATTTATATCATGTTGGATCGACTCCAGGGACCACCACACTTGGTTATCGCGAGCGGTTATGATCCACTCGTATCGCTGAAGGACATGCAAGCATCACCGGGTTGGTCGACAATTCGGCTCGGATACGTAGACCCTAATTCCGAACCGAATCAAGAACAGTTCCAACCAATAACTAGTATGGATGATCCTCGCGTGCTCGTAGATGGCAAACAACCGAATTGCGTTTGTCCTGACCTTCTGGGGAACTATTGCTATTGTCTCATGGCCAAACAAGAGACGCACGAAGTTCGCGAGATCGCTTCTGAGTGGCTAAAAGAGGAAACTAGCTGTAGACGGTATCATCCCCTTGTGGTCCCTACGCTCAATGGAAAGAAAGCCCGCAATCTCAAGCATGATGACCCACAAAAACTCCAGGATCAAATACAGAGGGATCTGATGAATTTTGAAGCTTTGCATATGGCGACTGGTGTTGAAGTGGTCCATTCTCCGTCATACTTTCATGCCTTGTTTGCGTATTGGAAGATGACAGAGATGTCAAAATACTCAAAGTCGGCAGACTTCGAGAAGAACCCTACCACAAGTTTCATCAATCCTGAGCAGACCAAGAATGCCCGAACTCGTAGCCGCGCGGCCGCCGATGCGGAACCCCCCCGCAAGAAACCCAAGACGACTTGATAGTTCCCGAGAAGTGGCTGGTAGGTCTGTTCTCTTCAATCACTCAAGATAACTTGAATGAACGAATTATCTCTTTAGAAAATTTTCTGAAACAGGTAAACACGACTTCAGGTGTTGCTTTCTCGCATCTCACCTCGCTAACGTCGTTTTCATCGACAGGTAGCACCAGGACCCGCCCTCCTAAGCACGACAAGCTGAATGGCCACTTGGAAGGAGGGGAAGGGGGTCGAGATCAGTCACCTTGTACTTCATTTTCGCCGCCAATACTAAATGTCGTCACCCCTGTTTGCTTTTCATTGTATATATTGCATTCATTTTGGATATTATTTTGTACATATGAACACTTATGTATATCTGAGGATTCAGCGAGGACACAAGCTCCAGCAGGCTGCAGTACTTATGCTGAACGTGTGGTCGATATAAATCATCCAATGCTTGTACTGGGTGCACCGGCCCACTAGTCACAATCCTCGACCGTCGCGTCAAAATCTCCTTGGAAATCTCTTTCCTGCTATGGTGACATTACTATCATGCTCAGGTAGCGTTCAAAGGATTGATCGAGCTGTGAGTTGTGTGGTGAATTCTAGCCAGTCACTCAGGATGAAAGAAAAGCTCAGGCCGAGCGGCCTCGCGGCTGCTTGTGAGACAATCAAAATATCACTAAAATCTTATCTTATCTTCCAAAGTGCAACGTTGACTCTCATCCACTAACAATGGAAGATGTAGTTTGAAGAAAGCCAGCTCGTGAACCGAACCTCGAATCTCTTTCTATGAGCACGACAAATTCTGAACCACTTCTTGCGGCTCTTCCTAGACCCAACGATGCCGACGCTCCTGACCAGTTCTTACGCCGTCTACGCTCAATCATTGGAGAAATTTTACCCCAAGACACCGGCACGCGAATCAATGCTTCTGAAAACGCGACATGGGTCTTGATCTTGAACCAATTACACGACGCGTTCTTGGTCACTTTCTCCTTCAACGACGTTTGGAATGCTCAGCCGGAGAGAGTGAAACTAGTCGAAGCATGTTTGGAGACGATCGAGTCGATTTTAAAGCGCGTCGATGGTGCCCTCATTGCTAGGAAAGAGGTTCCTGGCTCGATAGACATACCCAGGAAACTGTTCTGTGCTCTCTTCACGCTCTGCCACACTCTCGACTTATACGCAGACACAGATATAGTTCCACGCGACGGCGTGTCTATGCCAGGGACTTTGCGTGCCTCTGCGTGTCGAACTGCGACGTTGATGTTAAGATGTATGGGAGGCAGTCATTCGCCTACTGGGGATGAGCCAATGTGGAAAATAATGCGGAGCATTATCGAAGAGTTGTTGAGTCTATCGCAAGGTAAGTCTTCTGCTCTTGCCTGGCTTGTGCATGCGCCTCTGATTCTATCTATGCAGCTATAATCAATCCTAACCTTCCTCTAACTTTTCCCTTCGCCACTTCACTATTCTACAAACCTCGGATACAAACTCTCAACCCAGAAGACTCTCAGACGAGAGTTATGATGATCTTCTCTTCTCCAGCTGATGTTCCGCGCTTTCTGAGCCTCATTGTCGATATCACTATGAACGCCGTTCATCCGCCCACGCTTTGCAGCTGGTTTCTCTTTGACCTGGAACAGAAGGCTCATGAGAATGCTCAGCAAGCCTTCGAGTACTGTCTATCCGTATCCACCGCCGCACGGTTCAAGGCATTAAGCAGCATCCTCTCTGCACTTCCGTTCCATCTTCTCAAGAAAGCAGATCGCATTTCGCCTCTGATGAACCTTCCTTTCCGCCTCCTTCGTCAGCGACTCCTTTCTGGCACTAGTAAAACTGGATGGGATGCCGTTGACCACTTCTTCCTCGAAGCTCACTCCCTACCGAACCTTTGGAAAACTGAACTCGTGGAGATATTGAGTTTCATTGGCGAAGAGAATGCTGATGGGTCTGTTCAGGTACTTCCATATTCCCATCTACAGTTTCCTAAATGCCAATATTTCTCCCCTCAGGCAGTAGCCGTCGCTTTTGTAGAGGCATGCTGCTCACAGATGGACCTCAATAGTTTGCAGAATTTGCTGAACAGCATAATTGAAGCCGGCTATCGGGAAAGAAGAGAGTCGAAGGGCATATACAATGCCATTCAACTGCGAATACAAGCCTTAGAGGACAGGTCTCTGCCCAAGAATGCTCCCTCAGAGTCTCCTTGGCGAGACGCTTTATCTGAATGCGCCCAAAGACTGGCCGAACCACATGATGTTGACTGGATGAACGACGACGACGATCAACGATACGTGCAGCATGCCCTCAATGATATCGTTTCTCTATACAAATCGTGAGCACTCTTATCACGTTTTGATCATATCCGCGTATTGATAACTCTTCCAATCAGACGCGAAGCTCCTGCTACTCAGGAAGCTCGCATAGCGGTACTCGAGTCAGCGACACGATTTTGTGAGCTCCTTGGGACCAAGGACTCACTCAAGTGGTCGACCGTCCCGTTCTGCGTCGTTTTGTCTACGTGGCTACTACAAGGCCTTAATGTTCCAGTAGACACTAAACGAAAGGTGTTTATCATGGTGGCAGGGATGTTGAGGCTCCACACTATGAACGGCGTTCCTGATGAAACCTTACATCCTCTCGCAAGAATCTTGTACAGGAATCTCCTTGACGCGAACGCTAGTGTCCGGTTGAACGCGGGGTGAGCTTGGACTTTCTGCTTTGGTGATGGAAGGTTCTGATGTCTCTCCAGTAAAGCTCTCAGTGCTCTGATTGCTCTCTACGGCGAGCGGAGTAGTGGCGTTTGGGGACGCGTCGATCCATGCTTTGATCATTTCTATGGGATGATGCAGAGTGGGAAGTTAATCGTAAAGGAAACGCTTGTGTTGATTGTCGGTGGGATGGCCAAGTGAATTCGATGTTCTACGATTTCGAAGATGTGCTGATCATGGAACGTAGGAATCCTGAGCTGCATAGTGATATCATTGGTCAAGCCCTTTGCTTTCTTGTTGCCCAGTTGAGCAGAGCCAATCCGGCACTCAAAGGTTCAGCTTATATGCAGGTGAGAATGTCAAACACACGCCGAGGGGTTGGTCTGACACATTCCTTGTAGCTTGTTGAAGCCACTAGGAATCATAAGAAGCCATCAGCCTATCCGCTCCTCTTACCGTACATGGATAAGATTGCTCCTTTCCTTGTCTCTCAGATGTGTTCGCAACCGGCGTTGATCTCAGAAACTTGTCGGCTTATGTGTATCAGCATCACAGATTTTCTTCGGATCACGCTACCCAAAACTCTTCCAACTGTGTTCGCTAAACAAGATCACCAATTACTTGAAGCAATGGACAAGGAATTAGCGCAAACGCCAGCATCCATGTTCTTACACAACAGTCATATAATCTTGGCGCACGCTTACCGCCTCAGTGTGGGCACACAAGATGTTCTCAACTTCATCACGAGAATGTTGTCCTCTGCAGCCGTTTCACAGAATGGGAAAAGGACAGTAGTGGATGTCCAGAGTATTACAAAAGCCTGTGTGATACCACTTTTAGCTGACCTGGTCACTTCATTGGGAGATCACGACGAAGAAGTAGCACAGAACGTGCGTGTCTGCGCCTATGAGCTGGATTGTGGACTGACTTCTTATAGGCAATCAATGCTCTGGGAAAGGTAGACAGAGTCCTGAATGGAGAAAATTCTGGTCATGGTCAGGGAAGCTTAGGAACTTTTTTAAAGAATTATATGTTAGGATTGATATCGAACATCAACGATATGCTGCAAGACGTACAAGGGAAGAAATCGATAGATGACAAGAAGAGAATCCTCCGAAGTCTTGGTGTCCTCATAGGTCACATTGGCTCCGCGTCTGCCAGTGTAGCCCCTCAGGTTTGTCGTAGAATGACTCTATACATGCACCTGTTTTGCTCACCGGTTTTGTAGATCATGGCTACCTTCCAAACAATGGTCGGTTTTCCGGAATTATGCGAAGAGACTCTTTACAGCTGGTATCAGTTCATCACCATGCTCAATGCGGAAGACATAGCTCCCCACGTCGGGTCGACCAGCGCTGCTTTCATCAATTCCTGGTCCATATTTACTCCTTCTGCACGGAATCTAGCGAAGAAGACCCTCGAACATATCATCGTAGTCAAAGGCGCTGAGATCGTCGATAGTGGTCTCGCAGATCTAGTTGATATCTCCGCTATTCCTGAATTGCACGACATACACCAACATCTTGTCCATCTGCAGGGAGAATCCACTCCTGTGATGCGATTAAGCCTGATCCTGGAGCGCGCGATTACGCATAACCATGCTATGGCTGTTCAATCGCTCCATGAGCTCAAGCAATTCATGCTTACTGATCATCAAGGCCTCATACGGGAGCTAGCATCTGGAGACGCCTTCGATCCGTTAGTCGGGCAAATACTGACGGTCTTGCTTGCAGCCGCGGGACGTGATGTAGACGAGGGCGATCCTCTTCGTCCCCTTGCCTTCGAATGCCTCTCGATTCTCGGTGCCGTTGATCCTGATCGTTGCGAGTTGCGAGCGAAAGAGTCCTCCATGATAGTTTATCAAAACTTTGAAGACGATGAAGAATCCACCGCTTTTGCTCTTCACCTGATCACGGACCTACTTGTAGAAGCTTTTCGTTCCACCAGTGATATGCGATATCAAAGCCACCTTGCATTTACGATACAGGAGCTTTTGCGTTTCTGTCACTTCACTCCGGCTTTGATTACCTCTGGACGCCAGAGTATTCCTGTCAAGGTTCGTAAGAAGTGGAATAATCTTCCTAAACATGTTTTGGAAACCGTGACGCCGCTGTTAGAAGCACGTTACAACCTGATCCATACGACCAATCCGATTGTCCAGCATCCAATATATCCAGAACGTTCCACTTATAGGGAGTGGATTCAACTTTGGACCATGCATCTCATATCCCAAGTTTCAGGCTCAACTGCTCAAAGAATTTTTGGCGTCTTTCCTTCCGTTATCCGTAACAAAGATGTCGCGGTGGCCCATAGACTTTTACCTCATCTCGTTTTGAATGTTTTATTATCCGGTTCCGAGGAAAGTACTTCGCAAATACGACTGGAACTACTTGCGGTTCTGGAGGATCAGGTGAACCCTGTCAGTGCATCTTCCTCGGACAAGAAAATTCTCAGTGCACAGGTTCGTCACAGATATTTCAAGCTGCGGTGCAACTGATGGAGTGAGATTGCAGGCTGTTTTCATGTTGCTAGACCATCTCAATCGATGGCTCCGAAAGATCCGACAAAACGTCATCAAGGAGACCAATGCTCGTCATGTTGCGAAAGCTCAAGAAAACCTCGTCAAAGTAGACTCCGTTATATCGAATATCAATCAAGATCTGTTGGCCAAAGCAGCCCTTCAGTGCAGAGCCTACGCTCTGTCGCTGATGAATTTTGAAAGCCGTATTGTTGAACTCCGACAGCGCAGATCTGATCATCATGACCTCCCTACATACTACGAGCACCTCCATGAGATATACGCCCACCTGGATGAGCCAGACGGCATGGAGGGAATTTCGACAATGATTCTGTCTCCATCGTTAGAGCATCAAATCCGACACCACGAAAGCAGCGGCCATTGGACCTCTGCTCAAAGCTGTTGGGAGGTTAGACTTCAGCAATCCCCAGATAATGTGGATTACCACTTAGGTCTCCTTCGTTGTCTCAGGAACCTTGGGCACTATGGTATGTATGATGTTACTCGAGACTCATTTACAATCGCGGAATGATCATTCTCATATAGACACACTGAAGACCCATGTGCGGGGTGTTCTCACCCGGAACCCAGATTGGCAACCAGCTCTAGCGGGTTTCCAGATTGAGAGCGCCTGGATGGTCGGAGCTTGGGAGGAGGTTGAGAATATCGTTCAGTCTTCCGATGTCACCACTCCTCAGATAGTGATGGCTCGTCTCCTCTTGGCTATGAGATCAAGCGACGCTACGGCCATCGAGACCGCTCTCCGTGATGCTCGAATGATTTTGGGTGGGCCCATCGCAGCGGCTGGGGTGGGCAACTATCGACGGTCGTATGAGGCAATGCTGGATCTTCATCTCACGTATGAGCTTGAGACGATCCACAAGGCCATATCGTCTCTTTCGCAACGAAGTACACAACTGAACCCGACATTATTGGGACTATCGGAAATATTGTCAGCCAGGCTAGACAGTACTCTTCCCACCTTCCGGACTCGGGAACCGATTCTCAGTATGAGACGAACCGCTTTCTCTTTGATGTATGAATCATATCCTCACGCTAGCCAAATCTTGACTTTGTTTTTTCTAGTGACATTCCTGGCTCACAAGCTTTGAGAAAAGAAATTGGACGCTCGTGGCTCGCTAGTGCAAAGATAGCCCGTAAAGCTGGCCAATGGCAGACTGCATATAGTGCTATGCTTCAATCCCAACAAAGCAGAACCCGCTATTCATTCATGGAGAGTGCGAAGCTTGTGAAGGCTATGGGCGATCCACTCCATGCTTTACAACAGTTGGAGAATTCCATGCAGTTACATGACCTGTTAGATGATAATACCAGCGTGGTCGATCTTACTATCAGTGACGATGAAGAGCAACTGAAGAAAATGAAAGCAAAGGTAACAGAGTTGTGTCGCTTGTGGTCACGGTCTGACGGGTCTGACGGTATCTGTTACTAGGTGAGGCTTTTGCGTGCGAGATGGATGAATGAGTCAGAACGCTTCGATGCTCGTACGGTGCTCAAAACTTTCATCAATGTCACAACTTTGATGCCAAAGTAGCACTCCTATATTTTCCACAATGATATGATGCTAATATGTCATTTTCTAGTTGGGAGAGTGGTCAGTACTACCTCGGTCAATTTCAGGACGAGTGCTACAAGAATCTGCCTCTTGCTGAACGTAGCACCAGGTAAGTTCTCATAACCAGATTCCAAAACCTGGCCTCTTACAAGTCTGCACAGAGGATTGAAAATGAACCTGTCGACAGTCAAGGCATATGCAGAGGCGATCAATTTGGGCACCAAATACATATACCAAACCGTCCCGCGCTTACTCACTCTGTGGTTAGATCTCGGAGAAGATGATAGGATTTCAGAGACTGATGCATTCAGGGCGATAAACCACGCAGTAGCCGGAGCTATCAAGACTTCACCGATCTATAAAGTTGCGAAATCTCTACTTCCGGTGGCTATTTCCTGTGCTCACCGTATTATAGTGGTTTACCGCGTTTCCGCAAATTGTGTCACGTATCGGGCACACCAATGTTGAAGTGTACAAGCAACTAGGAAGACTCATTGCGAAGGTCATTCAATCCTACCCAAATCAGGCGCTATGGCTGTTCGCGGCCGTCCTCAAATCAAAGAAGCGAGAGCGTTCACAAAGAGGGAGTACAATTTTGCAGCGTGTAAAGGTATGCGACTGTTCAGTTCTAGCACTTTCACTTCTCATTGCAGTATGCACCTTAGAACAATCCTTCGCTTGCAGAAACCTCGGTGCCTACCTTGGTCGCTCAGAACTCTGATATGACTACTGAGCTGCTCGAGTTATGCAACTTCAATATTCCCAACATTGAGCGAAAAAAGCTCACGATGACCAGAGATTTCCCGCGACTAGCGAGTCTTGGAAAGTCGGATCTCATCATACCCCTGCAGGAGTCACTCACTGCCAGTCTACCTCCAATTTCATCGTCCGATTCGATACATCAACCATTTCCCTCGGATGCTCCCACTTTTGCAGGCATGTTTTCCTCGTTCTTTAAACTACTTGATAGTAATTGCAATACATATACAGGATTCGCAGAGGAGATCGAGATCATGCATTCCCTTGCTAAGCCCAGGAAGATCACCATCCATGGAAGTGATGGTCAAACGTACATGTTTCTGGGAAAGCCAAAAGACGACCTACGCAAAGATGCCCGGCTTATGGATTTCAACGCTATCATCAATAAACTGCTCAAGGCAAATTCGGAATCTCGTCGGCGTCAACTCCGTAACAGCCATTAACTGATACGATTCAGCGTGCTAGCTCACTTCCTCCTTTCCAGATATTCGAACTTATGGCGTTGTTACGCTGAACGAGGAATGTGGTTTCATTCAATGGGTGCCGCATACAAGACCTATCCGACCAGTTCTCGTGAATCTATATAACAACAGACAGATTTCCGGCTGGGTATGTCATTGTCAACGACATGCTACCTCGCGGACTCTGACCTAGATCTGCAATCCCCAGAACTCAGAAATGGCAGAAGTCTTTGCTAGAATCAAGGGCATGAGTGATGGCAACAAAGCCGCGGAACTGTTCACTCAGAAAATATTATCCACGTGAATATCTTGGCTTGCTCGTTCGTTGGACGCTGATGTTAATGAGTTTGAGCAGATTCCCCCCAGTTTTTCACGAATGGTTTATCGAAACATTTCCAGAGCCCACTGCATGGTTGGCTAGCAGACTGACTTATGCTCGAACGGCCGCGGTTATGTCTATGGTTGGTTTCATCTTAGGGTATGATATTTTCCTATTTTGATCGCCTTTGGCTCTTCTCTGATACCTTTGAATAGGCTAGGAGATCGTCATTGCGAGAATATTCTGCTGGACGAAAACACTGGAGATCTGATTCATGTCGACTTCAATTGTCTATTCGAGAAGGGAAAGACACTGGAAACTCCCGAGCGAGTCCCCTTCCGACTTACTCAAAATTTGGTTGATGCCTTGGGTGTAACTGGCGTGGAAGGTGAATGGCAGTCTGAATTATGAATTCGTTCCGACTCACCCATTGAATGCCCAAACAAAGGTGTTTTTCGTACGGCATGTGAAGTGACCATGCAACTCCTGCGAGACAACAAAGACTCTCTGATGAGCGTTCTTGATGCGTTTGTTCATGACCCGTTGGTAGAGTGGGAAGAAGAGAAAATAAAGCTTGTATGTGGTTTCGTACATTTCTATCGTGCTCGGAACAAACCGCATCGTCCACTTAGGAATTACATGAACGTAGGAGGCAAAATGCGGACGCACAGCGAAAGAACAGTGTGAAGCCGGCGACTGATTTGAAATCACTGGCGAAGAACTCCCTTAAAGGAATCGAGAAGAAACTCAGAGGGCATTATCGACCTACTCCGGAAAAGCACGCTTACGAAAAGGAAGTCTCGACAAGTAATATGGTGCAGTTACTCATCCAAGAAGCTACAGACAACGCGAATCTAGTGAGTTCAGTTGTTATGGAAGTTTGGCGAAACTAACGTTGTTTGACTATGCTCGATAGGCAAGAATGTACCCTGGTTGGGCATCATGGCATTGATAGCTGTACATGTTCGACAATCTTTCTGCTGCTTGTATCTGTAGCTATATCCTTCATGTAACTCGACTTGTATTTGTACAAAAATAGTGTAGATCACAGATTTGGTATATGGCAGACGGGAAAGGGCCTCGACGATTCATTATAAGACAGAGGCCTGAAGTTACAGTGGCATGTCCTTTGGTGGTTGGTATTCCGACAGGCTGGGCTCCGGAGAGGATATGGGGGCTACTGCCGAATTTGTGTCTACCATGAAGGTTTCTGCAGGCGGGTTCTCCGCCGTGACGTTCCAACGAACGACACAGTTTGGGAAGTGATAAGTCGGAGCAGACTCCAAGCTCGTGTATGATTCGGTCAAGGAGCTGAGACCCACTTTCTCCAACTCGAAGTCAGTGATGTAGGCAGGGTTAGCAATGGAGACCGGGGTGCAGTGGACCAATTCCGAAACAGCTTCTTCGGACGTAGGATTATAATCCTGGGTTGGGTGTTCATGGGAAGTGTTCAATAAGTTGAGCTGACTGTCATGCTCGTCGGAAGCAGACACTGGGCTGTTGATCATGACTAGCCTAGCATCTGTTCCCGTAAAGCTAGTACAAGTGAGCTTCGAGGAAAGTTCAGAGACCGAGCTGATCGCAGGGCGCGCGATGACGCCGAAAGGGTTCGTGTAGCGCGACTCAAAGTCAGGCAGTCCATGTGGAAGGGGAATGTCCAAATGAGGCTGGAGCTCAGCTGTGAAATGGAACTGGGAAGACATGAGGGAAGTGGTGTGTGACATGTTCGATTTCGGTGTTGTGTTCGTAGAGAGCCTTGAGAGGGATTTCGCTTGCTCGCAAAGCCTGAGGAGCACGCCTTTTAAATCTCAGCCACTTTACGATTATGATCCTAAAGTGGGAATACCAAATGGGATTTTTCCAAACGTGGCTTTTTGCGAACAATGGACATTAGAGGTGGATGCCATTGAGCCTTTGGCTTGTTAAGGCAGTTTCACCACCGGATCACACTCACGGCTTGAAAAATGCAAACGTGTATTTGGCTTAAACCAGACATTAATACTAATGCGTCAAGCATATTCAATGGAATTCACCTGTTCTTTTCCAACCCACAAGAGCTGTGAAACAGACACGAATTGGGAAGAGGATTCATAGATTGGCGATAAGGATATATGAGACTAGTAGACGCACTTCTCGACGTTCACGATACAACCCGAAATATAACGATACAAATTTCTTTCGCATCCAAAACACGATCTTTCGAATGAGTCAACCATTCAACGTCTTCTGTAACCGCTCCAGTTCTTTCTCTTTCGCAATGAGCGTCGCCCGCGTTCTCTCCTGCTCTGCAATTATCGTCTTCTTAGCTTTTTCTAGCCTCTCAACCTCGTCCTTCTCGATGAGCGTCGTAAACTCGGGCACACCGCCCTTCGAAGCTTCGAGGGATGCTGGATTTGCGACATGGAATGGAATCGTTCTACCATTCGCGTTGGTACGAGGTAGAGGCGTAGGCGGATTGCTCGTCAGTATGTTGAGAAAGTTTTGATATGGGTCGTTGAACACGATTTCGTCATATTGCCATGAGTGTACGGGTCCGGCTTTCTGTGCAACCTCGACTGGTGGAACTGAATCGGGCTCGCCGGTAAGGGACCATGGATGAAGCTTGAGGTGATGATATATAGTTAGAGCTTTTTCCCCTGACTCTGGGACGAAGTGAAGTTTGATCGTGACTTCGAACTCTCCCCATCTGAATGGAATAGACATCTATCTGTAAGTTCTTCAAACTTGAGGTCTGCTTAACGCACCCTGTTTCAGAAACTTCGAAAGGCGGTTTGTCGATATCTAAAAGAGCCGAAACGAGTCAGAGTTGGATCAATAGTAGTTGAGACAGGCATACATACTCCGCGTCGGATTGGGATACGTATCATGCAGCTTGAACGAAACCCTCTTCAGAAAGTAACCTAGATTATCTGCACCACCAACGATGTCGGATCCTGGTGCAGACGCTGCACTACGAACAGCTACAGTCCATTTGTGTGTATGTTCAGCAGGAACATTTTCGCGTTCTTCGCGAGTCAGAAGTCTGGCAGTATTCCCATAGATTATCGGGCGAAAGATACTAAGACCCTGGATGTTAGTTAGTAGAACTTGCAAGCAAAGAGTTAAATGCCACTTGCTCTGACACGAACGCGCTCGTTGGCCATGATGATGATGGTCGTCGCGGTAAGAAAAAGAGTCTAGAGTGGGCCCGGACCGAACTAAACTTGTGTCCGCAAAATCCCGCTTTGCTCTAAACCTCCATCTAACCCATCCAACATGCTCGACGGAATCTACAACCGTAAGTCGTTGCTCATCATGCTGCGAATATTCTCTGCATCTTTAGCTTTTTTTCAGGACCAAACACAATGATTGAGAGGCAAAAGGCCTTACAGGTGCGTGCTAGCTCCTTCGCTCACGTTGTTCGCTCCTTCATGGTGATATTTTCCAGGCAGATCCTCGACCTGTTCATCTGAAAGGCCCTCGACGTGTTCTCGCTATTCGTATGCTCTTTCGTGGCTTACATGCAGTCATTGGACTCAAAATACCAAATAGGACTTTTCAGTGTCGGATTCACCGCCGGTGCACTAGGAACTGTTTATGGAATCTATCAACTGATTAGGGTGCGCCTTTACCGCTTTCCAACTTGTTTCCTATATACTGATTAATTCTTCATTTGTTCTTGCTATAGGGAAAGCCACAGTAAACTTCACAAAGTGTAGAGCGTAGAAGAACATCTAGTTCAGTCCAAATGCATATCCGAATTGACAGTCTTTTATCAACATCCTTCCCAACGATCTCTCCTATGGAGTATCGTGAGCATCTTGCTTGAATTGTAGCGATAAGGAAACCATACCTTCAACTTCTACCCGGTGAAACGCAGTACGTGACAGCCCGAGCGCTAGCGCTTGTCTCTCGACAATTCCCGGTGCACATTGCTGCTCACGACAGCACTACAGGAATAGGTCATGTTTAGTAATCACAGCTCGCCTACTTGCACCGGAAGTTACGGGGCTCTGACAGACTAACACTGAGCGCTGAGTGCGACGCAGAACCAAACAGCTCCCGCGCAGCCGTACGAAAGCGATACTGGTCCTCCGACACATACGACACAACGACCAGTCACCAGTAACGGTGACCGCGATACCGGAAGCTCGAAGATCTCGACCCAGCATCAGCGATAACCGCTAGCAGGAGCTCCTGAAAGCTTCCTAGAGACTTCCCTTGGGGACTAGTAATATTCGTAAATCAGTTGCGAACGGGACATAAACAAGATGATCAAATAGGTCGAGACTTTTACATGCCCGTGTCGCAGACAATGGCGGGCAGGATTGGGAAGAAGATGATATGCATTTGTGCCCCGATGTCAGCTAAACGTTGACGTTGAGCCTTCGAGCTTCAAGTCAGAGAGCAATTCTATAGTAGTTGTACAGCAAAAAGAAAATATTCGTCAAGATATAGAAGCGGGAACATGCCAAATAAAGAGATAGGAAATGTCTTCTAGATGCTTTCTATGATGTGGTGAATGTCACCGGTAGTAAAAAGCGAAGATAGATAGTAGTAGTACAACTTGATCATGAGAGACAGAAAAAGGCAATCTAGGATATGATATCAGCAGCGAGTAAATAGCGACTGCCAGATGGCCAACATTACCAGGAGGCCGGAGATTGATGAGAGCACGTTTCCAACGATGATAGCACATCCAACCTTCCTGTACCGATGACTAATTTCTCTCTCCTTTACTGACAACACCCGGCTTCTTTGGAATGGCCTTCAAGTTCTGCTTCTGCTTGGAAACTCTCTGTCTGGAAGCTCTCTGTCTGGAAGCTCTCTGCCTGGAAGCTCTCTGCCCCTGCTTGGAAGCTCTCTGCGCTGTAAGGATTGCCGACATCATCGCATGGTCATGTTTTACCCACTCTGACGGTAGATCCTCCAGAACCTGTTTTCCAGTCGCTGACTCAGTATAGAGCATACGATCGTCGACCAAAATCCTCAAAATCGAATTGAGCAATGGCAGGGTTTCTTTTCCAGGCAGGGCTTTAAACCTCCTGTAATAGGCCTGTCTGTTGTCCTCGGTTCCCCAATCAACCTTCGCTCCAAGACTCCGAGTGGAAGGATGTCCGTGATGAGTCAATACGCTATTTTTGAAGAATTGCACAGAGGGAACACTTCTCAGGTCCGGATTCCTGTGTCTTGAATCGATACCACTCGTAATGCAATCTGTTTCGAAACAGACTGCCCAGGTTTCTTCCAACAACATATTTGAATCTTCATTTTGGATATCCCTGGCATCCGGTCGGGTCCCATGAGACTGAATGTATCCCTTAGGTGTCACGGCAGAGCGTCGAATTGACACTGGACAATTATTCAGGCTCGCCTCAGTTGCTATGTCAGCTGTCATAAGAAAAATGCGATCTGCGTTCAACTCATTGTTCCAACTGAGATAGGGCCTGATAGGGCCTGCACTCACGAGATGGTGATCTGGAACAACTGGCACTACCGGGACTTTCAGAAGACCCGCAACGTTCGACTCGTCCAACAGAAGAGGGCAAAGCCATGACGTATGGAGAAACAACTTGAACAAAGAGAAGAACAGTGGCTGAGGTCTGCAATGTCGGCAACTACATCGTTTCGTTGGGCGTTCGTTCAACGAAGAGAGGATGAAAGGATGAACAAGAGGATTAACTAGCACTTGATGTGAGCACAGCAGCGAGGATACTAGTAAAGACCTGACCCACCGAACCAGCGTTAACCAAAGACGATAGTAGAAGGGATATAGTGAAAGTTTTCGCGTAATTAATACATAGCTTTGTTTATGCAAACCTGTGCCTACGGGCCACAACAAATCGATGGATACAGATCTTTGACTGTCGGTCAATGGATGGGACCTGATGGGACTCTGTTCTAACAGGTTCTAACCTGTTCTGACAAGGAGAGACAATTCAGCGGGAGAAAGGTGAATCGAGAGATATACCCGTTGATGCTCTCCAAATTCTTTGGTGGTGATGAATCATGATAAGGCTCCGGCGGCAAGTGCTCCTGATACACCGGAGCCAGTTGGAAAGCAGGTAGCCTGGCTGGCCGTCTGTAGTTCACATAAGAAGAGTAGAGTCGTAGAAAGCAGGAGGTTCAATCTTGCCCTTGCTTTTGCAATTCGGAACAGTTTGTGTATATGCTGGCAGAGACCTGCAGAGGCTGACGACGGTGATGAAGCTGCGAGCGTCTACTATAAGTGTCGACGTCATTCCCGCTACCCTAAAAGCTAGGGTTAGGGCTTCTCTCCTTTTAAAGCAAATTAAGCGCTTGTTCTAACGCTTGCTTCTTCAAACTTCAAAGGCCCAAACTTGGATAATACTAATAGGCCACCCTTGGGAGAAGGCCTTCAAAATGAGTACAACAGAAATCGTAGCAGCCTAGCTGATCTGGCGGAGGAGGGCGAAGGGCCGGAGGCTATGCCACATTCGAAGATTGAGCGCTTATCAGCGCTCCTTCGGGCCTCACGCCACAGCTCACCTGCTTCATTGCTCCTGCTTTTGCCATTTGGTACTTCACAGCATCGGAATTTCACAAAGAGACAAACAAGGCTGGAAGGAAGGTGTTGAACGCTCGTGAGCCTGCACGGCCAGCCTTCTCATGGATGAGATGGTTGCCGAGTGCTCGTGAACGGTAAATTATCATGTTATTCGATGCTGTTGCGACCAGTGCAATCTAGTGCAAAACGTTCAGTTCATTTTTTCACAAAGATGCTGATTTTAATACTTTCCTCGTGCTAACATCTAGATGCTGAACTAGATTTGATGAGAAGCTGAGAAGTACTTGCAGGACAGTACAGATTCTGCCCTACACCAACGGTTGTACGTGCGGGTAGACCATGTGGATCTTTTTGACTAAAATCAAATTTTACACATCTAGAGAAATTCGCCATCGTCGTATAGGCAGCGGCTACACCCAATGCACAGGTTGATACTCAAAAACAGGTATCCAAGATCATTTTGACTCGAATATCTAGTACATACTGCTGTGCGAGCTGATTTTTATCTCTACTTCAGGCACATATACTGTATCCAGCAACGATTCCGAGCAATAGCCTATCTCCACATTTAAAAGACGCTCAGAGGTTGTTAATCCTTCCCTATCCTAAAGAAACTCAACATGCCAGGATTCCTCAGCAATATCTTCTCTCGATCCAGCTGCTCGAACAACACTTCCTCCAGTCGAGCTAGAGCCTCCTCGTCAGCAGCGTCGATTTTTTCTTGCGATTCAAGTGTAACCTTGATTGATTCGAAAACCTCGAACTACGACGGCGCCAAGAAACAAGGGTTGCAGAACCCTCTGCTCAGTGACTCTGTCACACAGCCTGACTTCAGAACAAGAAACGCGATTGGACGGTCATGGCCTAACGACTCGAACTCGGATACCACTGATCCCCGTGGACCTCCACCACCATATGTCGCACGAGTTCAAGGTTCTGACTGTATGTCGCTGTTTCTCAATTCTGTCGAATTTTTCTTGAAAGTGGAATGTATCTGATCTGACTCTTACAACCAACAGTAACAGACTATCGAAGACCCATAACACGGAAAGGACTTAAGGAGAACGTATACTATGAGATACTCAAAAAGTTCAACACTGTCATCCTCGTGGATGATTCTTTCTCAATGTACGGGGAACACTGGAAAGAGGTGAGCATCGAACACTCCTGAAATCTCTCCGACCGTCGATGATATCCATCATCGAGACTCACCTACAACTTTTCTCACTGTAGGCGGGCGATGCACTATCCAAGGTTGCTGATATCGGGAACGAATTTGACCAAGACGGCATAGATATCTATTTCTTGAATAACCAAGAATCTGGTCGCAACCTAAAGGTGATTGTTCAGCAATTATAAACAGTAGGCTAGTAGCAGGTACTGACTTCTCGGAATGTTCGCAGACCAGCGAACAAGTGATATCCCTATTCGAACGAGTTCGACCATCCGGAGGCACCTATCTTGGACAGAGACTCAACTGTCTTCTTCGAGACTATCTGGACGAGCTCACCGAAGCTAAACAGGCAGGGAAGAAGATCAAGCCGATAAACTACCTCGTAATAACTGACGGAAAGCCAGGTTTGTGACATCCAAGCTTCAGTGTGAATGCACGACTTTCAGTTTCTATGATTCTAACCTCTACGCGATATCGATGTAGAAGATGAACTGGACTTGGAGAAATCTATCGTCGATGTGGCTCGGAGGCTTGATGAAGGTAATTATCCTTCGACCCAGGTGAGTTTCTAACAGTTGATAATACGGCCGGAAAGAAGTTATCGATCGTTTCGACTTTTGGTATATCTAGGTCGGTATTCAATTAGTCCAAGTTGGAAGATCGAGGAAGGCTACCGCGTTTCTGAAGGAGCTCGACGACACTTTGGAGTCTAAGTATAAGGTTAGGGATATTGTGGATACGACTCCGTACTACGGAGAAGCACTCAGTCCGGATGCTCTGATCAAGATCATGCTTGGCGGGATTGTTAGGAAGATAGACAAGACGAAGGTTCAACTTCGAGGGACCCCTAGTAAAGTCTAAATTCACGAAGTCCGAGTCAGACATTCACTTTTACATGGATAATTGTTGATTTTATTACTCACAAGTACATACAACTCTGGTACTGAACGTTCATTCTTACTTTTTCTTCATTACACCAACAAATCTCAATCTTCACCCTTCCATGCATCATCCCACCCAAGCGCAGATCGATCCCAATCCTCTCTCTCGATCTGTCCGTACGACGTCCAACCCATATAGTCCATCAACATCCCGGTAGCCCTCACAATTTACAAAGATCGACCCATCAACTTTAGCCATACCTGGATGACTCACTCCTTGGCGGCAAGAATCAGTGTTTGCATAGTCTTGAGTAGATGAGGATCAGTGGAATACAACGAGGCCTCAATTAAAGCAAGCCGGAGGTTATAATCCACATCGTAGATGGGACTACTGATACACCGTTCGCCGGTCTTGTAGTAAGGAATGCCACAGGAATAGGTCATGTATAACAATCACAGCTCGCCTACTTGCACCAGAAGTTATGGGGCTCTGACAGACTAACACTGAGCGCTGAGTGCGACGCAGAACCAAACAGCTCCCGCGCAGCTGTACGAAAGCGATACTAGACCTCCGAGGCACACGACACGTTGTCGGAACGAGCAGTGGGAACGGTCACCGCGATACTGGGAGTTTGAAGATCTCGACCCGGCACCAGCAACAACCGCTAGCAGGAGCTACTGAAAGCTTCCTAGAGACTTCCCTCGAAAACTAGTAATAGCCGTAAATCAGTTGCGAACAAGACACAAACAAGATGATCAAACAGGTCGCGAGACTTTTACATGCCCGTGTCGGAGACAATGGCGGGCAGGATTGGGAAGAAGATTACATAGATGCATTTGTAGTATGCTCGCTAACATACCCAATGGTGCAACGGCGAATAAAAGAACAGGTTTGTCTCTGACATGAGCTCTCCGAGTCGGTCACTCCAATGTGGAGGGGCCGTTCATCCTGGTGCAGCATGAACTCGTGTGCGAAGTCTTGCTTGTGAGTGCGTAGACGCACTCGACCCTGAAGGAGATAGATGGCTACATGGGTGTAGAAAGCAACGTTGAAATTTTCGGAACGGAAGTTCTCATCTTACAACGGGGCTACAAATCTTGTTGGCCCCGATGTCAGCTAAACGTTGACGTTGAGCCTTCGAGCTTCAAATCAGAGAGAGCAAGAGAGGCGGATTCTATTTCATGGTTGTACAGCAAAGAAAATTTTTGTTGAGATAGAAGCGGGAACATATATATAAAGAGATAAGAAATGTCTTCTATGTTTTCTAGTCGATTGAAATATGAAGATGAATAGTAGTAGTATAGCTTGATCATGAGAGAAAGGAATGAAGGCTTCGCAATCTGGGACATGGAATCAGAAGCGAGCAGAACAATGACAACATGGCCAACATTACCAGGAGATTAATGAGGGCACGATTCCAACGATAGCACATCCAACCCTCCCGTGTCAATGACTAGTTCGCCAAATCCTGCAATTTACGAATTGCTGACTTCATCGCACAGTCATGTTTTAGCCACTCTGGCGGTAGATCCTCCAAAACCTGTTTTCCTGTCGCCGACTCAGTATAGAGCATACGATCGTCGACCAAGATCTTGAAGATCGCATTGAGCAATGGCAGAGTTTGCGTTTCTGGAATGGCCTTGAACCTCCTGAAATAGGCCTGTCTATTTTCCTCGGTACCCCAATCAACCTTCGCTCCAAGATCTCGAGTGGTAGGATAACCGATTCTGGAGTCCAGCTTATTTTTGAAAAATTGAACAGAGGGAACGCTTCTCTGGTCCGGATTTCTGTGTTTTGAATTGATACCAGTTGTAACGCAATCTTTTTCGAAACATGCTGCCCAGGTTTCCTCCACCAATCTAGTTGACTCTTCTAGGATATCCTTGGACCCCGGATAGGACCCACGATACTCAATATACCCCTTAGGGGATGATACCACGCCAGTGCGTAGAAGTGACACTGGACAATTGTTCAAACTCGAATCAGTTGTTATGTCAGCTGTTATAAGAATAACGCAATCTTGCGTTCAATTCGTTGTTCCAAATGCGATAAGGCCTGCACTTACGAGATGGTGATCTGGAAGAACTGGCACTGCCGGAACTTCCAGAAAATCCACGACGTTGAATGGGGGAGGGTAAGGCGGTGACGGATGGAGGAGTAAGTTGAACAAAGAGGAGAAAAATGGCTGAGGTCTGCAATGTCGGCAACTTCATTGTTTCGTCACTCGTTAGATGTTCGTTCAACAGGAAGAGGTGTGTTGAGAGGATGAATGAAGAGATCAACTAGCACTTGATGTGAGCACAGCAGCTAGGATAGTTAAAAACCTGACATGGACACACCGAACCAGCGTTAACCAAAGACGATAGAGAAAAATGAAAAAAGGTATTATTTCGCGCATTTGTAGCTTTGTTTATGCAAACCTGTGCCTACCACAACAAAAGACAACAAATCGAGGGATCATTCTGATAAAACCTGCTTCAGTTCTCGTCCTTCAACTTGAACTTTTTCTCTTTCTTGTAGGGACCGGGTAGCGGGCTGTGCCGCTAGTCGGCCCTACTGGTTATTTCACAGCATCGAAATTTCACAAAGAGATACGAAAAGAAGGAAGGAATGTGTGTTCGTGTCCTGTGAAAGCTCGTGCGCCTGCATGACCACCATGTAGCTTTCCAGACGGTTGGTGACTGCTCGTGAACGGTAGATTATCATGTTATTCGATGCTGTTTAACTTGCGACCAGTGCAATCTAGTGCAAACTTTGAGTTCATTTTTCACAAACATGTTGATTTTCAATACCTTGCGCTAACATCTGGAAGCAGAACTATTAGATTTGATGAGAAGCTGGTAGGACGGGACAGCTTCTGCAGGTTCTGCCCTATACCGTACGGTTGTACGTGCGGGTAGGTGCGGGTAGACCATATGAATCTTTATGACTAAAATCAAATTGTAAATAACTAGAAGATCTACCCATCGTCGCACTTACACCCAAATGCACAGGCTGATGCTCAAAAACAGGCATCCAGGATCATTCTGACTCGAATATCTTGTACATACTGCTGTGCTAGCTGATTTTTACCTCTATTTCAGGCACATATACTGTATACAGCAACGACTCGCAATAGCCTATCTCCACATACAAAAGGCGCTCAGAGGTTGCCACATCTTTCCTTATCCCAAAGAAACTCAACATGCCAGGATTCCTCAGCAATATCTTCTCTCGATCCAGCTGCTCGAATAACACTTCCTCCGGTCGAAATAGAGCCTCCTCGTCAACATCGTCGCTTTTCTCTTGCGATTCAAGTTTAACCTTAATCGATTCGAAAACCGATTTGAATGGTGGCGTCAAGAAAGAAGAGTTGCAGAACCCTCTGCTCAGTGACTTCAGGAGCTCTGTCACACAGCCTGACTTCAGAACAAGAAACGCGATTGGACGGTCATGCCCTAACGACTCGTACTCGAACGCCGATCTCACTGATCCCCGTGGACCTCCACCACCATATGTCGCACGACTTCGAGGTTCTGACTGTACGTCAATGTTTTCCCAATTCTGTTGAAATATTCTTGAAAGAATGTATTTGATCTGACCTTTACATCCAACAGTAACAGATTATCGAAGACTTATAACTCGGAAAGGACTCAAGGAGGATGTATACTATCAGATACTCAAAAAGTTTTACACTGTCATTCTCGTGGATGATTCTTTCTCAATGTACGGGGATCACTGGAAAGAGGTGAGCATTGAACACTCCTGAAATCTCTTCAATTGTCGATTATCAATTCTGTCGAGACTTACAACGTTTTGCACTCTAGGCCGGAGATGCACTGTCCAAGCTCGCTGAGATCGGGAGAGAATTTGATCGAGACGGCATAGATATCTATTTCTTGAACAGCCAAGAATCTGGTCGCAACCTGAAGGTGATTATTTAGCGAGATTCTGAACAGTAGGCTAGCAGGTACTGAATAAGAGGTTGAATCTTCGCAGACCAGCAAACAAGTGATATCCCTGTTCGAACGAGTCCAACCATCCGGTGGCACCTATCTCGGACAGAGACTCGACTGTCTCCTTCGAGACTATCTGGACGAGCTCACCAAAGCTAAAGAAGCAGGGAAGAAGATCAAGGGGTCGATAAACTACCTCGTGATAACAGACGGAAAGCCAAGTACGTATCATTCAAAACCAGTGAAATCGCAGGTATCTATTTTTCTAACTTCCACGGCGACGCGATATAGTTGATGAATTGGACTTGGAAAAATCCATCGTCGATGTGGCTCGTAGGCTTGATGAAGGCAATTATCCTTCGACCCAGGTGAGTTCTTGGTGGTTTGTCAGACCAGGGCCGGTACGAACTTATTGATCATTTCAAACTTTTGGTAACATCTAGGTCAATATTCAGTTAGTGCAAGTTGGAAGATCGAAACAGGCTACCGCGTTTCTGAAGGAGCTCGACAACGCTTTGAAGTCCAAGTATAAGGTTAGGGATATTGTGGATATCATTCCATACTATGGGGAGCACTCAGCTCTGATGCCCTGATCAGGATCATGCTTGGAGGAATTGTTAGGAAGATAGACAAAACGAAGGTTCAACTAGTAAAATCTAAATTCACGAAGTCAGACAATCACTTTTACTTGAACAACAATTGTTGATTTTATTACTTATATACAAGTACATACAATTCTGCTGCTCAACGTTCATTCTTACTGTTACTCATTACACCAACAAATCTCAATCTTCATCTTTCCACGCATCATCCCACCCAAGCGCAGATCGATCCCAATCCTCTCTCTCCATCTGTCCATACGACGTCCAACCCATATAGTCCATCAACATCCCGGCAGCCCTCACAAAGATCGATCCATCGACTTTAGCCATACCAGGATGACTCTCCTCCTTCGAGACACTCCCTGCGTGTTGTTTGAACGCTCCAATCACCGACCCAGGAGGAGTATCGTCATACTCCCTAGCGGCGAGGATCAGTGTTCGCATAGTCTTGAGTAGATGAGAATCAGTGGAATACAACGAGGCCTCGATCAAAGCAGGCCAGGGATTATAGTCCACATCGTTGATGGGACTACCGATACACCGTTCGCCCGTCTTGTAAGGAATGCCGGAGACATATGGTGGTCGGGGTTTGTCGGTCACTTCCAGAAGTAATTCAGGCTTGATAGTTGGTCGACCTCTGGCGAGTGAAAGGTGCAATACCACAGGTAAAAACGCTTTGACAATCATCGCTTTGTGTGCGGGATTTTCCAGCACATTGACGAAATTTCTGAGGAAAAGGGACGAGGTGACGAGATGCATCAAGAAGAAATCAAGCCGAGGTTTTCGTCCTGGTTTTCCGGTGGCAAACATAAGCAAAACTGAGACCCATGTCAGTTCCTCGATCTTGGACATCAGCTCTTCTGTGTTCCCAGAAGCTTCGTCCACGTGAAACCTTGCGCACAAGTCGCGGATCGCCTCTTCCTTGTCATCTTTCAGGGCGTCTTTGAGACGTGCATTGAAGAGGGCGTTTGGGTCATACGGTAGGGGTGGTGCAAGAGTGGAGGATTTGTTCATGAGGTCGAGTATTTCCAGGACGGATAGCCCATTAGAGGGGTCCGTTTGCTTGAACTCGAACAAATCAGGAGAAAGGGAGTTATGAACAGCGGTCATAGCGAGTCCTGATATCGATGAGTGATACAATAAATGGTATAACGAAGAAGAACTGACCTGTAGATACTAGAGCATCATTCCCGAATTCCAGACCATACTACATATTTTGTTTAGGGTACTTAATTGGAATGACGATGAATCTATGGAACGTACCCCGACTTGAATGAAGGGATGCACGCTGGAGACGATTAAGGAGGTATACTCGAATGGTATGTTCATGACTACTCACGCTCCGCTCATCAGACGTGCGAGCATAACCTTGCCTTTCTCATTAACACTGGGTGAGAAGATGTACTTTTCCAGAGTCTTGACTACCCCAGCGGACGCTACCTCATGCTCGAAGAACTGCAGAAAGCCATTGTAAGCGCTTTTTAAATGAAGAAGGGATGCCTGAGTGAGGTTCAAATTGTACTGTGGGACGCCAAATACGTACTGTTGGTTCCCAAGATACTGCGTCCAGTTATCTTCAGTTATCTTCATTTCTTTGTCGACTTCTTCGAGTATGATTGGACGTTGGATACGGGCTTCCTCGTCGTATATTTTCTGCAATAGGGCAGGCGTTGCTCCAAGATCATAAGCGGCGAGGATGCTAAGTTACAACATGATGACCATTGAGCATTAGCAATCTGTCATATTTGTGCTCACTGGTGACTGAGATGGTTGTGAAATCCAGCTTGATTGAACTGACAATGATGATACTGAGCATCCTGCAACAGCAGAGCCTCTGCCAACGGTTTGGTTACAGGAGAAGCCCTAGGAAGATTTAGGACGCCGTTACGAAGTATGCGATGAGAGACGGAAGACATGAGAGTAGCAGATGATGAGTATGGGTATGAGCATTTCAGGCTTTTATGGGCCAAGGACAGAACCGGTGACTTCGACTTTTGTGTGTGTCGGAAGAAAGGAAAGAAGAAGTGCGTCATTCTGACAAAATCAAATTACGTTAGTCGGTTATAAGCGCCTGTGAACTACGGTTAAATGGCCAACGATTCTATGTCGAGAACTTCCGCCAGGTAAACTCCCATCTTGCTCCTCGTCGTTCATGGCGACATTCAATCAATACATGCGAATTCATACTTTAAACATCTCATCTGCTCAAGGGCTTCTTGATCAGTCATTGTATCTTACCAAACAAATATCAGCTAGTGGTTGCACGGCAGTGACACTGCCAGAAGAGGCCAGAAGCCCTTCGCACTTCCGGGAAAAACACCTTCAAGGTTGCCGCTGTCTGCGGCTCTCAGGCTCACTAATCGATTCGCATTTCTTGGCAAGGTCTCAGATCTCAACCAGTGCGCGGCTCATGACATTCATTCTAATGGAGCAACTTCGAGTTAAAGTCAGTTTTCTGACTCATCGGAAGACTCAATCCACCGTTGAAACTCGAAAGGAAAATTCTATTGCATGAATAGCAGATTGACCCAGATAAAGTCAGTTTGCTGGGTAGAAACTGTGCTTGCTAGCGCAAGTAGGACCACTCAAGCCTGCACTAGCCTTCAGTAAGTATAGTAGGGAGTTCGTACGTTGAAATGCTAACGGTAAGTACCAGAGATTGCCTTGCATACACCAGAAAAAGCATCGGCGAAGGCCTGTAAAGTAACTACGATCAGAGGTATAGTTCAGGTAGCTCATAGTGCACGTTAGCTCTTTGGATCCCTTCTATCGCCAAAATCCAACGATTGCAAGCCGATAGTGATCAGTGATCACGGTATTAGTAGGAAAATAAGCGCTCAAGACACGCGCCAATATATATACGCGTTCGGAACCGTCAAAATGACCCCTCTGCTCTTGCCACTCGACTACCACTCAGATTCGGTCGCTGAACACAAAGAAATACTGTACGTGAAACAGAATCTATCTCTCTACTGCTGAAATGAACCTTGTACTTCGTTGTTTCGATAGAATTTCTTTGTTCTTATCACGATTCACGACTATTCACGCCCTTCACAACTCGAACTAGATCTCCAGCTATAATGTCATTCTCTTTCGATGAATATGGATACCTAGCCACCGGAAACCCCGTCGAAAACACGTCTGGAACCCACCAATCCATCCATACTCCCGACCTTGCCGATCACTTCCACACAAACCAGCCTCTTAATGAACGCGATGCCCAGTTCTTCTCTGAAACCCTCAGGTATAGCTTAGGTCGAGAGCCTCATCTACAAAATGAGATCAGGCTCTTAGAACTCACATTAATCCAACATACCCAAGAGCTCTCACGAGTCCGAGACATCATACGCGATTGCAAGGTTGTCCTCTCTCCAGCCCGGCTCGTACCGCGCGAACTTTGGCAGCAGATATTCGAATACGTACGAGAAAGCGAGGAGTCTATAGACGTTCTGGACTTCGATCGCGGAGTGTGGCCCCTCACGCAGGTTTGCCGTCTTTGGAGGACCATTGTCCTCGCCGATTCTACGTATTGGACGACAGTCTCTTTACCCCTACGAATACGATACCCGGTCTATTCCGTCCAGATTCTCTCCCTCTTCCTCGAACGTTCCGAGGACAAACCATTGTTCATCGACTTCACTTGTCGAGATCTCGAGACCTTACCCCAAACCCTCTTTCGGGTTCTCATCGCTCATTCTCATCGCTGGGAAACGTGTCGATTGAGGGTCCCCGTCCAACTTCTCAAACATCTTACTCCCTGCGCGATAAAACGCGCCAAACTCTTATGGCACTTTGATGCCAACCTGGACATGGTGTACTCATCATCCCTCAGTACCTCCTGTAACGACATCTTCGCTGATGCTCCAGCATTACGATCAGTGAAGCTCACTGGTGTTCCGTTGACACCAGCAACACTAGGATTTCGATGGTCGTCTTTGACAGTTTACGATGTGGCCCAGGATACTCCCGAGAAGCATCTTGGAATACTCCCATTAGCCACTGAACTAGTGGAATGCACCATCCGCTGCACTCAGCCATGGCGTTTCAATATGCCGCCAGTGCAAGCTCTGTATACAGCCACCCTGCAGAAACTCACGACGTTGAGGTTGGAAGGTACCTCATACCTCTTACTGAAATACATCATCGCCCCCAACCTACTCTCTTTGAACACTGTCCTGCCAGAAAGGGACGATTCATTAAAAGTCTTTCTCGAGCGCTCTGAACCGCCTTTGGAGGAGCTCTCAATCGAAGCAATCCCGATGGGATCAAACATTCTAGATATTCTGCAGAGCACAACGCAAGTCCGGAAGCTCGCTCTGCTCGTTTCGATCCCTCGTCAGAGTTCTGTATTCAAAGACCTCTTGAAAGCTTTGAAATATATCCGTGGCGGGCTTCTTAGTACTGCTCCTGCGAGGTATAACCTCCCGCGCCTTGAGGAGCTCGTCCTCAGCGTGTATATCCAATCCTCGCATGATGATAACCTATTTGCGAATGAGCTGATGGAAATGGTGACCTCGAGATGGAAGGTCACAGGGAAGGGCAGGCAGGGATCGAAACAAACTCCTGCACAGTTGAAGTCGTTCACTCTGGAAACGAACAGTTATTGGCTTCCTGCTTTCGATGCCTTTGGCGTGATGAATCAGGAAGGATTGGATACGAAGATCTGTTTACATTAATTATGTCGTGTTCTATCAATTTAGAACCTTTTAGGACTCCTCTATGAAGGATACTTGTGCATCTATTCATCCTACTGATACTACATGATTAGTGCTAATCTAAATACATATTCTTTGACTTACAAGGGCAAGCCATATGCATTTCTGATCTTCAACAATAAGTATACTGAAAATTGACTGAAAGCCTGCTTCGAGCTTCTTTAAAAAAAAATACTAATGGCACGAACGTAGTGTCCCCGGCAGGAGTCGAGCCTGCGTCTCCACGGATTGTACTAATATAGCCACAACGTGATGATCTAACCACTAATCGACGAGGACCGTCAGGATCTATGAATAAGCACAATACATCCCCGTCCGTTTATTTCACCACATAGATAAACAGTACATACAACACTGACAGGCTCAAAACGATAAGTATGACCATGATAATAATATCAATTACTTCTTCGACTTCTTCTGTTTCACCTCAGTCGGACTAGACTTCGAACCTGACGATTTCTCTGGAACAGGGACTGTGGTAGCCTTCTCTGTCTTCTCTGTCTTCTCTGTGTTACTCGACGTGACTGGCGTCTTAGACGTCTGGTCCTTCTTCGATGGTCGATGTAACAATTGAATGATGAACGAAGCCACGCTTCCGGAGAGGATATACAGAATCCATCTGGGCACCTTGACTACAACGTTGTATATTTTCGTCAAGACCAGCCCCAGGTAGTGGAGGACGAATTCACTAAGAGTAGATAAGTTGGGTAATTAGATGTGTGAAGAATCGGAGGCAGGATTAACGATACTAACTTGCTACCACCCGGAGCGAAAGAGCTATCCCAAGGGGGAACTTCAAGATACGTCCCACTCGTGAGGAATTCGCGTAAAGCGCCTTCACGAAGACGCAGCCATTGAGGTTTAACGAATCGGAGTGTTTGACCGCGGTTTTGTAAGATAACAAAAGTCGGGGCTCTGCAAGGGTAAGAGCACACGGCTCAAGTGTCAGCGCAACAGACGGCATGAGAAGCGAACAACGGTACGCACTGCCAAACACCCCATTTGGTTGTAAGATATGTCACATTGAGATAATCGATACGGCCCCAACGTAGGTCAGGCAAGTCTCCAGCTAGAAGGGTTTCGTTATACGTCTCGTCAAAGATCTTGTCTACAAATTGGGATATTCCTCCGCCTTGGGTTGTTGCACTTGTGGAACTGGAAAGAGGAAGTGTTTAGATGACAGAGTAGCAGTTTAGTCGATCAACGCATAACATACACGACAACAAGCCACGCCCTGTTCTTCTCTTCATCATCAATGAGCTCCTCATTAGCAATCAAATCGTCAAAATTCATGTCTGTGATCAATGGTATCCGTGTGTCCCAAGGGTATGCAGGCTTCGATGATAGACCAGCAGCCGAAGCGAGGCTGGAAATGTTTACGCCGGCTTTGGCGAACAATGATGATATCGAGGAAGAATTCAGAATTCCGTCGACTACACTGAAGGAACCTTGCTGGCTTTCCTGTGGGTTATTTTCTGAGGGTCGTCCAGAGGATATTGGTGCAGAAGCTTCAGTGGTGACAGCCTGGCCAGGCTTCCAACCTTCGGAGAAGTACTGACCATTAACGGTGAGAGTGAAGAGGACCGCAGATAGCCAGAAGACCTTCATGGTGGTGGGACCTGGTGGGACCGGATAAGATTGGTGCGTTGCTTATCTGAGTCTCTTGGTCGACAACATTGAGCGCTTATTACATAAGCGCCCTCGGCGTCAAAACGAACTTAGCGTTGAACTCGATTCGACTCGTCACTCATTTCTAGTTCTCACTTTGATGTTCAATGGTGATTCACAATGACATTGCAGCATCTAACTGCTGAACTGACTACTATCGGTACGCTCAGCATCTACATATTTACTTTTTCAGCGTTGAGTTCTTCGTAATACTAGGACTCTAATACTACGTATTCTGGGCAGATTTTCTTTCGACTCCAGCGAAGGGTGCGAATACAAGCTGGTGCTCGCCAACTTCGGGAAGGACCTTGAAATTGACATTTGGCCCAAAGATAAGCGCATAACTTGAGCCACCGTAGTGGAACATCCCAAGCTCGTCTCCAGCACTAACTCTCTGTCCAAGCCTGGCAGTAATATCACAAGTCGATATCTCTGCCATCCCAACACCAACGAATACGAGCGTCCCGATCCTCTTATCATCAGCCTCGATATAAATGAGAGCACGAGTAGCGGATACGGTGAGCCAGGATTGAGAGCGGGTAAGAGCACCTCGAGGGTCGTCAGTTCCATTGTCGCAGTCGGGCAACGCGGCATAATAGGACCCTTCAATGAGCTCGGCTGCCTTGATAACACCATTAACCGGGGAGTGCCAGCGATGATAGTCATACGGAGAAAGAGATGCCTGATAGACAGTTCCGCCAATGAAGGAACGCGCAACTTCATCGTCGTTTCGCCCAAGGATATCGAAGATGGAGTAAGGTTGGCCTTTCAGCCAAAACTGGTCACGTCCTTTGACGTTGGTCTGTATGCGATAAACAGTGGACTCGCAAGCATTGTAGATGAAAAGACCACGATGAGGCTCTGGCTGAATATGGGGAGGCCCGTCTGGCTGAGAATTTCCGAGGTCAGACTGAGGAACAGAAGGTCCCGGGTTTGGGTAGGGAGCATCCTGCCGCTGTTTACGAATCTCGGGCTTGAACTTTCGAGTGAAGAATGCATCCCACGAGGTAAAGCCGCGATTGATAGCAGTTGGATCGGGACATTCAAACGTCTCGTTGAAACTACCAGGCTTCCATTCGGTGGTCTCGAATCCTCCGTGTTTCCCGAACCAGAGCTCATCAGGGTCATTGAGCACACTGACAGAGTCCGGGCTTCGGAGATAATCTGCCCAGGCATTCAGCAAGTTCTTTAAAGGCGCGTTCAACTTCTTTTTGACCAGGAGGAAGTAGCCAGCGCTGGTGTTACCGAGAAGGTCGAACAAGAGGTAAAGAGGGGCGCCAATAGGCTCTCTAATCTCAGCTCCTTGGTCGTTCTTTGCCACCTGAAACTTTGGCGCTGCAACGACGATTTGGTCCATGCAGTAGAGCAATTCGTCAAAATTTTTGATCTGGTGAGCACGATGAGCATCTAGAAAACACAGGCTGAAGTATATAGTGAGTCACCTTGCTTTGAGGAGAAACTTGTAAGAAGGTCTGGCGAAACAAATCAACCAACTCGGAATCAGATTTGATAGCATCCTGGAAGGCTTGAACTGCCGGGACATGAGCTTTTGTGGTGTCAATGTTATGCAGGAGGTCATTGAAGAAAGCTTTCCAGATCGCAGGATCAGCTGGAATCCATCCACCATAGGGGGTCGACTTCGTCTGTTCAGGCGCCATCCACTAGCACTATTAATTAGTGCACAAGTTAGAATACTGCAAGTAAGACTTAGTCACATACGATATACAGAGTACACTATTTTCTTCTCGGATTTCAGCCTTTTGTAGGTTAGAAATGTCTGGGGGAGCCAGTACCTGGGTGGGCTCTTTTATGAGGAAGCGAAGGCATGTCAAGCCTGATTTGGACTGCATACAAAGTGGCAAAAATCCACCCTTGAAGAAGATAGGTGCCGCACAGACTCCAACTTCTGTGACCTGTCTCTGTCTGGCATACTGCATTACCTGGTATTGCAATTCTATGGGAGATCTAGTTGTATTTGGGAAGCCTTGAATGACTTTTCAAAAGGCTGAAAGATGATACAATACTTAAAGTTCGCATTGCATACAAAAAATAGAAACAGTAGTACTCACAACACATTGGCCCAAAAATATTGACTGAGTGACTCGGAGACTATTGGCCAACTGATGATTGTTATATGGGAGCCTCAATATTCCATCTGTCTGAACTAGTACTCAGTAAGTATTGACAGCGAACGTTGAGTATAAATTTAAAAGGTGATTGGTAGGAGTTCCTCCTGAGAGCACGTACAGGAGCTTAGAATCTTCCGAATAACATCGGGGGCAAAAGACAGACGAAATCCCGTGGTGGTACATTGTGAATGCTGCTAATCATTCGTTGATCCACAGGTACGAGTGCAGGTACGAGTGGCACTTTGAGAACTTCCAAGCGCCGTGTCAAACGTCCGATGATTCCTTCCGCAAGCCAAAAAAACAATCATTCATGTTACATTCGGAGAAAATTTGTTATAGCCACTATTCGTACATCTGGATTAACTTTTGATATTGTTGATTCCCTTCCACGCTGCACGCTGAACTTCTGAACTTCGTCGTTGTAGAATAGCGGGCTCGACTCTAAGCTTCAACCCCAGCCAAGGGCTTGTTGACACGGATATGGGTATTCACTTGGACATAATCAAAGAAGCTGAGCTTGACATTGGGCCCAAAGATGAGTGCATGAGTAGAGCCACCAAAATGGAACATCCCAATCTCATCTCCAACATAGACCCTCTGACCGGCTTCGACAGTAATATCACAAGTCGATACCTCCACCATTCCAACGCCAACGAACACAACGGTCCCGATCCTTTTATCATCGGCTTCGATATAGATGAGAGCACGAGTGGCAGCTACAGTGAGCCAAGACTGAGAGCGGATGATGGCACCTCGAGGATCACCCTTTTGGAAATCGGGATCATCGGGTCCAGCCCCATCGTCGGGCAGGGCAGCATAGTATGTCCCTTCAATTAGCTGTACCTGTTTGATAACACCATCCACCGGGGAATGCCAGCGGTGATAATCATATGGAGAAAGGAATGCCTGATAGACAGTCCCACCAATGAAGGAACGAGCAACTTCATCGTCGCGGCGCCCAAGGATATCGTAGATGGAGTAAGGCTGGCCTTTCAACCAGAACTTGTCATGTTCCTTGATTGCAGTCTGTATGTCATAGACAGTGGACTCGCAAGCATTGAAGATGAAGAGGTAGGGAGGGTCGGGCTTAATGATCGGGCGAGCGTCAGGTTGGAACTTTCGGGTAAAGAATGCATCCCAAGAGCCAAAACCACGGTTGACAGCACTGGGATCGGGACATTCGTACGTCAGGTTGAAGACACCACGATCTTTCGATTCGAGGGTTTCCAATCCGAGCTTGCCGAACCAACCCTCGCTGGTGTCATTGAGGGTATTGTTGGAGCTAGAGCTTCGAAGGTATACACCCCATTCGTTCAACAAATCTCTAAGAGGAGCATTCAGCTTCTCTTTGCGCAAAAGATCGTACCCGGCTCCTGTGTTGCTGAGTAGGTCAAACAAGAGGTAGAGAGGGACACCAATAGGCTCTCCGCCGGTAATTTCGTTACCACTTTCGTCTTTGTTTGCCTGAAACTTCGGCGCTGCGACGACGATTTGATCCATGCAGTGAAGTAGTTCGTCGAAGCTTTTGATCTGGTGAGCAAGCCGAGATCAGTATTGACAAAACAACAGCAAGAGGCTATGGAGAAACCTTGCTTTCGGGTGCAACTTGTAAGAAAGTCTGACCAAACAAGTCCACTAGTTCGGGATCGGCGTCGACAGCATCTTTGAAGGCCTGAACTGCTGGGACGTGAGCTTTGCTTCTGTCGATCTTACGCAGGAGGTCGTTGAAGAAAGCCTCCCAGACCCCAGGATTGGCTGGAATCCATCCACCGTAGCGGGATAATTTGGTCTGTTTGGAACGTAGAGGGCGTTGATATATGGGAGACATCGTCCTGGATGGAATTAATGAGCAATCTGGAGACTAGAAGGGTCAACGTACAAAAGAAAACTTGCTGGGTTCTGTCGAATACCCTTGCAAAAATGGCCTCTTTTATATCAGAGCGAAGACAGGAGAGGACGGATTTGAACAAGTCGTATGAAATGACCCTTGGAGCATGAGTGCGCGGATGACCTTCTAGCAAGGGCTTACATTCTCCATGCTACCTGTAGTCACGGTTCTGGGGTATGCTTGCTTAACTTCGCGAGGGCTTACCTCGCCTCCGATGACACAGGTTTGTATGGAAAGATACGACATACAGAGTCCGGACTAGTCCGGGTCGTATATCATATGTATACCATATGAGTTTTCACAGCAGGCTCAGAGTTCCGCCCTTGCAGCTGACGATTGGTATACAACAGATTGTATTGCAGCAGTCTACGTGTCCAAACCACTTGTCAGCGAATGTCAGAGACGAGGGGTTACTTGCGCAGTAAATGCACGCACAGGATAGTTAGAATATTCTAGACGAAGGTAAGGGCTGAGTTATAACTTTCGCTAGTGTATGAAATCGCACCACTACGAACACATGTCCAGTCTAACGCGAAGGAGGCGCAATCGTCAACCTGACAACATCCAGCAAGCAAATTGTGAATCTTTCTAAGTGAATGATGAAGCCACTGTGGAGACATAAAGAAGGAAAGTTTATAGACTCTGCTAAGACGTTTATGAACTTCCATTCGGAATGCTACCACCTTACTCGAGATTGGCGATAAGGATAATCAGGGAGAGCTGTTCGGTACGGCGATCCTGGTGCACGAATTCAAAGGAGCTGTAGAGCTGGAACCATCAAGAGGATGCTACTACGTGGGTCATGAGTTTACTAGAAATGAGATAAGAATCAAAGGCTTACCTCTGTGCATCTCCAGCTTAGTCTCACTGTCTATCCCTACTTTAGCTTGCCCTTGTAGACACCACTCTTGTCTCCGCATCTCTCGCTCTGAGCTCGTTGGCCTCACATAGGTGATCTTCTTCGGAAAGGAAGCTCTGCGGATGGGTTTGAACTTTGGAGTTGACCCGAAGCGAGATCTGATGATGCAGAAATACGGAGAGACATCCTGAAGTAGCCGCTGAGAAATATCGATGGACGAATAGTCAGACTTGAAGCTTGAAGCTTTGAAGACTCTGAAGTCTGAATCGAAAAATTCCAGGTGAGTTATACTGGGTAGCTCGTAGTACGTACCAAAGTCCTTCGCTCCTATACGAGGATTTTATCGCATGAACAAGTCGACGAGGCAGCCGGAAATCACCTCTAGAGCCGGTCACTAGTGACAATGGAGAAGACTAGAGTGAGGTTGAAGCAAAGGCTGGGCGCTTCCTGGCGCTTCGGACTTAGCGCCTGGAGGCGCTTGGCAACGCTTTGGACCTGCTTTGACCGTCGCATCCGTTTGATCTGTTCCAGTCTGCAAACAATGGTTATATATTCTTAGCATCTTTGACCATGGTTCGACCTCCTTATTCACGTCCGGAGAGTCCTTCTGGCAGTATGAAGAATATGAAAGACATAGGAGATGGATCTACCATATGTATATTGAGAAGATCCTAGTCACTATTGGTACATCCGGGCTATTCTCTCAATATCATCGCTGATTCCTGTCCACGTTGGACTTTCTCGTTCAAGTAAGTGACGAGTTCACCTCTGGACTGGGCCGACCGCAGCCAAGGGCTTATTCACTTGAATATGAGTATTCACTTTAACGTCCTCGTCGAAATGAAGCTCAACATTCGGTCCAAAGATGAGCGCATGCGTCGAGCCACCAAAATGGAACATTCCAATCTCATCTCCAACACATACCTTCTTTCCAGGTCCGACAGTGATGTCACAAGTCGATACCTCTGCCATCCCAACACCAATAAATACTACGGTTCCGATCCTCTTGTCGTCGGCTTCGATGTAGATGAGCGCACGGGTGGCAGCGACGGTGAGCCAAGACTGGGAGCGGATGAGGGCACCTCGAGGGTCACCCGCTTGGAAGTCGGGATCATCGGGATCAGCTCCATCGTCCGGCAGGGCGGCATAGTATGTCCCTTCGATAAGCTGTACTTCCTTGATAACACCATCCACCGGGGAATGCCAACGATGATAATCATATGGAGAAAGGAATGCCTGATAGACAGTCCCACCGATGAAGGAATGCGCGACATCATCGTCGCGGCGCCCGAGCATATCATAGATGGAGTAAGGCTGGCCTTTCAACCAAAACTGGTCGTGGTCTTGGACGTCCGTCTGTATGCGATAGACAGTGGACTCGCAAGCATTGTAGACGAGAAGGCGGGGTGGGTCTGGCCTACAGACAGGGCGAACGCAAGGCAGGAACTTTCGAGTGAAGAATTCATCCCAAGAGGTAAAGCCACGATTGACAGCACTAGGATCGGGACACTCGTATGTCTCGTTGAAAACGCCGCGACCATCCGATTCGAGAGTCTCCAATCCCAGTTCGCCGAACCAACCCTCGTCGGTATCATTGAGGGTACTATTGGAGCCGGGTCCTCGAAGATAAGCACCCCAGCTATTCAATAAGTCTCTCAAAGGAGCATTCAGCTTCTCTTTGCGAAAGAGGTCGTACCCGGCACTTGTGTTGCTGAGGAGGTCGAATAAGAGGTAGAGCGGGACACCGATAGGCTCTCCGCGAGCTGTTGCGATACCATCCATGCCTATGTTTGCCTGAAACTTTGGCGCTGCTACGACGATTTGATCCATGCAGTAGAGCAGTTCATCAAAGCTCTTGATCTGATGAGGCCATCGCGATGAACATTGAGAAGATTATGGCAAGAAATATAGAAATACCTTGCTGCAGTCCGAAACCTGTAAGAAGGTCTGATCAAACAAGTCAACTAGTTCGGGATCGGCGTTGATAGCATCCTGGAAGGTTTTCACTGCCAATACATGGCCTTTTCTGGTGTCTATATTACCCAGGAGGTGATTCAAGAATGCCTCCCAGATTCTAGGATCAGCTGGAATCCATCCACCGTAGCGAGTTAACTTCGTCTGTTTGGACGGAAGTGGGCGTCGATATTCAAGAGGCGCCATCGTTGTCCTGTCAGACAATATTAATGCACAAGGCTAGTAGTAGAGTGTACTGGAAAGACTGACGTACAGATTATGACTTGTGCTGCGTTCTGCCAATGATCAGTGCACAGATAGTCCCTTTTATAAGGGAACGAAGACAACTGAAGACTAATCTGGACCAGTAGTATGAAATCGTCTCCGGAGCATAAGTGCGTACAGGAGGTCTAACAGAGGCGAATTATTTGCATGCTGCCTGTAGTCGCAGTCCTTGGGAATGGTTGCTTGCATTCAAAGACCTCTTCGCCTCCGATGACAATGGTTTCACTGGAGAGATATTAGGACATACAATAGTCCCAGTCACCTAAGTATGGTATAGGTTCTCGGAGCATGCTCTGAGCTCTGCCGTTGCGGTTGACGATTGGTGTAGAACAAATTGTATTGAAGTGGTCTACTTTCAGAAAACATCACAGACGAAAGGTAATTGCGCAGTAAAATCACGTACAGGCTGGCTGGAATTTTCTGGACGTAGTCGGGAGTTGAGTATCAAACCTTTGCTAACGTATGAAATTTACACCACTGGTTGAACACATGTCCAGCCCCAACGTGCAGGCAGCTTCAGTTGTGAGCACCTTACTTGACAGTGTCGAGGATAAGCAAATATGAACAGTTCTGTATCATACGGCAATATGGTTGGAATTTCGTGTGCGAATTCAAATGAGTTCCGGAAGTTCAGGAAGTTCATTGGGAATGTATCAAGAGGGTACTAGGAAAATGTCAAGTTTCGAAAGTGGATGGTGATAGTCAGATACTTATCTCGGTATATCGAGTCCAACTTAGCTCCAAATGTAGCCTGTGCGGGTTGTTGTGAAGATGAGGTTACCCTTGCAGATGCCCCTCTAAGAATTGCCTCCATGACAAAATAATCTTTGGCATCGCAGATACTATGTAGATTTGGAGCTGACCTTGTCTCTGCTCCTATGCGAAGATTGTGATGTGCAATGTGCAGACAGCTAAGAACCATTTTTAGTGACGGTTGAATGAACCTGAATGAACAGACTGAGACTGAGAAAACTCCAAGTTCAAGCGCGCGCCTGTTCGGAAGCGCTCGCTTTGACCAGCTTTGACCACCGTATCCGATCAATTTTCTTGTTCTTCCCCAATTGTCATGTAGAAAACCCAGACTTGCACACCACTTATTATATTTTCAGCATTTTTGACCATGGTTTGACCTTCATCTGAGCGTCTGAGCGTCTGCTCGTCGACGTATAAAAATTACGAAGAATTCTGGAGATGGAGAACCGAAATTCGCATCGACTACCTCTATCCTCTGTCCTGAGAAGAACAACAAACAGCCTTGAAGTGAGTAATCCTTACATTGATATGCATTTCAACTGACAGCATCCCGGTTCTACAGCTACAATGGACACTTTATGCTCTTACATCGACATGCTTGACACGAAATCGATTCCTGAGAGCAAACTCAAGGAACAGAAAGAGTCAGAGTATTTTCGTATTGGTGATCATCTGAGTGCTACCTCGCTGAGCGGGGCATCAAGAGCTTTCTATCCTATTTGGAACGTTCCTCCCATCCAACATTCTCTCGGTTCCCATCTCTTCGACTCCTTGCCTACGGAGATGATCATTATGATTTTCTCTTTCTGCGACATCTCCGCCGCGAACCTTCTCGAAACGAACGACGGCACGTGGGTCCTCACTCAAGTATGCAAGCGGTGGAGAGACATCGTCGTTCATTGTCCTCTGTTCTGGACTCGCGTCAACCTTGACTTGTCGTGCTGGCACTATACTCAGAACAGGCCCAATCGTGCGGATATGCTGGTCGAAACATTTCTCGAGAGGTCCAAGGATATGCCGTTGGATGTTCAGATTCATTGTCCGGATATTCAAGGTGCTCCGAATCACATCCTTACAGCCGTGGAACACCTCTTGAACGCTTCGCCTCGTTGGAGGTTGGCTATGCTGGATCTTCCTTACACGGTATATCAAGCGCTTTCTCCTGTGATCTATGGTAGACTCGACCTACTCGAATCTCTGTATCTCAAATTCGATCTACCTCACAAGACCACGAGGAACTTCTTTTCTGGGATAGATGCTTTCCAGATCGCGCCGAAGCTATGCCAGGTATCTATCGAGGGTCTGCCTTATGCTACGAAGAATGTTCGCCTTCCTTGGAATCAAGTAACGCACTTGAACGCGTACCACGACTTCCCCAACCCGAATTATCATTGTCTCCGTCTTTCCTCTAACCTGGTCGAATGTCATATTTCGTCTCGCGGTGATCTATTGGAGTCACCTAGAGGTGCTTACGCTCCTGTGTCGCTCCCTCACCTCAAGAGGCTCTTCGTGGAGGGCACTGGCGCATTGATTCTTCCGTACCTGGTCGCTCATAACACCGAGGTTTTGCACGTCACAAACGTACTACCGGGGACTTGCTCGGAGGAATGTATCGATGCCGTGCAAGAATTTATTGTATCGGAATCAGGCTGTTCGGAGTCGCTCAAGGACCTCGCGTTGCATTCCGATCCACTTGACTATCGCGTTGCAGAAATTCTGTTTGCTACTCGTGAACTGGTTAAGCTCAGCCTACGTCTCTCCATCCCGAACGGAAGCTCTCTTTTCGTGGATCTCCTCAAATGGCTTTCGTACAGAGACGTGCCAAGATCAAGTTTGACGAGTTGTACATTGGGTCTTCTACCTCGTTTGGCAGATTTATCGATGCGTATCGAGTGTTCTTCAGCTGGTATTGAAGGAGATGATGTTGAGGCTCTGGTTCGGATGCTTGAGTCGCGTCGGACGATGCCCCAGGTCAGCGAGTCTCATCGTGGGTTTAGCCAATTGGAATCCTTTGATTTGGAGGTCAAGGCTTGTTTGCCTACTTTGGAAGCAGGTGTATTCAATGCATTGAATGAGATGGGTTTGAGGACGAGTATGAAATTGGTACGGTGAAGAGTTATTTATTTTACCTAGTTCTGAGGCGAGCACCTTGGTATATACTTATTCCTTATATATATCATTTCTGTCTATCATCCTATGCTGTATACCTTCTGCATTCGTTACGATGAAGGTTCCCAGCGAGAGATCATCGCGGCCGCAGAGGACCAAGTTTTTTGATCGACAAAAATTGAAAGATATTCGTTAGACGCTCACGACCATCTCTTCCCCATCTTCCACTCCCTGTTCCTATCTCATTGGCTGCACCGACACGACACAGCTTCCTAGGGAGATCAAGGCGGTACTCTGCACGACGTATACATCACTGAGCTACCAGTTTAGCTCACTGGCTTTACCCCCGCTTTACCCCTTCTGTCAGCATTCAGCCAGCTGTCCATAATTTCTGCGTATAAAACCATGCTGCTGCCTCGGAGTAGCCGTTTTCGGGCCCTTCTCACTCTTCCTTTGACCTTATCATGCTTGTCAACACTGTCAATCGCAGCACCAACAGACAGTGAGTTTTATCCTTTTCCGTGTTTTCGACGCATAACTCATCCTAACTTCTTCCTCCTCCTTTCCTGCACGTGTCTAGTCCCATCAGCAGCATCCTTCTGGGTACCCTCACTACCCGACATCCACCAAGACCCTCTCCATCCACTACACATCTACGCTGGTCATCTTTCTTCCGACCCCCATGCGTCAGAAGCAAAACCGAACGAGGTCACGGCGCATTTGTACTTTGTGCTCGTCAAGAACAGACGGACGGCGGATAAGGAGAGGGTGATGTTCTGGTTCAATGGAGGACCGGGATGCTCGTCGTTCGATGGGTTGATGATGGAGGTTGGGCCGTGGCGGATGGATGGGAAGGGTGGGTTTAAGGTTACTGAGGGGGGTTGGGAAGAATATACGACGATGGTTTATGGTGCGTATCCGTCGAATGCGTGTCGTGTTCATTGAGTCTGATTTGGTGCGCGTAGTTGATCAGCCTGCGGGTACGGGATTCTCGTATACGAGCTCAAATCACTATGTGCATACGCTACAAGAGGCAAGCAGATGTACATCTCTCAACAGGACGGGAAACTCATTTCGTATAGGGCTCAGAACAGTGGATAGAGTTTCTTCGCAATTTCTACAAGGTCTTCCCCGAATACAAGCGCATGGATGTACGACTATGTTGTTGCTTTGTGGATTTTTGACGTATTGTTCATTCCAGACATACCTCGGCGGAGAAAGTTTCGCTGGACAGTATATACCTTACTATGGTGCGTCTCTTCTCGTTCTTCCGACGACAAAGTTGTTGGACTTCACTTCACTACCAGCTGAGGCACTCATGAACTCGGACCTCGGAGTACCTTTGAAAGGTGCCGCCATTGGGAATGGCTGGATAGATGCTCGTCGCCAGTATCCTTCCTTCCTGGAATTCTCTGTCAAAGTCGGGATTCTTGAGGAAAACTCAGACGTGAGTTCTTATTCTCTTCTCCTTCGTCTCTAACTAAGTATGTGTTATGTAATATACAGCTATACAAAGACGCAAAACAGAAAACAGACGCTTGCATGGTCAAAGTAGATGCGATTACTGATAGAGAGCCAATCAACGTACCGGAATGCGAGAGTTTGCTTTTGGATGTGACTAAGGTTCGACAAAGAAAGTGCGTGTGGTTGAAATTGTTTTTTTCTATGTCTAGCGAAGCTGATCTACTCTACTTACTCTCAGAGTGGAGAACAAAGAGATGTGCATCAACATATACGATGTCCGGTTGGATGATACAGCGCCTGCGTGTGGCATGAACTGGCCTCCGGATATCAAGCCCATTACTACCTATCTAGACGTAGGTCTCCACTTCTCCATCTATTCAAACTCGATCTTCACGCATTATGACTTCGTAGCGCCCAGATGTCGTTCGTGCTCTCCACGCTGAAGCTCACTCGGAATCCTGGATCGAATGTCGAGGTCGTATCCACAAAGAACTGCATGAAACCCAGTCAAATTCGTCCATCTCTGTCTTGCCAAAAGTACTCGAAAAAATCCCTGTTCTGATCTTTGCGGGAGATCAGGATCTTATTTGTAATTACATCGGAATGGAGGCTATGATCAATGCGTTGACTTGGAATGGTGCAACTGGGCTTGGAGTATGTCGATTCTGTTATGATTTTTTTAAATTTCCTGATCTTGGTCTATAGACAGTTCAGACACAATCATGGAACGTCGATGGGGTTCCTGCTGGTACATGGGTATCTTCCAGGAATCTGACGTACACCAAGGTATGTGTCTAACCACGTCTTCTTCTTCACGTCTGTCGGCCAACTGTCTCCCTTCTGTGCTCAGATCTTCAACGCATCACATATGGCTCCTTTCGACGTACCCCACATCACACATGATATGATCCTGCGCTTCATGGGTGTCGATTTTGCCAGCATCGTCGAAGGTTCAGCGAAAATTCCGAGCTCTGTGGGGTCTGAGACCAAGCCGATGTATGTCAAAGCTGATGCTGCGACTGCGACGTCTGTGCCTACAGGGAAGACGCCACAGCAGGATAAAGCGATGTGGGAAGGTGAGTAGTCTATCTGCATGGTTTCTCAGAATTATCCTGCACTCACCATAATCACCAGCTTACTACAACGCCGGCTCGACCGCACTTGTCCTCCTCCTCATCGTCATCTTCATCGGCCTCTTCATCTGGTGGCGAAAACGCCAGGGCCGAGCCCAAACCGTACGTCTGCCCCTCAATCAATCCGAAGCGGAGGTGGAAGAGAGTATACCTCTCACTCGACGTGAAGAAAATGACTCTGTGCAAGAGTTTAGAACTAGAAAGGGAAAAGAGAGGGCGGCGGATCCTTCTTCGGCGTTATCATCGCCTAGTCAGCCGATATTTGATGTTGGGAGTGATGAGGAGGATGAGGAGAAGTATCGGGATAAGTAGCTGGGTATGGATGGGATGATGGACTGGTTTAGCGTGTTTTTTGAGTGGATAATGTACAGCTTCTGGTTAACTTATCAATATTCCTTTCTTCACACCTGTGGGTACTCCTTGACTGAAAGTACTCCAACACACCACTGGAAATTCGTGATATGGATGGGCGCTTACTTACTTCTACCGGCATGTTCATCTACCACCACCAGCACTAATTCTTATAACCGCTCAGCTTCGATTTGAATTTCAGTCGTCTCTGAACCTTACAATGTCTCGTCTATCGCGTGCAACACTAGGCAGTCGCGGTCCAAGAGACTCTGTCTTCAACCGTGTCCCTGCAGAATATCGAGCAGACGCGCAAAGCTATAAATGTCCAGCGGATTTAGAAGAATGTGTTGCTTCCTTGGAAGATTGCTGTGAGGAGGTACTTCTATCGTTAGCATATCGAATCACGCTTCCTGCATCTCTAATATTGCTCCGTCAAGGCCCATGAAGTAGGCGTGTTACTACGAGCGGGAACCCAGGATCTTCCTCGAATGACCAAAGTCCTCGAGAACCAAATCGTATGCCTCTTCGTGCTGAATTCAAACACATCATCAGGAAGATCTCATGTATAAGCAATAGGTCTTCGCCCTGGCACCGTCATCCACTCTCCAAAAATACAAAACGGACCTGATAGATGAAGTCGAACCTGCGATCAAAGAACTTGTAGAAAAGGCCCAGGGAGGACTACAGGCTCTAGAGAAGAAAGAAAAGGCTTTGGAGATCAAGGTCTGTCTGCTTGTCAACAGTCTCTTTGGGCGAATTCTGACCGTGTGGATGTGTAGGTGGAGACTACGCGAAATCGACCAAAGTTGACTAGCCAGACAAGTGCTGCGGAGAAGTTGGAGCAACGTAGACTGGCGGCCTTGACGAAACAGAGAGAAAGGCTGGAGGAGGAGTTGAAGTCGTTGGAACACGAAGTTGTTGTCTTGGTGAGCTCGATGGGATTTTAATGGCTGTTTGACAATCTGACATCCGCCTCTAGGAGCGTTCTGCGCTCGAATCATGAAACAATACGATCTAACACGACCTATCCGCTGTATAACTCTCTGTACAAATTCTGTACAATTTTCTGAACGTTTTCATTGGGAAGTTGTTGTTCTCTCGTTATGCTTATCAGCTTCGAGAGGAAATGTCAAGTTGGTACTATTCATAACATCAATTATCCCGAGTTACAACCTGCCTCAATGCCAACGCCTTGCTGTTAACATGCTGCCAATGGCATGTACTAAAATCGCCAGCTTTTGAAGATCACAACCTGAGCTATCCACTATACCCATCTTAAGCGCCTGCAGTTATCACTCTTTCTGTGCAACGTCCACGATCTTAAGAAACCCTCTTGGTCAAACACTTCACTGGCGGCGAGGAACACCCCTGCGAGAAGAATTCCAGCTGGCTGTTAGCAGACTCATCATCTGTTCATCATAGTTTACTGACATTTGCTGTGAGTTTCATAGAGTGCTAACCAATTGAAATTTACGCCGCTCACGGACTGCTTATAACCGCCCAGCATCCATATGGTATCCCAGTAACTGCCATCGTTGTAGTACCTCACAGCGTAGATTATGGCTTTGTACGACACTGGCTTCGATTCCTTCTCTCCTATAAACGACGATCCTTCACCAGAGTACCACTCGCTAGTTCGCAGGTGTGTGGTTGATCGCAATCTCGTAGAAAAGTTGATCCAGACTGCATCTATAGTAACTCTACCGCGACTGGCTCTTCAATGACAAGCAACTCCAGCTGGGGCTCCAATAATGACTCTCTTTCCTTATCATCGCCTACTGCTGTCAAGTCAGTCCTTTCTCGAATCCGTTCCGCATTCTATTAACCTGTCTCTTGCCTCCCGAATCTCATCGAAGGCAGCTATATACGAACACTCGACGACCTTCACGCCGTTCAGAACGATATCAATATACATACAACCTTATAGCAGGTTCGGCTCCCCTACAATTCTTGATATCGTATGTTCGCGACTACCCCTATGCACTAAGCTGCTCACCATCAGCTTGCAGAGTAGAACCTGTAAACGGCAAACCAACCGCAGGAAAATACACATTTCGTCTCTCACTCAAGATTGATAAAACCGAACGACCTCTCTCTGAACCTGTGACACTCAACCTTACGGTGGATCCCCGCATGCTCGAGTTCATCGTCTTGTGAGTATCATCATTAAATCTGATTGTGCTATCTTTGCGGCACTTTTGACATGATCTATGAGCTGATCGTGTCTCTTCCCGTCGAAACTCATAGCGTCTTCCCAGGAAAGGCAAGCGTCCCAGCAGGCTGTCTATGGTCCTATCGTGTCTGGCTGCGAGTTAACTTTGTGGACCATCGGATATTCGGCGATGATGAGCTGTGGATTGGGAAAAATCCTGATTTCTCATCCATAACAGACGCATCATTCGCTCGTCTCAAAACCTCCAGTGCGAACTCTCAGACGTACGATGCGATCGTAGGACGAGCGCGTGTACAGTTTATCGTAAGGTAATCAGTCTTGCGATTTTTTCGTGCGGATGTGTGTTTAATGCGCAGTAACCCCGGTGTTATAGATGGACACATATCGCAGAAGGATTGTACAAGTACACGCTGGAATATGAATCAGCAGGGGTCGGTGCAATGCTCATAGAAGACTTCCGGTTGATATTTCAAGGCGACCCACGTTCTGTGACGTTTCTGATATAGTGAGCAATGTTCCCCACTGTATCCGTATATGTGGGTTCCGTTTGCACCGTCACTGAATCGTCATGTTTGCCATCTTTTCTAGCACTGTTCCGATGAACTCAATGCCTGCGGGTGCCTCTCACCGGATACGTGTCTGGCTGAAGACCCTTCTTCCGTTCCCAAGTGATCAATCATCCAACATCTCACTTCCTTTTAATGACTCCTATATCTACCAACGCGTATGGAAATCTGACTCGCTCAAAATTGGTGCCCGTTTGGACTTTCATACTCTCGGCACAAAAATGATTATGGGGTTCTCGAATGGGCCTCCAAAGACTTATACTGTTTCGCAGACCAGGGATAAATATGAAGCCAAAGGGGGCATTGAGTTTGGTTGATGCCCTATCCACGGCCGTCAAGGAAATCAATCTGTCATTGCTTTTTGGGCTTTATTGTGGTAATATCTGATCTCATCCGTCGAGTCTGGGATGCCTTGTACATTATTAACGCTGTAAAATATTGTTTTCGCTTGATCTATATTCCATCTGTATCTATCTGTTACTCTCAACGTATCGCTTCCAACTACCTTCATGATACAAACCCATGTAGAAATCATTTACACCTCGTACAATCATCATCATCTTCTAGCAAATGTTCCGAGTCTGAAGTGAAGTACCTCGGAAGTTTTCTGTCCCAACTAACATCAATCACAGTGCTGTGGTTGTATGAGTCTTGAGGGGATTTATCACAACTTCAATCATCAATCGAGCTGTGAGTTCGTGATGAAAGTTTCAGGATACTATGTAACATTCATATCATGATATCGTGCGTCTAAAAAGTTGAATCTAAAAATGTTCAAACCCTACTTTTTTCCTTGTCCTTCCTCTCCTGTTTGGTCCTTGCCTTCTCCCTCCACTTTTTGCCAAACAGTAACACAGCCCAAAGACACGGACTGAAGACAAGCCATACACCACTGATGAACACTCCCATGAGACCGATACCAATTCTCTCAATCATAAACGGAGCCACCGCGGTACCTCCTGCACTCGTCAAGCACCGAAACAAATTATTCGCTGCTGTAGCTGTAGCCGGCGTATCAGCATGCGTGTCCACAATAAGCGTATTCAACCCCTGCAAAGCACCCGAGTAAAACAAACCCAAGAAAAACAGCGAAACCTCAATTCCGGCGAGACTGGCATTCGTCTGCATCGCCCATGCGTATCCTAAAACAGTTCCACAGGAAATATAGACCATGGGAATGCATATCTCCAACCTAATACGCTCGATTGGGAACACTTCAAGTTTCTGCTGTCGAGACACATCAAGGGGAACCCCTAAAAGCCGCGCGTGCCGTCGAAAGTTCCAGTCGAAGAGTAGACCGGCTGTCCACCGGGAACAGAGTGATCCGAATCCTAAGGGGAGATAACAAAGGCCGACGATAGCTGACGAAAACCCGAAACGTGCGGTCAGCTCTTCAGATAGGGTGGTGAGGACCATGAAGTAGCCTGCGAACATGAGTGCACCGAAACCTAGGGTGATACCCCCTTCAGGTTCGAGGAGGATACGAAGCGACGAAAGAGGGTTCACACGTCCTTTTGGTTTGGTGATCGTCGAGCGATCTTCCACGATGTACTCTGTACCGTTGAAGTGGTGCCCACGCCGTATTCTGAGCCATTGTGCGAGGCTTAGATACCACCGTGAGGGCTTCACACTTCCATTGCCCACCACTGCTCTCCCGGTCTCTGGCATGAGCGAATAGATAATGGCGAGAAGCACACTACCGAGGATGAGAAGGAACCAGAAGATGGACCGCCATCCGAGATACTGATTGAGCAGACCACCGATGGTTGGACCCAACGCTGGACCTAGACTGATACCCAAACCAGCATATCCAACCCAAGAGCCCCTTTCCGCTCTAGTCACAATATCAGCAACAACAGCACTCCCCAGAGCGATAGTTGCCGAGCTTCCCGTGGATTGTAGACAACGCAAGATCAAAAGCGCTACATAGTTGTGTTGGAGAGCTAACGCTAGGTTTGCGATAATGTAGATGGAGAATGCGATTAGGTATGTAGGCCTGCGACCTCTTGTGTCGGCTAGAGAGGCCAGGAAGGATGGAGCGAGACCTTGGAAGATTTGGTAGGTGGTAATGGTGAGATTGACTAGGGAGGTCCTGACTCCGAGATCTGAGGCTATCGAATTCAACGCTGGAAGATAGATTGAGCCAGTAAGCGGCGAGACGAGGCCAGCGAATGAGCCGACAATCAATATGAGAATCTTCTGAGATTTCGGGAAGGTTGAATACAGAGGCTCCGGTCTCTCTACAGCCTCTTTGATACTATCATTTGGAGGTGATATTTCGATAGCTTCCGCTGCATAATCGTCCGCTGTTGCTGTTAAATCCTGACTAACATTGTCGGAAACATTTTCCTGTATATCCTCATTGTCGCTGACCGCAGAAACCGCTTGATGATCCTGTTCTACCATGCAGAGATGTAAGTCGGAACGAGATGACTTTTCTGCTCTTTTCTGTGGGTGATTGCAAGCAGATTGAATGAGTAAAATACTGTTAAAACAAGAAAAATTATCATGCGCACCAGGTTCAGAGTTTAACCAGTCCAGAAATCCGAAGCATTCGCAGGGAAGACGAATGTACACAGAGGAATAATTTTAGCACATACATGTTGGAAAGGCCTTTTATAAAGTTCCGCTTTTGACTTTCCATCGGATGACTTCCGCTCGCTGACTAATCTTTTGGTGTACGAACAAGTTTCTAAGTTTCTTCAGCTAAACTTGTAACACACATATCGTTCTATTGGTACAGTGAATTCTTGATCGTGTTTCAATATTGGAGATGAATATCACTTCATCGTTTCTCGAAAGTCGTTCGAAATTCAAACAGCCACTTTCGCAGTAAGGAAGTCGTTCCATTCCTTCTCACCCCAACTACTCGAAATTTCGTTCGCGACCAATCCATCCCAGAGAACAGTAGGAGAGACGTGGATACTGTTTTGTCGTGAAAACTTGACTGGAATGGGATTGAGTCAGATTTCCGAGCGGTAAGGAGGTTCAGGTTGAATAATAGACTTACTCGTGTATTTAAGGTCATCAGTGACCGCGTTGCCTCCATTGGGAGAACCCTTGAGCTCTAGAAGATCTTTGAAATCGTTCGCCAGGCTACTTCCGATAACACTTTCAACAAGTTTTGCGAGTTTCGAGCGAACTTCGAGAGGAGTGATGGTGGATGTAGGAATATCAAAATATTCTCCTTGCTGTTTGAAGAGCTATGGAGACCTCGATTCGATGACTCAAATAACATGGATGCGGGAAGGACGGACGTACAGCTAGTGCGAAAGGCCAAAACTGTTGTGGTGCAACACGAACAACCTACAATAAGTATGTTAGTATACATTGCCAGGTACCTGCAAAGTGATTATGCACCGCTAGACCAGCTTCGTGTACCAGAGTAGATGAGGCATGCCAAGGCTGGACTTGCGGCCGAAAGATGACCTTGACTTTACCCCCGTACTTTCCACTGTCAGCGCAAAGAGGTACGAGGACCTTGTCTATTGTCAAGGCCATCTTTGCACTGATCAGCGCGTAAGAGACAGTCGTACGCGCCACGAAGTCATCCTACCTGAAAGGACAAACGTAGTCCACTGAACGATGGGTCAGTTATCTCGAGGATAGAAGGGAGATTGAACCGATAACGCTGCGAATGCTTATCGATTTTGACGGTGACATACAAAAGATATCGAGTGTATGCGGGGCATTAGCTGAGCCAGCAACAATGAGAGGTCGAAGACTGGGTTGTAAGGCCATTGCGGATGATGTTGTGGTTTAGAGAGAAGGACAAAGAATGGTCGAACATCGAGTCAGCGCGTACGGCATTCATGATTTCCTTTTTGAGATCTAAGCGCCAGTATGCGCACGTGCTTCTAAACTTTTTGATTCCCCACTATCGCGACTCGGAGTCGTCTCTTCCTCTCTCTTGCTCCAACCATGGACTTCACAACTTTCTTGTCCCAAATCAACGATGCTCTCATTGCAGAGAATGGACCAAACCTAGCCTATCTTCTCCGCCCAACCAGTCCTCACGGAAAATCACTAGTGAAGGAATTTCGGTCAAATGCAACTGTAAGTCTAATAATCAAACGCTTTCCTTTCACACTTAAGTCAATCCCAGCAAGAACTCCTTGAAAGATCGTACAAAGGTGCAATAATTAGCCCTTGGGACGATATTGCGATCAAATATGTCTTAACTTGCTCGTGTGTGGCCAAGCGAAGATCTTTGGACGCATACAAGGAACATTCGGCTTTGGTGCTGTGAGTAGGTATCGTGGCGTTTCGTACCAAGGAAATCGTTCAGTGTCATTCTTCCGCAGCTCCTTCTTGCGATTCTTCACGGAAAACCGGGGATGGACTCTCCCGGCACTGTTTTCAATCCTTCGAGATTTGCGGGATCTTGCGTTTGATGTATGTTTGAATCATCCATGCTCTAAACCTCTCCTTATGTGGGTTCCAGGCAGACTTTCAGGCAAAATACAATGGAGAGAATAGTGATTGCATGGAAGATGCAGCAAGAAAGATAGCGAGTGCGTTTGGGAACTGCATCACCGACAGGTGCGCTTGGTACTACTTTTACTACATATAATTCCTGACCTCCGTTTATTCAGACAGTCACCACCAGATCAATCCCGAAAATGGGGCGTGTACTACGTTGTTGGGCTAGTTCTGAAGAGTTACTTTCGAGTGCGTATGCTTACGTGCTTTTCACTGGCTTCCACTCATGATGCGACAGTTGAGAAAAATATCCCTTTCGAAAAACATTCTGCGAGCCCTAGAAGCGAATCGCGACATCCCAGCACTATCACAGTATCCTCGTTCACACCAAGTATACCACATTTACATCTTTTGCAAATGCTTGATCTCATACCTTCTATTCAGGTCACATTCCGATACTATCTTGGAATGATACATTTTCTCAATGAAGAACACGCAAAAGTTTGTTGTCACTCTCCGTATTGTTGAATGGTAGCTGAATAGTGACATTTAGGCAGAACAAGAGCTTACGCTCGCGTTCTACAACTGTCATTTAGAAGCACACGCAAATCAAGAGTAGATACATTTTTTCTCGCATGGTGATTTCATCTGACAGTTCAATTTAGACGCATCCTAGCATATCTTCTTCCTCTACGACTTCTCCGAGGACATTTACCTTCAGAAGAATTGATGAACAGATTTCCAGTCCTCTCGGAAATGTTCACTCCATTCGTGAACGCAATCCGCATAGGCGACATCGCCGCATTCGATCGAGCACTAGAACGATGGGAATCAAAACTGGTCGATCTCAACTTGATGCTTACAGTGGAAAGAGCACGAGAGCTATGCATGAGGGGACTGTTCCGTCGAGTGTACGTCCCAATTCGATCCAATCTACTGATTTCAAATGTCTAACTCTTGCCATGTCCTCTCTTCCACCAGCTGGCTCGTATCTGACAAAAATACTCGCATTCCAATATCCATGTTTCATTGCTCTCTGCGACTATCCGGTATGGACGTTGATCAAGAAGAAGCAGAGTGCTTGGTAGCAAATATGATATACAAAGGTTTCATGAGAGGCTACATCAGCCACGAAAAGCAAATGGTCGTTCTCGCAATGACCAATGCGTTTCCGAGGCTAGCTGATAGAGCTACACCGTTCGCTTCCTTGTGATTCTTGCCGATCTACATTGTACATATATACATTTCATCACAAGTTCTCTGTTGCAGTTTGCAGGATCATATCTGCGGCTTTTTCTGCTACTCCGTATAGTCCTAATGTCGTATGCGGGAAGACGCTCAACGGGACGATGGATGCGTCTGCTATACGAAGGTTCGTCGTACCTTTTGGATCGTGAATAGGATGAATCAAGGAGGCAAGGGAAAATGCCGCACCGTATACAAGAAGCTCAGGAGAAACAACACCTCCAAGCTCCCTCGGCATCATCGAATTGCTTCCAATTGGGTGTGTACCAGGTGTATACCTAACGATACGTCAAGACTGGTGCAATGATTGAATCCTTCGAACGATTGACTCACGTAGAAAGAACCCACTGGCTTACTTCTTCATCCGTGGCACCCACCTGCGGTACACCCGCCTCCGCCAGAGCGTTCTCTACCAACAAATCACTGAAAGGCGGTGTCACCGCGATGCTAGACACTTTCCGGGCAGCGGCGACAGCGACGACCATGTCGACTTCCGTAGTGAGATATTGCGCGTCTGCGATCGGATCCACGGAGGGATCGGTACTGTTGATGCGGATGGTCCCTCTCGAGAGCGGGAGAACCGATTGAGCCCAGACGTTGATCGCTGTGGGACCAGGTGTGTAGAATATCTCTATGAGAGGATCTGAAATGTGTCACCATGGAGGTCAGCATAGGTTCCGAGAGCTGAAATGGGAATGAGGGAACGACGTACGATCGATTTCGTATGCATCGGCTGTGAGAGCAGCTTGAGTAGTCAGTGTATTGGATCCCACAATTCCGCCAGTTGAAAGAGCTTGTTCGGCGCTGATATTCCGGAGCATTGCGTTCATTGCGGAAGTACCTGAGGTAACGAGGATTGTTCAGACACTGTCGAAGCTGGTCTAGCCTACTCCAACTGACCGTTCGGACCAAGTGTATCTATTGCCGTGGGGTGTGCCACAACCACTGCCAAAAGCACTTCCCCTCCTCCAGTAATGTTAGTGATGTTTGCAGAAGGTGCAATAGGGAAGGAAACATTCGTAAGAAGGATCTGATCCTGGAAGCTTTTCATGCAAACAATCAATACTGACACGAAGGAGGTTATTGAAATGTTCCTTACTTTGCACCTACACCAGGAAGGTCGAGGACTGGTTCAACGCCTAGACTTTGCAAGAATCTAGAGAAACATCAAACACGAGTAGATTGACAAGGCAGCAGCACCGTACGTAGCATTTCCGATCCCACTACGTTGTAGAATCGCAGGTGACTTTGAGGGAGATGAAATGATCAGTGCAAGTAGATGGATGATTAACTCACATATAATGCTCCAGCAGAGAGGACTACCTCCCTCGAAGCGTTGAACGCTGACGATGACCCTCCCCCAGTGGGTTCCACCAGCACGCCGGTGACAGTGATGTTTTCCCCAGCTTCTGAGGGGCCTGAGGTCGATATGGTGTTTATTCGATGTCCAACAAGAACCGTCAGTCCCGCTCTCTGTTCAGTTTGAGGATATAAATAAGACCAAGCGGAAGAAGACCGTCGATCCATTTGCAGAGTTTTGTTGAAGTGAATGTGATGGTAATAGCTGGAGTAATGTCCTGCAATGATAGAAAGAAGCATCAAACTCTCTGCGAGTTGGTCGTGCCAGTTCATTTGCTACTGACCTCCAGAAAAACCGTCTCCCATATCGGGGCTCAAGGCTACTGCGCCCTCAAAGACTGTGTTTGTTGTGTTTTTTGCGGCATCTTGAAGTGTCGGTGCGACCAAAGGCTGGGCAAACGAAACTCCAACAGGACCGTCAAATCCATGGACTACTGCTAGGAAGTTTGCACCTTCGGCATGCTGCGTGGGGTTAGGAGGATGGAAAATCTCGGATTTTTGCATGAATCTGAAAATGGCTATAAGAGGAGGTCAACGCGGGGAGATGATCACTTTGAGCTGACGGAAGAAATTCATTCCACCCCCAACCGGGGTTTCCAAGTGCTTCGACTGCAGTCATTCCAGCGTAGGTTGGTCTTGAACCGATCATCGTGTTGATAGAAGAGCTTCCTCCCAAACAGCTCCCGCTGCAAATGTCCACTGTGAGAAGTCATTCAAATGGTGCAATAGGACAACGGACTAGGTCATAGGAATCATTCGGCTTCCATTGAAGCCCATCTGCGGAGCAAGCTGTATTTGGAAATGACACGGAGATGGCCTGTTAACCCAGACAGGGGGCGACAATCAACCTAAGCATTCGGGAGAAGACATAGGAATGGGAATACTACTCACGTTCCGAACGTTGTGAAGGGATCGTTGATCGCTTCATTATTGACCAAGTCTGGTCCCCGTTCGACCACCAAGACAGAGTGGTTCACAGCAAGACGATTGGCGACGGCTAATGCAGTTGTTCCGCCGCCAATGACGATGTATTCGAATGATGAATTAACGAGGCTGGCGGTATCGTTGGTGATGACTGTACAATCAGCAAGTCCTAGAAGAGTGAAGAAGAGAGGGAGGCATCTCAAGATAAAGATGAGTGCGGCTTGTCTCATTGTAGTTGACGAAACTACAGCAGTGCACTGGATTCATTATAAGAGCAGACACGCTCCCGCATGTTCCCGCAACCAGAAGCAGAAGCAGTTTAGACGTACCTAAGTGACGCGGATGACCAGGATTCATGAATTATGCCACTGTATGAAGTTTGGACTGCTACGACTCACGAGTAATTTTTACCCCACGCAGGGCTTTCCTTATGACGATACAAGCTCTCATAGGGAGCTTCGCTTGGAATGCACCTGATACTCTAAGTTATTATGGGAATCCAGACTGTGAGTATTGTTGGTTTATGAGCTCTTCGAAACTTCTTGGATTTGATAGCACCAATAAAGGATGCGCGATGAGAGTTAAGGCCCAAGATCCGAAGCAGTGATATCCCTATAGCACAACTGACTCTGTTATTGTTTTACGCACGAGTATACAAGTGCCTCGGGCTATAAGTCAGAATAGATCCACCACACCTCGCTTGCTAGATGCCACGGCCACCGCCTTGGACTCGAAATCAAGAATAGTCCCGTCTGTAGTCGCAACAAGATTCAGGGATGCTGTTCCAGAAGTGAGTCCTAGCAATTTCTCCAAATTCGAAGAAGCTAATGTCATAGCTTCCGCCTTTGTGATTCCAGCTTCCATCGCAGCCTGTTATATACACGAAGCACATCCGCATTATCTTCATGATAATAATACACTGTAGATGGACTCACCCAATGAAGATTGAATCTTGTGTGCCTCGAGGCCCATCCTCCGTCAGATTCAACACCGATGCCTACCGTGACGTTGTGGTTCAACAAGGTTGATATAGCGCTTTGTTGAGTTAGGGGTGGGCCAGGTAAACTATGAGAATAGGATGAGACCACAAAGAGATACACCAGACTCGAACGATCAAGCCATCCATCGCTCACATTCTACGCATCTCCCAGAAAGACGGGAACGGCCTAGTCGGTGCCACAATGACACCGACACCTGCAGCACCAATCTCTTTCGCCAACAAATGGGCTTCAGACGCGCCAGAAAAGGTCATCCGAATGGCATGTCCCGTTTGCTCTTCAACTTCAGTCTTGAGCTGAATCAACGAAGCCATGATGTCTGCGTTATGGACATTGATGACAAGCGGCATTTTGCCCTGCATAATGCATAATATGATCCAAGACTTGTGTCAACGTCTCTTTCATCATCATGCAGAAACCACATACCTCGAGAACCTTCTTAATCTGTACGCCAATATCACCTTTTGTTTTACCAATCAACAACGTCCTAAGCCTAGCAATCTGTGTGCTAACGCTGACAGGAGATGACAACGAGAACGAGACATGCAGAGCCACCTCAGCCTGCATCACTGCTCCTTTGATGAGCTTATGGCCCGCGCCTGTGTCGAACGCCGTGCTCAGGCCCGCCAAGACGCCGGAGGAATCCGGTGCGGTGATGGCCCCGGTCACACCGTTGCGGTAAGCCAGAAGGGCATCCCTGCTGGTGAATTGTAAGCCATCTAAAGCTCGGATGACCACACCATCATCTAATATGCTGGGTGTTTCGTCTTTCAGATCATTAGGAAGTTCGCCGTCTTGAGTGGAGGCTTCCCCAGCAATATGTACCAGGCCAAGGCGGCTCCCATAAGTGAGTAGACCAGGACTAGAACAGACTCAGCATGTTTTAGACTGACGCAGCGATAACGAGGCTCACGCTATAGATCCGCCACGTAGATCAATGGTACGAGTGTTCATATCCAGGTTCATCGAGCATGCCTCGGAAGACCCAACGCAACTGAGTCTACCATTTTGCATGACAGCAATCTGTGGCGGGCCCACGTAGGTTTCCGCAGCGAAGACCTGTTCTACGTGATCTTCGTTGTACAAGAACAGCGAACTGAAGTTGTGGAAGACAACAGCACTCGAGATTGATTCTCTGGGCTCAAGGGGTGGTAGACCGTCATATTTGAGCGCAGCTTCTGTCTCTTCTTCGAAATCTGGAGTCATTGGAGCATGTTGTAGTGCTTCGGGCTTGGATATGACAGTTGGGTTTTGTAGTTGTGCGATTCCGTCGATGAAAACTTGCTTCGGAGTAGCACCGATGGCTAAGGGATGACTGTCCCATAACACTACATCTGCATCGTATCCTGACAATAACATTCAATACACGTCAAAGTTCGTGGTTGTGACACTGTACCGATACGAATGAAACCGATGCGGTGTCCTTGTCCCATTACCTGCGCTGGAGTTGAAGTGACGGAAGATAAGGCGAGGTTGTCAGGTAGGCCATAGTAATGTGCTTGTTGCGCTTCATGCTTATTGAAGTTATAACGATTATCTGTTCATAAGTCCTGAATCTTGAGCAGACCAAGGTGGGTTGCGTACCATTAGAAAACGTGAATCGATAACAGGGTGATCACTCTGGCATTGGCAATATGTGAGCCCTTTTACATATGTAGGAAAGAAAACATGCTTCAATATATGTTACACACCTTCATGACGACCCGAATCCCATTATCGGCCAAGATACGAGGTGCGAATTCTGAGCCTCGGTACGATTCGCGTTTGTAACGGGCCTTTGTAGCGAACATTGCTATAGCTGGCGTTTGACCTGATGAAGTACATGTTAGACCGCATGTAGAGAGAGAGAGAGGATCCTCAAGAGTCAAGATTGTGCTTACCATAAGCTTTCTTCAGTAGATCAGGTACCAGGTAGGCTTCATGTGCGTGATGGAAGGCAGCAACTGGGATAGACATGGGGATGGTTGAGCCACATTTAACCAAATTTACTCCATATGAAAAGCTCGTACTTGGGAATTTGAACTCATTAGTCAGACGAACGATTCCGTCCAAGTCGACGGCTTCATAGCAGTGGTTTTGGATCTTCATGACAAGCAAGAGAGTTGATTTCCTGACTGTATGCATGATACGAATGACAATGGCAATAATCTCACCTTGACTTTCCCTCTCAAAACATCAACCAAAGCTTCCCACTGGAGGTCTTGAGGAAAATCACCAAGACCCTCCCATTGTCCTGTTAATGCCTAGTTTCATCGTTTCATCAATGAAAATCATCAAGTTAATTTGCCTCGACAAACACCTAAAGAACTACTGACTTTCGCACAGTATGCATCTTGTTTGGTTTTGAGTTTCCTGGCTTCTTCGTATCTGAGGGTTAATCAACTCTCTCTCATAGATCAGCTAATATACTCAAAGATATTCACCCTTGACGGTAGGCCCAGATTGTGTCCACTGGGGGAGTAGCACAACGATTTACGATTAGTACCTAGGCTTGGAAGCGTAACAGACTCACTCCGTGTACCCGAGTAGACACGACCTGGGTGAAGTGCGCCATGTCATTTCCGTGTAAGCATAACAAGTTTCAATGAAAAACATACTGGGATTTTCGCCTGTTAACAAGTTGCATTGCATATGCATATTCCATTCAACTCAATTGAGATCAGAATAAACGCTTACCACAAGCTTGCCTTAGAAACCGACTTGAGTGTTAGAATCTGGCAAGGGATTACGGACGAGGACTCACTTCAGCTGTCTCCATCTCGGAGGCTGCACTTCCTCGATTCCTGAACCGTTGAACGTGAACGGAGGCTCAAGGAGCATAGAGGATGGAGAACGTTCCGCTGTCGGACGAAGTTTGATAACAAAAGCCTGGCCGCCTGCTCGAATGAGGTTTTTCGAATACAAACTATCAAGTGAGAGCTCACCTATAGCGTTCGCTGAACCAGGAAGAACATTCGCTGTGGTCACTCCACCAGATATGGAAAGCATATAAGCATCGTCGTGGGTGTTCAAACCGTCAAGGGAACGAAGCCATGGTTGGACGAGGCCTTTTCGAGAGTTCGTATCCGCTGCGCCGCTCAACTTTGGGGAAGATTGATCTCCAAGATGAGAATGCAAATCTACGATGCTATCATTTCTGTCAGCTTGCACGTCGACCACAAAGATTGCTGACGGAGACTCACCCAGGTGTGACCCAGGAACGATTCGCATCAATGACTGTGACATGGTGAAGGTCGTCGAGCATATGGACAGGCACTTCACCGACTGCTCTGATGATTCCTTTGTCGAGAAACAAGTCACCCAACACAACCTCGACTCCATCCACATTTCCCGTCCAGATAGAGGCATTCTTAATCAACACTGGTTTAGTTCCGGGGACGTAACGGTCAGATTGCTTGCGAGTATAAAAATCTGCCGGTGGGCTAGGTTGGATATCCAGATTTGCGCATTTATCAACGATCTGTTGTGCGTCAATGGGTACTTTGGGACAAGAAGTCCTCGAATTAGGAGCTTGGAAAGCCATGAGAAGTCCTGCATAACCAGATACGATGATCAAGCCTAGCACCAGAGCTACCCTTAGCAGAGGATGCTGATATCGTCTGTGAGGTCGTTCATGTACGCGAGGGAGGATCGTGAGCTTCTCCATCGTGGTCGATTTCAAGATAAGCCCTGCGAATTATAAGAGCGAATATATATTATCTTTCGGATTCTCCCACAGCCAGGAAGAGGAAGAGTGTTGGGCCTTGATGAACGAAACTTGAGCTAATGCGGGCGAATTGAAGTGTCGTAGAACGTCGTCGTCGTTGAGCTCCTCCGACCCAAGTTGTAATGCATTTCAATTTTCGCGACAGGAACTGTGAACATATAAACAGTATTTGATCTCTACTACGGGAATAAGCTGAAGAACACGTTGAAGTCGAGGAGAAAGACATACTCGAATCCTAGACGTATCAGCCCAAAGCGTTGTACCGTTTCAACTCGGGGAGAAATTTTTCTGAATCACCAAGGTGAGTAAGAGACTGAGCAGCACAATGCGGCATGCCTGCCGGGTCTCTATACACGTTTGGACTTCGTCGTTTTTTCCTCGAGCACACTCACATACTCGTCTGAGAAGTGCATGGCACATACAAAATACTATCTAGAATAGATCTACCACACCTCGCTTCGCAGACGCAACAGCCACCACTTTCGACTCTACATCCAAGATAGTCCCACCGCTCGTCGCAACCAAATTCGAAGCCACTGTTCCAGGGCTCAACCCTAGCAGCTTCTCCAGATTCGAAGAAGCCAATGAAATCGCTTCTGCTTTAGATATCTCACCTCCGGCTTGCAGGGCAGCCTATCCACTAGTGTTAGGAACGTGGAACTACAGGGCTGAAGGAGATGTAAACCGACTCACCCAGCTCACATCGAACCTTGTATTCCTCACAGCCCATGACTCGTCAAAGTTGACACCGACACCGACAGTGACGTTGTTGAGCAGCAACGCAGAAACGGCGCTATGCTGAGTTAATGGTGGACCGGGTAAACTAGATAGTAGAGATACACAACCTGGTTAACGCACTATGACGGACAACAGAGAGTCCGGACTCACATTCTGCGCATATCCCAAAAGAACGGGAACGACCGAGCCGGTGCGATTATAACACCGACATTTGCGGCAGCAATCTCTTTGGCGAGCAAGTGTGCTTCAGATCCTCCCGCGAATGTCATCTTGATTATAGATCCAGTTGTTCTCTCGATCTCGGACTTTAGCTGGATCAAGGACGCCATGATATCTGCACTATGGACTCCGATAACCAACGGCATTTTGCCCTGTAGAAGAAAAAGTTGTTCAAGTTAGCCCAGAAAGACCTTACACCACATAACGCGAGTCACGAACCTCCAACACCTTCGCTACCTGGACCCCAAGCTCACCTCTTGCTCCACCATCGAGCATCGTTCTCAGCATCGCAATCTGCGTACTCACACTAGCAGAAAAGGACGGAGACAGCGAAACATGAAGCGCCGCTTCATCTTTAACCACCGCTCCTTTCACCAACTTGTGAGCCGCACCAGTACTAAACGCCGTGCTCAAACCAGCCAGAACTCCAGAAGAGGAACACGGCGCGGTGACTCCGATACTCACACCGCTCCGGTGAGCTAAGAGTGCGTCTCTCGTTGTGAACTGTAACCCATCCACTGCTCGGATGACAGCGGAATCTCCTCCGCCTAGGATACCCGGAATTTTGGTGGTGAGTCCATCGAAGACTTCTCCGTCTTGCGTGGTTTCTTCGCCTAAGATATGGACCAGGCCGAGGGGACTTCCGTAACTGACTAGACCAGGTCTGAGAAAGGTAAAAAGAGATATCAGAAAGCTTTCGACCACGATAATTCAACGATATACGCACGCTAAAGAACCCCCATGTAAATCAACAATCCGTTGATCCACACCCAAATCTGCGGAAGGGCACCTCCCAGCCGTTCCAACACAACCCAATTTCCCATTCTGTACAATCGCAATCTGCGGTTCCCCATCATGCCCATTCGAGGTAAAAATCTGTTCGACACCATCTCCCAAGTCCAAGAATAAAGAATCAAAGTTCTCGAATATCACAGTCTCCGAGACTGACTCCTTAGGCTCGAGCGGAGGCAGTCCGTCATATTCAAGCGCAGCTTTGGTTTCCTCCTCGAAATCCGGAGTATCGGGAACGTGTTGTAAGGCTTCGGATTTGGGCACAACGAATGGATGCTTGAGTTGAGCTACACCGTCGATGAAGACTTGTTTTGGAGTTGCGCCGAGAGCTAAGGGATGGCTGTCCCATATTACAACGTCGGCATCATAACCTGTACGAGGAAAAATAGGGTAAGTGGTGATATTGACCAGGGATTCCTACACAGTACCTTTACGAACGTATCCGATACGGTGCTCCTGGCCCATTATCTTCGCCGGAGTTGAAGTGACAGAAGCCAGTGCAAGATTCGCGGCAAGACCATAATAATGTGCTTGTTGGGCTTCATACTTGAGAACGCGTCAGTAAGTCATATTTCGGTCACTTTTGACACGTACCACCAGGAAACGCGAATTGAGAACCGGGTGATCACTCTACAAAGAGAGAGAGGCGAGAGTAGTCAGTATGAATTTCGAACGATGAAATGTTAATCCACAACTTGCCTTCATCACGACTTCAATACCCTGATCAGCCAATATACGAGGTGCAAATTCGGACCCTCGGTATGATTCTCGTTTGTATCGAGCGGCGGTTGCAAACAGTGCGACAGCGGGAGTATGGCCTGAGCAAGCGATATCAACCGACACATGAATGATCGTACCACGTCTATTTAACTTACCGTACGCTTTCTTGAGTAGTTCTGGGACCAGATATGTTTCGTGGGCATGATGGAAGGCGGCAACTGGAAATTGGCAGCAAAAGGTGAGAAGATATTTCGATAACTCTAAAAATTCACTGCGTACTTGGAAACTTGAATTCATTGGTCAAGCGCACGATCCCGTCCAGATCGACAGCTTCATAACAATGGTTTTGTATCTGAAGAAAGATCAAAAGTGAGCTAGATGTTGACAAGCTTCGACGACGCAATCCTCAAACTCACTTTGACTTTTCCTCTGAGGACATCAACCAAAGCCTCCCATTTCAAGTCGTCAGGAAAATCACCGAGGGCGTTCCATTGACCAGCTGCAGCCTGGAAAGCAACACATGCATCAGTGGCTGGTATCGTCTAGCAAAAATACGATCGACTAACCTTTTCACAATACGCGTCCTGTTTGACTTTCAGTTTCCTGGCTTCTTCATATCTTCAACAGAAGAGTCAAACTTGAACATAGGGTTCTCAGATCTTATTTACCCTTGCCGGTAAGCCCAGATGGTGTCCACTGATATTCACAATCATCAAACCCAAGTCGGCGATGCCAAACACACCAGACTCACTTCGCGTCCCAGAATAGAAACGACCTGCAAGAAGCGACACGTCAGCATGTGACCGCGAGAGGTTGCGTATGAGGACTCACTAGGATTCTCGCCTAAAGTTTCACGAATCAAGCTCAAAGTAACAATGGGGAGTATCGTGGAAGCGGCTTACCGCATGCTTGTCTGTACAGCAATCAGTTGAGAAGAAAAAAAGAGCGGGACACAGAAACACAGGACGTACTTCAACTGTCTCCATCGTGGAGGCTGGACCTCCTCAATCCCTGATCCGTTAAAGGTGAACGGAGGTTCGAGGAGCATGGATGACGGGGAACGCTCTTCCGTGGGGCGAAGCTTAACCACGAACGCTTGTCCACCTAGTCGAAACATTATGCGTCGGAACCCACGGGACGCAGGGTGAGGTTACTCACCAATAGCATTGGCTGAACCAGGGAGAATAACAGCTGTGGTGACTCCTCCAGCTATGGAGAGCTGATAGGCATCGTCGTGTGTGTTGAGTGAATCGAGTGAGCGGAGCCAGGGTTGAACAAGACCTTTCCTTGAGTTGGTGTCATCGGAACCTTGGAGCTTTGGGGAAGAGTAGTCTCCGAGATGAGAATGCAAGTCGACGATCCTGTGAACAACGTTGGATATACAACAATCAGGAAATAGTAAGCTCGAGACTCACCCTGGAGAGACCCAAGAGCCGTGTGCGTCTACAACCTCAAGCACGCCATGTTCGTACGCGTTCAATACGTTGACGGGCACCTGCCCCACCGCTTGTATGATTCCTCTATCCAACAACAAATCACCCAGAACAACCTCCAACCCATCCACATTCCCAGTCCATATTGTAGCATTCTTAATCAACGTTGGTCGAGTTTTGGGCACATAACGATCGGATTCCGTTCGGGAATAAAAGTCGGGAGGTGGGCCAGGGATAACATTGAGGTTGGCGCATTTCTGGAGGATTTGTTGCGCGTTGATGGGTATCTTGGCGGAAGAGGTCTTCGAACGAGTCAATTGGAAGTCCGTGAAGAGCCCTCCATAACCACAGACGACCAACAGCCCGAGAGCGAGAGCAGCTCTTAGCACCGGATGGTGGCGTGTCCTCTTCCTAGTGCTGCACCACTCTGGGTTGTTTGGTGCAATGATGGCCTTGTCCATCGAGGTTCCGGAGCAAGGTCGGATTGGACAAGTGCAGGCGGGAAAGAAACAGGTATTTCGGCTTCCCACATCATAGAACGTTATCTAAGGTTATAACTTATGGTTCATGATAGAGGAGTATAAGAGGAGTAATAGACTGCACAATTATACTAATACCATGCACATACTTCATCTGCTACAGTAACTTTTATACTTTTACACAGCAAGAAACCTTGACCAACATTCCTCATAATAATTCTTTGGAAACTCCGAGGTATTTGGCAACAGAATCTTCAACATCATACGCAAATATCTCATCGTTCATATACGACTCGGGCAGCCAGCCTGTAATGGTAAACCAGCCAAAGATCAGTGAATACTCGCGAACCTGATATAGGAAAGAAACATACTGAAGACCCAAATAACAATCTCTCGAATCTTATCTTGTACCCAACTAATCTCCCTCTTTCGATCCGCCTTCTCCCTCGCCTCCGATATAATCTTATTGACTCTAGGCATGCGGATATCTTCGTAAGATTTGCAAGCTTTCGCAATGCCTTCAACGGCCAACGCATCTTGCGGGTGGGAGGTGGTTAGATCCTGCGGAAGGTAGTGTTTCAAGAGTAGGGCAAGTGTTAGGGCATCTTCGAATGCACAAGATACGCCCTGAGCACCTGTAAGTTCATCTTTAGTATAAGCAGTTGAGATACGAGAGGTTTTGTCTCTTACCCTCAGGTGGCATCGCATGCGCCGCGTCTCCAAGGAGGATGATCCTCCCAGTACCTTTACTCGACGGAATCCCAGTCTCCGACCCCTCTTTTGATAGCCCATGCAACGAAGTCCAATGTGGCAACAAAGGCGTATAAAACCTAGGCAGTATGAACCAGTTATTATGCTCCTTTCCTGTACAAGCCACAGTGATAATCTGCTTGAACAGCGTGTTTTTAGGATCCTTGGGGTCGTCGTAGATACTCTTCCAGCTTCCGTGTCGTTTCAGAAGGAGGGGCATCATATCGGCTCTAGGTGTATCGCGTGGGAGAGGTTTCTCGATTTCCGAATGGGAAAACCAGAAGAGGACCTTCGAGGTCGAATTGTGAGGTGTTATTGGTGAGTAACCGAATGCACCGACGCGACCCATTGTTATAGATGGAATGGCATTCTTGATGGCATCCTGGGTGAACCGACTGAGCGATGTAAGCGGGACGAAACCTCCGAAACCAGTTAAACCACTGTCAGAAGCATCAATGAAAAGTCGACGAACACGATATGCATTTTGCACTCACTCGTAGAAAGGCTTGTACTCTTCACCGAAAATCGCATTCCTTGTCTGACTCCTCGCGCCGTCCGCCCCGATTAGGACATCACACTCTTCGACTGTCCCATCCTCAAACCGAACACACACAGTGTTATCTTTCTCCCAAACACGGGACACCTTCATACACCAATGCACCCTTCCGTCCATCTCAGCATCTTCACGCAGTAAAACTTCATGTACCATCGCCCGCGTCGTCATTAACTGGCCATACTTGTATCGTTCCTTGCTCCCAAAAGGTATGTTAGTAATGACCTTTCCGTCTGCGTTTGCGAAGGCGATTTCGGAATATTCGAAAACTCTTTCACGAATAGTAGACAAAGCAGAGGGAAGGAAGGACGCTAGTGTGCGCTGTCCGTTGGGACCAAGGCTGATGCCTCCTCCAATGAGTTCATTAGATTTGAGGGGAGAAGGATGTCCGTCGTAGATCTCGAGTCTAGCTTGAGGAAGGTATTTGCGGAAAGCATGATATGTAGCGAGTCCGCCAACTCCTGCGCCGATGATGATGATCTTCATGTAGATTCAAGGTTGGCTTGGGGTCTTCAGATGGTGGTTACCGCGTTCTTATATATCGCCGCGACGCGAGTCCTATTTTGCAAGCGGCTCCACGAAAATTCTCGGCTTGTTGCCAAAAAACATGACGAAGCGTTTTTCCGTATTTTGCCGTTGAGTCATCGTTGACTGAGGTGTCTCCAGAACGGAAACTGAGTATCATCAATGAGCCTTTCAAAGGATTACCGCTGCGAAGATATGATCCATTGTGTGGATGCGTTTGAAGATGACTGCAGGAGAGCTCATTGTACTAACGAGACCGTGGATGGTCAGAGGAGAACAGAAAATTGATTGCATTGAGTTTACTAAAACCTAATACCTACGAAATTGTTGAATATCGACCACTGAAAACATATGCGTGTCACATACGATATAGCACCTCATAACACCCATACTGAGTATCTGTATGCAACATGGTTTTACCAACCCGTCAAAGCCACATAGTAGCTAGTACGGCAGGTCTAAGAATATGTTGCCCCATCATAGAAATGGTCGTTCTCGTGAACGTCCCCATTATCAACTTCCTCTCGACCTGTGAAGGGAAAAGAAGGAAATGAGAACGTCTCGCTCCGTCAACCAGAAGATTCGACGTCCATATTTCGGAGAGAAATTTCGTCGAGACGGTGGACGCTTCGTATGGTTGAATGTCGGACACTTGGAGAGAACAAAATTTTTGCCGCCAACCCTTTATAGCATGCTCATAGGCGCCCGCGGAGATTAAAATATTACACGTGTTCGCGCGTTCAGAGTGGGCGCTTAAACTACTTTTGCTCAACACTTCGAAGTTCGAACTTCTTGTCAACCGTAAATCCACCTTCAACGCTTGTATAAATACACTCATCTCAACTCAGGCAAAACTGCTGGGTACTCACTATGGCTGACAGCTATTTCTGCTGCCAATTGGCCTTGCAGTATGAACTCAATGTGGCTTCCCGTAACTTCAATAAGTCCTTTAATCATATGGAAAACTGCTGACACCATGATACAGGTGATAACTTGCAGGCACTTACCAACGGTGCTCCCATGAGGCTCCTTGTCTTCCGAAACGCGGGCTCTTCGCCTGCTCGTTGCCTCAGTTTCTGGTCAAAAAACGTGCAATTACTTACAGGGCACTTTACTTTCCTGTACCTCCTCCATAATCTCAGTCAACAACTGACAAGAATTCGTCCTGAAGACCCAGATGCATTTGAAATACAATGAAGGCCCCAGGAAGGACAGACAGAACTCTGAAGAGAAGTGGCCATTTCTACGCTGCCAAATCTCGAAAATATATCACCGACAACATAACCTTGAAAGTATTTGTATGCAACATAGTCATGCCATACCGTCAACGTCACATAGTGGCTAGTACGGTAGGTCTACTATGCTGCCCCATCCAAGAGATGGTCATTCTCGTGGACATCCCCATCGTCAACTTCTTCTCGACCTCCGGAGAGGGAAATGAAGGACAACAGAGACGTCTCCGTCCGTCAACCTGCAGTAGCAGCATCCGTATGTCAGAGAGGGTAATCTCGAAGGGACGTTGCACCGCGCTTCAAAAAGGTTTATGGCGGTCTTGAGAAGAAATGAAACTCGTTCCCACCGACCTTTATACGATACAGCTAGCCGCGCGCGGGAGTAATAGGCGCCAGATAAATGGACCTGGAATTTGGAAATCACATTCATATTCCCTATCGACTTCGACTTCCCCTTCGTCCAACAATCCATACAGCCATGTAGGTAGCACTATCTTTGCGATCATACTTAAAATCTGACAGACTCTAACGGCGACAATAATGCACGAACTAAAGCGCGTAATACATGCTCGGTGACTGTGTACTAGTAGGAAGAGGTCGTCGATCAGCGTCCTTTACAAAGTTTCGATCTAACAACAAAAGTACTTTCAGAAACCAATTCTTGAAGCCTGTTACTCAGCAGTGGTGTCCCAATACAACTCGACTGTAACAAGGCTGTTAGCAGCTAAAAGGCACTTGGGTAATTCTGTGAGCATAGAGTCTGCATTGACTCTGGTCAACAGCGGAAAAGAGTCGACGGGAGTCATCCTGATGTGAACTGAAGGCGGGGCCTCACTACGTCGAGACTTTATCATAAGGCCCAAACGATTGACTAGAGTTTGAACCCGATTGGTCCTGTATGAAACTGGATCAGCTTCGAGACTGGTTTGAGAATCACATTCAACGGAACCCGAGTCAGCTTCAGAACCGATGCTGTTCCCTTGTGAGACCTCGCCATTCGGTGCAGCCGCGTATTTTCTTTCCTCCCTTCCTTCCTCCCTATCAGAATCCGAGTCAGCTCCAGAATCAGTTTCAAATTCAGATTCAGATTCAGTTGCAGTTCCACTGGAATCATCCGAATCATATGCATTCCCTACTAGATAAGCTTCGTCTGCCTCTTCAAAGGTAAAGTCTGAAAGAGTCAAAGGTCGCTTCCTCCCCCAATTCTTTTGTGTTAATATACCCAATTTTCGGAAGATCCAGGGGCGAATTTCGAGCTTTAGATACGATAGATGTCGAATTGGGACGCATGATTCTGAGCCATACAAGGGCGCGAAAAGTTGATTGATGAAAGTTGGGTCGCGTTTCAAGCCAGCAATGAAGTACGAGTCCTCCAATGTGAGGGATTTGACGGCAGATGTAACGTGCAAAAGCTTTCGAAATACTTTCGATGACACATCTCCAAGTACCAGAGTCTGCAATTTGCAGTCTCTACCTGAAATTGCAAGCACATCGAGAAGTTCATTTTCTATGCCCAGAGGCTGAGCTCCCTTGAAATGGAGTGTTTTCAAGGATGAGAATCGGAGATCTACCCATAGTGCAGCTGAGAAGCGATCTCTATCATAAGTGGGAAGACATAGCGTAGTGATGCTTCGATGGATGAGTACATTTTCGGATGACCACGGGCCATGATCTCTATATCCAAATTCACCGACTTCAAATATGCGACTTTGAGCGATAGAAAAGCGTTGAAGACATGAACACTGGAAAAGAAGAGGCGCAAGTGAGCTCCCCTCGAACCTCAGAATTTCCAAGCTCGTTAAGTTGGCATAATTGAATGGACTCCGAGTATCCCAGAAACCAGTGGAAGTACGCAAATGTGTCAATGCGGGGCAAGGATCGAAGATGTGGTAAAGAGCTAGATGGTCGGGATCATGTGCATCGTTCGTCATTACAGAATGCTCAAGTGATTCTGAGCAGTCCAAACGTTCAAGATTTGGAAAATAGCCGTGACTGGGTTTGCCATTCGCGCCCAATGTTTCGACTAGGCGGGAGAAATTCTCCATTGAAAGATCAAGGCGAACGTCCCGCCACCTATTGGCCATTTCCAACAAGGCAGCAATGACCCTGAATCGCCCTGTAGCCATAGAAGTTGGAGAGAAATCCGTTTCTTCTGTTGTATATGTGATGTCAAGACGCAACTTGGCTCCGGAACGAGAAAAGACCCTGGCAAGGGAATCGGCTTCCTTGAACGTTGAAACAGAGTCAAGGTCTATATAGTATGAAGACCAGAATTTCGGGTTTGAGTATACGAGGTCGCGCCACCACCTACATGTCCTGGTTACGGTTTGCAACAGGTGCCGATAGGATCCATCCCAAAACTCTACAGAAAGTTGAGTCGGATCCACATTCAAGTCCACGTCCAGGTCACAATAGTGAGAGAAAATTTCTGTCCAGATCTCGACAGGAACTCTGCGGATATAGGGATTGGGTTGTAGTAGCCGAGTGAGCAGCTCTGTGTTCTGCATCTACGAGAATGTTACAAACAGCCATTGACAGAAAGGAAGAGACCTTACAGTAGTGTTGGGGTGTTCGAATATAGCTTGGAGGGGCAAGGGCTGTTGCAAGAAAGTACAGCGCTTTTATGCATCGTAGGACCTCAAAGTGTTTTGTCTGTTGGGTTGGATTAGATCTAGAGGAGCGAACAAAAGTGGCGGTGACATGGTTGTTCTTTCATCCACCGTATCCAAGTTTCGTGCGAAGTTGCTCCTTCCATCTCATTTCCCACATTCATATGCCTTTCTGGCCAACTTGTAAATACTGCAAAATCAAATGTAGTAGGGGAATCAGTTGAAACCGTGGTTGTTTTGGGCTGGTCGGAGCTGGTTGCCTCGCGATCAAAACAATGTCAATTGTCCTAGATGATTGTGTTTTCATGTTCATTGCAGTGCGCACGCAACATACATAACAACGTGGATGAAGGTACATTGTTTACCTGAGTACAAGGTAGATGTTATACTTGGAATGATAACTCCAGGTACTGTCGGTGGGACTGGCTTCATGAGTCAATGCAGATGAGTTTGAATTCACCTCCGGAGTCCGTAGGTGTTGTCGATAGCTGAAATGCGAAGCATGTGCACAGTGCGTAATGGATAACATGAAATTCGTACCGGTGCCAACTTCGAACGTCAGTGTCTAGCCTTGAAACGCTTGTTATCTTGAAGGGAGCCAAACGGAAAGCACGGCTCCGTGAGTTCGTCGTTGATGGTTTGGAGCATAGAGATGGCTGTTCTCAAGACGTTGGTCTGCTTGAGTTACGTGTCGATACTGGAAGGCCTGGTACAAAGAGCCTGATGAATGTTAGCCAATCATGACGACGAATGTTGGTGTTGAAGAAGCGTTACCAAGTTATCTATTAAACGGATAGAGTCATTCAGCAAGTCCCATCCAGTTGTAGTCTTCGTCCATCGTCGGTGAGACGTTGAAAGAGACCTCACGTCAGTTAACAGAGTTGTAAGAGAAATTGAGGAAAAGGAGTCCGTCCTAGTCCGATTGTATTTAGGCGCGCGCGGGGCCGCGAGCATCGAGAAATAGGCGCCAGAATCCAGATAAACCATTCAGCCGACTTCGACTTCCATTTCGTCTAACAATCATCAATCCATGTAAGTAGCTCTATCTTTGTGATCATATGCGAATGTGCCTCAAAGATGACAGCGACAATGATGCAGCTCACCTTCTGGTCAGCTGTTTCGCCAGAGGTATGTACCGGTCCAACCCAAAGAGCCCAAAGGACTCTCACCACAAAGTTATTCTTAGTGGGTACCGGAAATGCAACTGGTCCAATCCCTTCAAACCGCGAATGGCGAAACTTATCAAGCTTTCTACTCACACCAAGGTCCAAGAAGAAGATAAATAGCTGGATATCCCAGACCTGATACACAAACTTCACCATGCCCGTGCCTGTGCCGGATTTCGACGACCTCACTGCGCATGGTATCACATTTCGTGGCTCGGAAGATGGTCGAATCGTCGAGTCGTCCTTCAAGAAGTCTCTCGGTCCAGACGAAGTAGCCGTTCAGGTAACACACAGCGGAGTTTGTGGAACTGATCTGCATTATATGATGGCGGATATGGTGTTGGGACACGAAGGTCAACTATTCTCAAAGCTTCACTTGTCCATCCTTCTGACGATACTCCTCGCTACATACAGCCGTCGGCATTGTATCTGCAGTCGGTTCTGCTTGCAAATTCCTGAAACCAGGCGACCGCGTAGGTTGGGGCTACGAACACTATTCCTGTGGACTCTGTACACCTTGCCTTACCAACGAAGAATGTCACTGTCTCAACGCTGGGTACTACGGAGCATCCGATTTCGACCAGGGATCGTTCAGTAATATCGGGGTCTGGAAAGAAAAGTGGTTGTTTCCTATCCCTGAGGGAATCAAGAGCGAGGATGCGGCTCCGTTGATGTGTGCGTATTGAGCTCGTCCACAGATTATTTTCTCCCGCGTTTGTTCATATCCGTACTCCTTTTGTTAGGTGGCGGAGCCTCATGCTTCAGCCCACTCATCGAACACTGTCGCCCCATCGACCGAGTAGGCATCGTCGGAATGGGCGGTCTAGGGCACCTCGCCATCCAATTCGCTTCCAAAATGGGCTGTGAAGTCGTCGTATTCTCCGGCTCAGAATCCAAACGCGCCGATGCTCTAGCCCTTGGTGCAAGCGCGTTCTACAACACCCGGGGCGTGTCAGATTACTCCACATTGGGTATCACCAAACCCATCGATAGATTGATTGTTACTACTGCGTCACTGGTGGATGTATCCCAGTACTATCCTGTTCTGACGCGCAAGGCTATCGTTATCCCTCTCACGGCGACGAAAGAGACGTTGGCTGTGCCGTATTATGATACTTTGTTCAATGGGGTAAAGATCATACCTTCGATGCTTGCCACTAGGTTCATGCAGTAAGCTGAAGGCTTTGACCTGTTGCGATCTCGACTGACTTTTTGAAATGTAGAACCAAGATGCTCGAGTTTGCGAACCGACACCACATTCGTCCGTTGATTGAGAAATTCCCTATGACCGAAGCTGGGATTGGAGCAGCTCTCGAGAGGCTCAAGAAAGGTCAGATACGATACCGAGCTGTACTTGCATGGGACGCCTGAATGGGTTTCGGAAACAAGCCGATAGTATTCAATCTCTTTTTTATGTCTCCACATGTGCAGTGTACCAGGGTAGTATTAGTTCAAGATTTCACCTATCACAATGGCCTCAGCAGCTTCCCCACTTCCTAACTCATCCTTTTCGCCAGAGACCTGCGGAAGTATCACAAGCCCGTTCGCACCACTCAAACTCGCCACTCGACTCGACCGTTGGCCGCCTGTACTATACGCTTTCAGCTTCCCTCCTTCCTTGAAATCAGAACGTATGATGACTCGATGGAATTCTGTCCTGGGATCCAAAACCATCGGTTGTTGTAACTGAGAAAAATTTCGAGCCAAATGAGCAATCAAAAACCAACAAATGAGATTCGAGTCCTTACCTCAACTTTCACCCTCGGAAGTTCACAACCGACACCAGAAAACTCCCATCCGCCCAGCTTTCTCAAAGCAGGCACGACGAAGACGTTGAAAGTGACTAGCGCGGATGCCGGGTTTCCAGGAAGTGCGAAAAGTGGTTTGTAGTACTTCTTCGTGTTACCTTCAACTGAAGCATTGTCGTTTGGTCCATCAGCTGGTATAACAGCAAACGTTGTGGGTTTTCCCGGTTTGACACTGACTCTGCCGAATTTCACTTGGCCACCTAGCTGACGTTCGATGACGGGCTTAAGAAGGTCTGTAGGCCCCATGGAAGTCCCGCCGGTAGTGAGAACGATGTCTGCGCGAGCAAGTCCGTCTTTGAGTGTTTGTACATGAGCATCGATTCTGTGAAATGAGAACGACCATCAGTAGGCGTAGCTCGGTTGCCCTTGGGTAAGTACTGAAACTCAACTCATCTGGAACAATCCCCAAATCAACCACCTCATATCCCATTCCTTCCAACGCAGCAGCAAGCGACGGTCGATTCGTATCCCACGATTTCCAGTCGCCTTCACTGCTCCCAGCTGACGATGACGTTGAAGCAGAACTCGAGATATCCCTAATCTCATTACCTGTGCTCATCAATGCAACGATCGGTTTCTTGAAAACCTTGACCTCCTTCTTCCCAACGAAGATCAGACTCCCAACTTCCCCTCCGCCGCTGGTGATTCGCTCGCCTTTACGCATGACTAGATCCCCTTGACGGACGTCCGAGCCTGGTTGGCGGATATTGAAGCGAGAGGGCGGGGCAGGGATAAGGGTCTCGACTTTCCATTCTTCGCCTGGTGGTCCTGAAGGAGTGTCATCTACAGAGGAAGCTTGAGAGTGAGGTCAATGAATGAATCAAACTCTACAACATTCGATGATGGATATCTCCTACCTTCAGGATATGTAGCTATCAGCTTGGTATCCTCTACCATGATCACGGTGTCCGCTCCTCGAGGAAGAGCTCCTCCAGTGTTGATTCGATATATACAACTGTCTGGTAACTCATCTTGACTTGTAGGAAACAAAAGTTGTGGGTGCGATGATGATGTGAGGACGGTATACACTCCGGCTGGATCAGACGCTACAAATGTACTGTTTGTCAGTTCCAAAAACCGAAGAAAGATACAACTCAAGCACCTCTCAATGCATAACCATCCACACTTGTCGTCTTCATTGGAGGAAAATCCGCTGAAGCATAGACATCCTCCGCCAGAATATGACCCCGAAGAGAAGCGTTGACAGGCAAACTAATGACTGGAAGAGCTTCGATGGTTTCGTGTATGATTCCAAGTGCGTCCTGGAAGGAGATTATCGGGTATGGAGATGTTCGATGACGAGTTGAAACTGTAACGGAATAATGAACATTGAGATCAGTCAATTACTTCGGAAACTTTAGGAAAGCAAAAACCAATGACCTGCTGCAGAAGGATCATGCGACAGTATTCTATGTTCATCGTCGTTGTGATCGTGATGATGTTGATGGTGATGATAATGACGATGGTCTTCGCCATGAAAATGATGTCCTCCGTGTCCTCCTCCACTTCCAGAGTGTCTATGACCGTGCCTGTGCCCATGTATATGCGGAGACGCAGGTTCCAATGCTCCATGTACACCTTGTCCGGTCTTAATTCCATCGCCGCCTTTCATAAGTTCCACAGCATGAACGATAACATGCGTGTCTAGAAGGACCGCAAGATTCTCTCGTACGGCTTTCATTGAGCCTGGAAGAGTGACAATGAGCGTCTCATGGCCATGGTCAGATGTCTCTTCTGGTTTTGATTGTGGAGTTTTAGTAGACGATCGTGCGATTGTACCAGCTACAGGTCGAGACAAAGCCGCCATTGGTGTATATTTCAGGCTTGAAGAAACGAGAAGGTGGACCAATCCAGGTGCAGATCGCGAAAGGAGGGGTGTTATCGCCTATAGCTCCAGCATGTAGTCAACATATCATACCACATGAGTAGAAACAACGAGCAAACCTCCGGCGTTCGGTCTCTAGGTCCAAATCCAGTCCCTCCAGTAGTCACAATCCAATCCACATCACCATCTTCCACCCAATTCTTCACTGCGTCCTGTATAGAAGAGATCTCATCCGGCACGATAGCATGATGAGTGCATAAAAATGCCGGGTATTTTGCAAGTGTCTCTTCGATGGCTGGCCTGGATTTATCGTAGCTTGAGTCCGAGCTGGGGCTGTTGAAAGCGCGGTCACTGACTGGGAAAGAGTCCCAGCCCCGATTACCATGCTCATTCGTTTGCTTGAGGGAGGTCAATTGACGAACCTGTCAGGATAGCAACTCGTATCTTTGAATCTGGGTTATCGTGCGACATGACTGGCGAAATGAAAAGTGAAAGGCGGATTTAGCGCCCAACCATCCATCTGTGGCGCAATCATCATATCGGCTCGAGGAATGAAGAAGGTCAAAAAAGGATTCAATTATGGTACAAGGAGTTGCCGACATCATCGACAGAGAGTATTTATTGTGATGAGCAGCATGCATAGGGCTGGCCGAAGAAAAACCCTTCATTTCATCCGATCCGACTCAAAGTTTATCATCAGCTCTACCAGGCTTAGTCCTGGCCTGTTCCGCACCCTCTATCGGATGTACCCAAGGAGTCCTATCCTTCGTATAAAACTCAACCTGCGGTTTCTTATCTTCCCCGGTCCCAAAATCCGTCAAAGCGCTGTAAAACACTGCCAACGTTCTGCCAAAGTCTCCACCTTGGTTATAGAGAGGCGAGCCACATCGACTACAGAAGATCCGTTTGAGCGCGTTACCGGAGTCCTGTGCAGCATCTTGATAGCTGCTTGTTAGGTCTTGCCCTTTGGTGACAGTCACGGACTGCGTAGAAACACAGGATGGTGAGAAATGGTTCAGTTAGTTTGGTAAGGTTTACCACGCAGAGTCGGAGTGCTACTATATGGGGAGGAATGAGAACTGGTTGGAGACTACTGACCTCGGCAGGGAAAACGACATTCGTCGTGAAAACGGTGCCTGTGTACTGTTTACAGTTGGAACAGTGGCAACAACTTATCCTAGATGTCAGTGGTGATAAGCACGTTGAGTTCAGACGGAGGTCGCCGCATTCATGGCCAGTAAGTACTACTTACACCACTGGTTCTTGATCGACTCGAAATGTGATTCCACCGCAGAGACAAGTACCGTGGAAGGGCATGAGTAGTGTAACAGTGAAAGTGAGAAACAAGGAAGACCAGGCTGGAAGTCCGCAAAGGTTTTAAAGCCTGAAGCAACACGGAGTATTCTCGGTCAAATTGACCAAAGCTGTTGCGGGTTTTCTCTCGATGCTTGAATTCTCTTTGAATTCATAGCTTGTGGCAGGGGGGTCCATGTAATAGAAAATGAGGGTATCGCAAAACCTGTTGGGGTCTATTTGGCTCCTCTTAGGTAAGCCCCTGAGCCATGATGTGCCGAATGAAAGCCGAGAGTGAGCCGGTGTCTCTGAGAGGTAGCGATTCAGAACATGAGACGAGGCGAGAAATGTAATTATACTGTTGATTTGGACATGTACATAGCTGCAAGTAGTACGATAACTAATTAGCCCACCTGACTGTCTTCAACTCCGTTATCTTAGGAAGTACACATTTAACGAGTCATGGAACCTTGCTGGGGCACGGAAACGTCTAACTCATTGAGTGATATCCGAGAAGATATCCCCCAATCGCTCTATGATATCCAATAGAGCTTTATTCTGAGCATTGCATTACCACTTTTAGTGATTGTGTATGATTTTCCACATAAATCACAATGTACAAGGAGCTCTTTTCTGGGTGGAGAGATATACTTTCAGGCGGCTTGGGAGGCATAGAGGTAGTAGATGGCATAAGATAGTATAGATTGGAGCAGATGACTATCATAGAGTACAGCGTTGACCATTTCGACATGATCAATGGATAAAAACGATGGAAAGGACAGAAAGATATGTGGATGATGTCGATGAACTGCTGGTGGGTGAAAGGAGAGCGCCGCTTCGGCATGATCGGCTCAGAACCGGCTCAGGGGCTTACCTAAGAGGAGCCAAATAGACCCCAACAGGTTTTGCGATACCCTCATTTTCTACTAGAAAAACGGCGCCTTTCGGCGCCTGCACCCTTGCTTGAAATTTCAAATTTCAGGAGTAGGTAGGAGTCTGAAGTTGTGTACACAGTTACAATTTGAGAACATGAATCATCATATACATCATACAAACAAAGAGTGAGATATGTTAGAAATAATGATCCCAAATATCATCAGGAGTAGGTTCAATAGGATCCAGAGATTCGATGACCCCATCAAAGAAATCCACTTTCCATACGGTATCAGATGCATGCAATATAGAAAATTTTGCAATAACATGTCTACCGGCAAGGACTGTTTTGTAATTGTCGGGGATGATAAGAATGTTTTTAGGGGCAAGGGGCAGACTTCATGGCTCCGAGTTTTTACCATGTCTTCGCGCTCCTGTGAAGCGCGCGCGTTATTTATCGGCCAACCTGCTGTAGACCAAACTGAAAAGCATGATTAGTTATGGTGATGACAGATAAATATCGGCGTACACTACCTTTGTATTTATCATAGTAGACATTGTAGGGTTGATTTTCGAGGTTGTTTGATTGGACACGGTCAGCAGTAGAAGTCAAAGGCTAAGAAGCCAACGTCAAGATACAAAAAGCAGAAAGATAGAAAATTGAGTTCTAGCCTTGAATAGACAATGTTCCAGTAACACTTTCCTATTGATTCCATAGATATCGCCACAGTTGTTGAAAGTCAATCCAGGATGGACCGAACGCGCATGCAACAACTTCCAGGGCTGGATACAGGAGTCATACCAGTGGAACCGGCACAGGTAAAGATGAAAATACAGCTTTCAGGAAGTGGCCAAAAAGCCGTTCAATGCTGTTGTGCGAGTGTAGAAGCTTTACAGATACACGAACGGAGATGGCAGCTCAACGCTGTGGTCAGAGGGGTGACGTGCGAGTGTAGAAGCTTTAGACAGTGACCGGCACCCTGGAGAGAGCGCGCAAAAGCCAACGACTACAAAACATGATAACTTGCACAACTATTCGAAATGGCGCGTGAATCGCATTTGCTGAATGTGCGAAAAGGGGGGGGGGGGGCACTACATAGATGTGATTGATCACATCCATCAGATTCGAACAAAAGCTAGAGTGGCGAGCGAGACGTACAGGCTACTTTCTGAGTGTGCTGCCCTGAGGTGGACTGTTTTCTTTGGAAATATGTGTTCGAGTTTTTCTGTTGTGTTCCTTCACTGAGACGTTATGAGCGGTAGGAGAGGTTGCTTGAGGTTGCATTAAAGTCTTCTGCAGTGTATGAAATTGGTCCGCAGCAAGAGTAACTTTCATCGAGGATAACTGGCGTTGCGATTTGCGCATCCTCAAGTTTCTGTGCTCGAAGATAATATAAATCATCTGGTATATTTGTAAGGGCAACCTAGAATGAAAAATCATTAATTGTTTGTTGTCTACATTGATGTATTTTGGACGCACCTTCTGTGCACACTCAATCTGAGCATCGGAAGAATTCCATCGTCTCCAGGGACACTTTCCGAGTTCGAAGTCAAATTCGCAGGCAAAAGCCTTCTTGGTATGTAGGTTGTTCGTCTTCGCTAGTAGTGTTCTATGGTTAGCATCCCAAAAAAACCGAACAGAGCAGTGAAGTTCACGCCGTTCAGGCGCTTGGCATTAGGTAATTATTTGTTCCCGTTGTTTACGGAAAACAACCGGCGCTTATGAATTATACACCCCCAAGAACCCTTGACAAGCAAGGGAATTACATGGACCCCTCATTTTCTATTACATGGACCCCCCTGGCTTGTGGCTTGTGACGAAATATTGAATTGGTGTTGCATGAATCATACAATCCCTGGGGTTGAGAATGCTCACTGCTCAGTGTGAGTGGATAGATCTAACGAGAGAATTGGTCAATTGATAAGAAATAACGAAGTCTAAAGGAGAATCGTGTACGCGGTGAGTAGAAAAAACGAGCGAACCTTAGGAGTTCGGTCTCTATAGGACCGATTCCAGTCCCTTCATCAGTACTCAGTCATCATCTGGCACGCTCGTACCTAAAGTATCGTGCGACATACGACATCACCTGGCACCATGATGATAAAAGGTAAATCTGACTCAATGACTGTTCAAGCTAGAAAGATAATTCGGGTTGAACGTTGAGCGCTCGACGATTATCTGTGGTGCAATGGGCTAATGGGACTGAGAGGAGGTTGAGTTATGATATCAAAGTTCATCGATATCATCGATAGGAAGTACTTATCGTTGATAAACAGTTTCCGTCAATTTGGCTGAGAAAACCCTTCACTATTCCGTCTTGGACTCGGGGTTGTTACTGTATCTATCCGGTCTAGTCTTGGCCTGTTCCGCACCCTCTATCGGATGCATCCAAGCAGTCCTATCCTTCGTATAAAACTCAATCTGTGGTTTCTCATCCTCCCTATTCCCAAAATCCGTCAGAGCGCTGGTAAACACTGCCAACGTTCTGCCAAAGTCTCCGAAACCTTGATTATAGAGAGGCGAGCCACATCGACTACAAAAGATGCGTTTAAGAGCATTACCAGAGTCCTGGGCAGCATCCTGATAGGTGCTTATCAGGTCTTCTCCTTTGGTGACAGATACGGACTGTGAGATTATAGCAGGTCAGTTGCGAGTCGAGGAAAACGGATATGTTGACTTGGCAAGACTCGGAAAAGTTTTTTGCATGCTACGTGGAGTTGGAGACTGACCTCGGCTAGGAAAACCACGTTGGTAGTAAAAACGGTGCCCGTATATTTTTTGCAGTTGGAACAGTGGCAGCAACTTATCCTGGACGGTGATAACAAGCACGTTGAGTAACGGAGGTTGCATCCATGGCCAGTATGTACTACTTACATTAGCGGTTCTTGATCAACTTGGAACGTGATTCCGCCGCAGAGACAAGTACCATGGAAGGGCATGAGTAGTGTGAAAATGGAAGTTAAAATCAAGGAAGAAAGGTCTTGAGAGCAACTTGAGAGTAAGAACGATAGGTGTATACGTAGCGGCCTGTACTTAGCCGCCGGGCCATTAGCCGTCACGTTTGCCTGGGAATATATTTCGTAATCCAAAGGTCCCACTCAGGCTTCAGCACTGCCTGCTCAATGCCACTCATGATCATCGCGTCCGACGACATCCATCAATGTACCAAGCCTAAGGTCTTCAGGTTTCGACTGGTTGCGACCACTGGGATCGGAAAGATTTTGGTGCTCTATAACAAGCCACGGTATTCCGCAGGCTTGCTCTCTAATTGCCTCAAATGAAGATTCAAGATGAACATTGAAGGTACTTAGCCGATGAAGACTCCATCAGAAAGTTATGCAAGATGAGCGAATTTTGGGCCAGGTCATATGTAATATGTATGGAGGCTGGAGCGGCGGTGCAGCCTTTCACACCCAGTGACAGCCCTTGAATTTTCTCGATATAAACCAAGCCCAAATCCCTCGAACTCTAGGTTTTTCCCCCAACAGAGCTGGTCTCTTCGACGCCTCAACGCATCTTTGCACTCAAGCACTAAGCCGCCGGTCGTCTTATTCAACGCTTCTTTTCTCAAAAACATGGTTTACTCGCATACCATACTCACAGCCGTCTTTGCTGTTGGCGCCGTATCGACCGTTGGTGCGGCACCTCTGCCTTCTGACGCAGGAGCCTCTGCTCGTGGTTCTACGGGTGCTGTAGACATCATGCCGGACTCTCCATTGCCACCTACAAGATCGGTCCAGGGATTTACCACCACTGCGGAGGTAGATGTCCCAGAACTCGATATCATCTACGAAGAGGAGTCTCATGAGGTTTGTTTTTCTATTCCCCATATCCGTCGCTCGTCGCCTGTTGTCGTTGGTACTGACATTCTTTTGTTCTTCTCATTTGTAGCAACTTCACCATCAACCCTACCAGTTTGTCAATCACTTTGGTGGGGAACGTCACGATCATCAGAGTGAGGAGCTCGAGGCAGGTCACCCTCATTTCCATCACGAGGAAATCGAGTTCAAGGACCGTCATCCTCGCTTCGACGACGAGGAATTTGGTCTCGATTTCGAGGAACAACCCCACCACCCCCACCCTGAGCTCCGTCATGAAGATGGTGTAGAGGACTTTGCAATCGATGTTGAGCTCGACGAACACTTCAGTCCCGACAATCACCGTTTCAGTGATGAGCTGGAGCACGTTGAGGTATGTTCAACTTCTTAACATATTAGTGTCCTGCGCCTTCTTTTCTGATCATTCTTCTCTTCTCAAATCCAGTATCATGCTCTTCCGCTCGTACACGAGCGCTCGCACGAGCAACCCGTCGAGGTCATTCCCGTCCCTGTCTCTGTCCCAGTCGACCACCAGATTCGATCTCTTGAGCGGAGATCTCCTCAATTGCCTCGATTGCCTTCCAGTGTCCCATCTTCTCCAGGAACAAAAGTTGCGATACTCCTTCCCCGTGCTAAAAGCAAGGAGGAGATTCTTCAAGGTAATCTGGCTGCACTAAAAGAATCGGAACCTGAAGATTGGACAAAACAAATACAAGTTGCAAATGGCCATTATTCGGAGACGCATATGTACCAGCGTGCAAATGGGATAGATCAGCAATTGGCCGATTTGGTGGCGAAAACAATGACGGAACATTGGCAGAAAACCCCTGGCGGTAGTGGTGTTTCCGGTACTCAGCTGAAGAGTCCTGCTGGTCTCACGACACACTCTTCGTCAAATTCTCCAACAGATTCTTCCCTTCTCTCCGTGCACCGCCGTCAACTTGGCAGTCCGATGCAAGGTTCGACTGTTCCCACTCCTGGCGCTCAGGTTCCGCGCAATGGAGTTGTCTCTTCCGATCCAACTGGTCATTCCCTTTCGTCTAGCCAGCCCCTTCTTGATACTTCCAGCAATACTCCAGGTTCCGAGCATGTTGGTGCACCCAATGCACCCATTCGTCGCTCGAATCCCTCAGGTCCTCAGCTCGGGGATGACTTGGATTGATGCATGCGGAGTAGGTCTGAGACTGGACATCCTGTCGTACATTGTGATAATGAATGAAATGAAGTAGCTGGTTGGTGTGAGATCGTTGATCAAAGAGTGAACCGCGAATTCAAAGTATCCATTCGACATTGATGTCAAACGCTTTCTTTTGAAAATTTGAAGAATGTCTTATGTACTACCTCTTCGTATACCAATGGACCGAGGTGGTCGACTGTGGTCGACTCATCTCAGCCGTGCTCCAGGCCTCTCCTCTCACTGCCTCTCGAATCTCATGAACGTCAACGGCGAACGCTGCCCTATCGGACCCCTAGCCGATATCTATCTCATCATTCAAGTTTTGTCCCCGACGGGGAGAAAAAAAGATGCTGCCTGGATGCTGCTCAGTGCTCAACTGGCGTGCGGCACCAGCTCAAGCAATCTTCATGGGTCAGACTAGTACCAGCCCTCCAAGTTTCTCTCTCAAGAGCCGTTATGCGGTGGTGCAATCACAGAGAATCACAGTTGCTTGAAATAAAGTACTCGAACGTCGAACGTTCATTGTTCATTGTTCAATTTTCAGATCTCCATCGGAATGCTTGAAATGCGCTTGAAGTTGATGAGCGAGTTTCAGCAGCCCTAGCTCCGGTTGACGATTCTGACAACTGTGCATTATTTTTGTATGATAAACATCCCTTCCCCACAAAACAACGAGCTGTTTTTTCAGGTTCTTTCCTTCTCCCCTTGAACAGAGCTGGTCTCTTTCAACGCCTTCAACCTCTCCCTGAAGCTCTCTACCCACCTTCCAAGCCGCAGGTCGTCTTAATCCAACACTTCACAACTCGTCTCATTGCCCATAACATGGTTTACCCGTATACTATCATACTCCCAGCCGTTCTCGCTGTTGGAGCCGCATCCACCGTTAGCGCTGTACCCTTGCCTTTCCGCCCTACTATGGGTGCTTCTGTCACTGTAGGCATCCCAAGTTCCACAGTCCAGCTTTCCAATCCTTCGAAGCCAGCGCCTCTGCCAGGACCCGTACCAGGCGTTTCCTCCGCGAAGCCAGATGTCCAGGAACTCGACATCATCCGAGTCGTAGAGGAATCTCATGAGGTTAGTGGTATCTTCGTCAAATTCGTCGCTTGTTTGATACTGATATCCGGATTCTTTTACTCTTGCAGGATCCTCGTCCTCACCTTCTCCTCCATCATGTCAATCACTTTGGTGGAGGACATGCTCATCATCTTGGTGAGGAGCAGGCTGACGGATATCCCCCTCATCATCATTACCACCATGGTGGGGAAGAGATCGATGTCACTTTCGAGGAGCACCCCTACGTTCCGAACCATCTTGGAGAGGAGCTCGAGTACATTGGGGTATGTTTTATCTCCTTACCAGCCTATCCGAATTTCTTTGAACATTCTTCTCTTCTGTCCTCGATTCAGGCTCACGCTCGTCCTCATGTCGTCCACGAACGACCCATCGAAGTCGTTCCCGTCCCTGTCCCTATTCCGATCACGCTCAGGAGCCGTTCTCCTCAAATGAACGCTCCTCAGCTCCCACCGACAGATACCAAGGATACCAATACCACTCTCGGTGCATCCTCCTCCTCCCATGCGGACACGAACTCTGCCAGTGCAAAGTGGAAGAAGATCAAAGCAGGAGTCCCCGATTTCAAGAAAGCAGCATTGGAGTGCAAGGGCGATCTCAAGAACGAGAACTGCCAGCAGCTTTATAAAGACGTCCTCGCACAGAACGATCCTGCCAGTGAACTGCTCAGCATGGCGACCACAGCTGTCAGACAGTCCTATAAGTCACAGACTAATAAGCCCAGACCATCTCAGAGTCCTACCGGTTCCGCGACCGGCTCTGCACCTTCTCCCACCGGATCTCCAGCTTCCCCCATGCAGCGCCGGGACGTTCGAGTTGAAGGCAGTTCTGGAGGTTCTTTCGGTGACGACTTGGATTGATATAGAATTGTATGCGTATGCGTATCTATCATTACCACGAATGAAATGAAGTTGGATGGTGGGGATGCCATCGTCGTTTTTGCAGATCGCATGAGGGCGAGGAGGCTGTTGCAACTCAAGTTCGCTCTTCGCAAGGGTACAGAGCTGTTGAATAGATCCTTGATAAACAAATTGAGTTCGAGCACTAATAAAGAAAAGAAAAAAGGTGAAATAGAAAGAGTGGTAGTAGAAGAGGACGAAGGCAGTTGAGTTGTTGAAGTGATTCAGTGAGGAAGATAAGATAAGCAGTGTTTGACTATATTTGGTAATAGCTTCAACCTCACGAGTCACGGAAGACAACTTCGATCTTCAAGAGGCTTCAAAACCTTTTGACTACTCTCCTCCTCAGGAACTCCTGCTTGATTTCTGGCTGCTCGAGATGGTTCTCTGGGTCAAAATCCACCAGAATTTACCCTAATTTACCCTTCGGCTCTAGCAACTAAACGGTCTGAACCTCCATCGGAAATCAACTTATCATCAAGCTCGTCGCGTGTGTCGCGCGAGTTTTAACCTAACTGTTATCATGGTACAGCCCTTGAGCTTGATCAATCATTGATCCGGAGTCCTAACCAAATCGTCTAAAAACCCCTCCCAGCCTAAAACTTTCTTTCCCCCCAACAGAGCTGGTCTCTTTCGACGCCTATTTCGCATCTTCGCAATTCAACTCAGCATCAAAAGCCGCCGGTCGTCTTTATCCCAACACTTCTGTGCATTTCACATTGACAAAATGGTTCACTCGCATACCGTGCTTACCGCCGTTCTCGCTGTCGGTGCCGCATCCACCGTTACCGCTGCGCCCTTGTCTGCTGCCCCTAATTCCATGCGTCCTGCGGGCTCTACAGGCGTGCAAGGTTCCGCATACCTAAAACGGGCTCCTCTACCAGGATCAGGATCAGGATCAGGACTTTCCTCTAGGGAGCTAGACGCCAGGGACCTCAAGATCATCTTCGAAGAGGAGTCTCAAGAGGTCGGTTATTGCTTTTTCACAAAAAACTATCCTCCGCTTGTGGCTCGTTCATTCTTCAAAGTTATTGATATTCGTTATCATTTTTTTCAGCATACTCGTCCTCACCAACCCCAACACACCAGTCCCTTTGGCGCGGAAAAACTTCACGGCTACCTCAGTGGAGAGTCTGAGGTACATCACACTCCTTACGAGGTCTTCCATTCCGGTTTCGAAGAACACCGTCCCTCTTCGCTCAAGCTTCACCCCGTGGAGGACTTTACCGTCGACTCTGTCGAGCTCGATGAACTCCTTCGCCCTCCCCACTATCGCCCGGGTGATGCACAGATCGATGTCACTGTTCAGACGCACGAGCATCGTGGGGTATGTTTTTTCCCTCGCTATCAGTGGTCTATGATTGTTTCTCTGATTTTTTCATCTTCTATTCTGGAATAGGATCACGCTGTACACGAGCACGAAGGACCCATCGAAGTTGTTCCTCTCCTTGTCCCTGTTCCGGTCAAACATCAGGCTCGATCTCTTGAGCGGAGGTCTTCGTCCGCTGGCCCGAATATTGTGGTCCGTGGCGCTTCCCTCAGTACTCAAGGCGAAACAGCCAGTACTCAGAGTGAAACAGGCAACGCGAAACCTTCCCAAAGATGGTCATCTCAGGACATCGAATTGTTATGGGCTTCTTTGCAGAGAAAAAATCCTGATTGGGAGAAACAAGTCAGAATCTGTGACTCCGCTTCCAATGGTGATGTTACGAAGACGCCGATCTATCAAGCAGCCTTGAAGGAATACGGCGAGAGCGTAGCCTCGTACGGAAAGGCGAAATTAGAAGAGTATCCGAGGGATTACAAATATATGGAGCGCGAAGCGAAAAATAGAGGGTTAGATCTGGACCGTATGTACAACGAATTGGGTTATAACGGTGGTATCAGTGTCAAACCTTCCACTCCCCAGAAGCCTCGTACAGAAACCCCCGAGTATCGGGCGGAAGCTGTCATGAACACATATCCAGGTTGGCCGAAACAAGTACAACGCTGTGGAGGTGATCTCACCAAGACAAGAGTCTATCAGGCACTCAAAGAGAAGGAGAAGATCGATAAGCCATTATTTGACGCTGGGGTGAAAATACTAGAAGATGAGTGGAAGGCGTACCAGAAGTCATCCACAAAGGGTCCTGCTTCTGTGTCAACACCTACCGCTCCGCGTCGTCGAGGATTAGGTCTGGATTTCCACTTTGATCGTCTCGAAGAAGGCAATCCTAGTGGAGTTCAGTTATCTAGAGGGGGAAGTACACTCACTGCTCCTTCCTCTCCCATGGGTGCCTCTTTCGATACGACGGAACCTTCCCCATTGAACGCGATGGGTGCCCTCCCCAATGCAGCGGCCGCTCATTCCCCTCCCATTTCCCTTCCCTCCAATCATCCTCCTACTCTGCCGTTACGAGACAGTTTCGCGAGTGTCAGCGCTCTGCCAGCTACGCCCGAAACAGACGTCTTCCACCTTCACAGGTCCGGGTCAGCCACCAGTGACTTTGGACATCCGGACACGGTCGTGGATATCGAACCGACCTCTCCGTCCGCTTACGCTTACGATTCGTACGGTGAAGACTTGGATTGAACACGGACATTTTTCTACCTGCACAGGTCGCCCGACGTTGGACATAGTCCGGGTTTCGTGTTCGTAACCTGACTCCTTGCTCCCTCTCTTTCCGCACGGTTCTGGATATCGATCCGACTTTTCCGCCTACTGACGAGTCGTACGATGACGACTTGGATTAACATGTACTTGTTTGCATAGACGCGTTGTACTGCAATGAATGGACTGAAGTTGTTGTGCGAGATGCATTCGTCTATTCATGAACCCTGTGTGAAGCCTATCGTTCTTGGTCAATGTATCTCGTGAGCTCGAACGCAAGTAAGGTTGTGATTCAGAACGTTAAGGACAGGTCAGAAAGTCTATTCAAATAGTAGGGAATATGTGTGTATTATACAGAATGAATGCCAAACGGTGGATTCTCTAAAACACAACAAGTCGCAGTGAACGTCCTCTATATATATTGAAAACACAAAGCACGCCTCATCATCATCCTAGATCATCATAACCCCTGCAACATCCCCGGCTCCTTCTTCACCTCCGTCCCATCAATCAAATCCCCACTTTCCACCGTCCGACACCCCAAACCCTCCCTAACCCCATTCACCTCCCTTATCCACCCATTCTCATCCACCACCACCTCCCTCGGCGGAAGCTCCGGATGGCCATGAACCAACACCTCCGCAGCAAGCCTCAACCACTCCAACGCCGGCTTCGTCATCCATCTCCTCAAATGCAACTTGCTCACGTCCGTTCCGACCAAAACTTGTCCCGAGGAAGGCTCGAACCAGCCGAGGTGGCCACCGCCTTGGGTGAGGACGACGACGGTGTATCCCGAGCCGACTTCTTCGGGACTGGTAGGGGCGTGGACGACGACAGGGTCGTCGGTGGAGTTGATGGCTAACAGGGGTTTGCGGACGTGCGGGACGACGTGGTGGCTGGAGGAGTGTTTGTAGTACGCGTCTGCGGAGGCTAGAGGCCATACGGGGGGTCCACCGCCACCGACGCGGGTGAAGGTGTTGTCGAATACGCTTAGGGGTGGGCTGCGGAGGGCCAGTGCGGCGTGATACGCGGCGCAGACGAGAGATGCTTGCGTAGAGTCTGGTTCGTATTTGGACGTAGGAGACGGTGTGGGAGGATCGACCTTTTCTAGTGCTTTGGAGTGTAGTTTGAGAACGTTGACGAGGTTGTTCGCCATGCCCTTGGAGTAGACCTGTTTCCCTATGAAGGTATGTTCAAGCCTTGGAACAGGAAGAGTGAGACGATAGATCCAAGGCAGCGAGCGGAGAATACCTACGCCCAGTTGTTTTTGACCAAATCCCAAGGCTAGAATGAAAAAATGCGCGTTGATCAGCAACGACAAAACGAGAATATGGGTAATATTAATCAAACACTGCTTTCACTCACATTTCCGAGTACGCAAGCAGATTCCAGACGACTCCTTTCTCCCTCCTCTGCTAGATATCTAACCATGACATTCGCCCCAAGTGAAAACCCAAGACCCAACTGCGGTGCCCTTGGGTACTTGTGCGCGAGATATATAGTCGCCATCCGTAGATCTTCCGTCCATCCTGCCGAGTAAAGCTGTTTGGATGTCACTGGAACACCAGCACCTGAACAAGACACAACATCAACGTGAGATTGGGAAAGATGACGCGGATGGATGATTGGATTGACTGCAATGTAAGACGTACATCCACGGAAGTTAACGACCACTGCACGGTACCCGAGACCGCCTTCTGATACGGGTGCACAGGCTGGTGCCAGGACGGCTCTGACATATGCCTCGTACGAACCTGAGAACGATGATCAGAGGGTGAACATGGCTTTGCTTTGAGGTGTGTATACGAACGGACCTCCAGTCAAGCCGTGGCAGACGACAATGATAGGAGCGTCATCGGGAAATGTGTTACCAGGAGGAGTAAAGTCAAGCCCCCTTCGAACCAGTCAGAATAGGTATCCGTGAAGGAAGAGTCCGTAGAGCGCACGAACAATGTTCCACCGTCCATCAAACGAAGGTACGTCCTGCGGACTGAGTCAACAATGGAAGTTGATCAAAGAAGAACAAACGTATCCCACCTTTCATATACCACCTTATCTATATTGGTGAAATCGCCAGCGACGCTGAACAACGTTTGTAGATGACCACTTGCCGTGTTGTGTCAGGACAATAGCAGCTACTACGAGCTCGAAGCATGCCAACAACTCACTTATTCAACCACCACGGAGGGTTAAACTCCTTCCTCAAACTCGGACAATGTTCTTCAACCAACTTTGATAACGACTCGGGTCCCACTCCTCCTCCAGGTTTCTTCACGAGTATCTCCTCCGGCGAGGGTGGATAGAAAATCTTGGGCTTGGTCGCAGAACTGAAGGAAGAGCCCATAGCCGCGTATCAAGCGTTTTTGTCCAGAACGAGGCTCCAGAAGATGAATGGAGAATGAAAGAAGGGAACCCGACAAAGTTGGATTGTGGACTCATCGCAATTATTATTTGAGTAACTCAAACAAGAGACCGGGGAAGATGGAAGGAATGTGATTGGACAATTGGACCAGTCAGCCTCCGGCAACGGGTAAATTTGTTGCCGAAAACGTGGCCGATCTTCCTCCTCCTAAATTACCTTCAGCTTCTCGACTTGAAGCTCAATCCGCGAAAGGTTAAGATCCTGCTTCATTTCTGCAATCTTAGGCTCTATGAAGGCCGCTTGTTACTCTCCACTAGCGACTCCGAAAGGAAAAACTCGGTGTACAAACCAGCCCATTGGACCCAGGTAGAAACCCTTACTCGCCATCTGCATCACCGCTGATTTTTGCGCAAGCCCGAGCTTACAAGCTTTCGACCATAAGGTTGTCTGTATAACACGAAGATAGGGTTATGATAAAGCCGACGATCGCGAAAATCGCGAACGTTTGTGTCAAGGTAATACACAGTCAACCTCTTCGTCGAGTCCTCGCTCTGGTTGCGGGTCGCTCCTCGCTCGAGTGTTCGCTGACGGCAGCTTTTCTTTTTCGATTTCTCCCTCCCGTTGCTTTACTGGGTGGAGACTCCTCATTGTCTCCACTATCTCTGATATTCTCTGTTCGATTCTCTGATTCCACGCCATCCGCTATTCGCCGTCCCTCTTCTTCTTCCTCAATACCATCGTCCTCGTCATCTTCCTGTTTCCTTTTACGAGTCTTCTCCATACTCTTAGCCGGCTCTTTGCTTCCAGATCGTTTACCCTTCGAGGATTTTGCGTCCTTTGACTTTCCTTTCCCTTTCCCCTTCCCTAGCATCGTCTCATCCCAACCCCCTCGTTCAGCCAACTGCTCAATCGCATCCCAAGCAGGCTTTTCGACACGTTGAACGCTCAGTCGACCACGGTTAATCAGGTCCATACCTACAACCATTTGTCAGAACGCACGATTGAAACAGACGTCAATCAAATGAAGAATGAATAGACCCTTCATACCCTTGATAGCCTTCGCACCTTCGGACCCAATGTACGCAAGTTCTTCCGGAAGGTCCTCCACGTGCTCTGAGATGTGCTTCAAGAGAACGAGAGGAACGAAGTGATTGGCTCGAGATTCGAACGTGAGATCGACCATGAACCATCTGGGTGAGGACTCGTCGGATTTCTGTACGGTCAATCGGAGTTATGAGTTGTGAAAAGGCGGGCGGGGGCTATGAGAAGTTTGCAGTAGTAACGTACTGGGTCGTAGTATGGATGGGACCTATTAATGGTCGATGATAAGCGCAAAACAGACGAGGGTAATGGAGGTGATCCGGGAATCGGAACACTCACGAGTCCCAAGCGGTGTCTGAGCATGGAATGAGGAACCGTCAAGGAGTGATTGAGAACAACAGATGCACGCACGGTCAGGATACGCTTCCTTCGATACCTATCGAACTATCAGTCATGATCGACCTTTCCTCGAAATTCGAATCCACTCGATGGTCAAAGTTCACCTGCGCAAAAGCAGCGATTCCTATCGTTTGGATCATGCTGATCAGGAAACGAGTAAAAGAAACTCGAAGGACGAGGAGGACGCACCTGGATTTTTGCAGTTGGAATGGTAGAATAACGCCTACAAATTACAATATCGGCAAGGTTTCAGCATACATGGCTGAGAGCTCTGCACAGATGACTGTTGTAGCTTGCCTTCTCTCCAAGTTTCATCTCCTTCATGAGATTCCTAGCTTCATAGTTCCGAACGCCTTCCCAAGCTGAGGTCTTCACTGATTCGAAATCATCAACGCTGAACTGGCATCGTGTAAACGGTGGAATTCCGATATGTTGTAGAGAGTACGACACACTTTGACGTCTGTACCTTTGACTATGCGAGAGTCGGGTTCGGCTTTGAGTAGCCAAAGCATTGGGGTAGTCGAAGTCTGAGGAGGTGTTGAAGAGAGTTCAAGATGGGAGGAGGCTGAGCTGACCAAACGCGTCATTGGTCACATTCACGTGTGTGTAACGCTTCGCGTGAAAACCGAAATCAATTCAAATTGAAATTTGCCTCTTCTTCTCTTAACTCTCGCCACGATTCCTCAAGCTCAAGATTCAAGCAGCTTCAAGCCTAGCGAGGCATTGGCCTCGTTCAGCGCTCAACTGAAGAGGACTAGACGAGCCACACTGCGTATCCTGTACTCTGCAGACTGCTAGATTCACCCCCTTCCGGATTCATTTTCCTTGACAAGTGTAAGCTGTTGTATCGGACCATGGGTTTCACCTTGACACGGAGGCTTTCATGATATGGCTCTCAAGTTGTGTCTAATGACAGACTGCGTAGCCTACTGACGACGTCGATGAGCTTGCGCAAGGCTTACTCTGCTCTGACGATTTCTATGTTACATGTATCATGGAGCTGGACCAATGATTATACTGATTTTCCAGAGCCACCGACTCCAATGATACAAAGTATCTCATTTCTTTATTTCTTTCTCATTGAGCTGCTGCTGCGCCTCTTCGTCATTTGACTGACTTCTAAATGGCATTCCCGAAGTCTTCGTTCCCAATGGGATCCAGATTGAACTCTTCCCCTCTACGGAGAGTTACGGATGGTGAAGGTTAGTCGTTCGGATGATCACATGAGCCTCGAGCTGACTTCCTCATACAGTTATACATCCCCTCAAAACCCTTTTACTGGTCCCCCCTCGCTCCAGCTCATTCCACAGGAACCACTGCGCAGTAGACGTGTAGCACAAGTATCCCATGGTCACTTCCTTCCTTACCGCTGATATCTATCATATCGTCGCTGCGCGAATAGTATTCTTGACAGCTTTGAAGTCATGCAGCTCTGGACGTTGGACAATGGATTCGTATCAAGTGTCTTAGTTCTAGGAACTCGTTTAACTGCGTGCACCACGATGGAGAGGTGTTGAACACCAAGCGAGTCGGGCTGAGAGGTCGGCTGTCGTTTAGGGTTCGAGGAATCTTGAGATGGGTATTGAGTACGTGAGTAGCCGATACATTGGCTGAGAAATTACCTGTATGGCTGGTCACAGGCCTCTGATGACTCCAATATAACATACAGCTGTAAGAGGCTAGAATATTTGGGAGAGGAGTCGAGGAAACTAAATTGAATTTTTGATCTCAGAATCTCAGAAGCTGTAAAAGTCTTTGGGCCGCTCATTTGCCGGTTTCGGCGGGCGGCTATGTCATTGTCAAAGCTGTTTAGGATGTCAAGTGCTTCTTGTCCCGGACTCCCATCTGCATATATAAGTTCAACGGGTTCCACGTCTTCCTCCTCCATCTTCAATCGCACGAAATGTCATACAACGGTGTCGACCGCAAGGACCGTGTTCCTTCTCCTAGTTCCTCGCACCGCAACGTTGTTGATCATGATTCTCCTCATGGTAAGGTCGTTTTGGATCACTTCTTGTATGACGACTGTTAGTCACCCTTTTTTTCTTTCTCAAAGTTACCGAAGAGCCGACTGGAACGACTACGAAGATGCCTCAGAGTGGTCAACCTAAATCACACATGATCCAGGTGCAGCCTTTGAAACGAAGTGAAATGCAGGTGCGTAGGAAGTTCAAGTGTCTCACAGCCGTTTCACTGAAATATTTGGATTGTATAGCCTTCGTATGCACAGGATCTTGGTACTGGCGAGGTTCGTTATCAGTTTCAAGGAAATACTCATCCATATCTTTAACTAACATGTCCAGGTAACCCATGGTATATATGGTTCCCTCTTGCAAGGCCTTGGTTCGCTCGTAGGATTCTGTGGAATGATACCATGCTGTCCTTGCCCCAATCCTTTCCGCAATGTTCAACAAGGTATGTGAATTCTCACTCCCTTCTTATGTCCATACCCGTCGTTAAATTCGCACATCCTATCACTTCCCTTCGCACGCCAAAAAATAGGATCTGTCGGTCTGGTTTCCCGGTTCGGTCAATTCTACAAGTCGGTCGATCCTGGTCTCGTCCAAGTCAATGTCTGCACGGAGTCTCTTCGTATCGTGGATGTGAAGATTCAGATTTCGCCCATTGGAAGGCAAACGGTTATGTGAGTTCATGATGAGCGTCGTCAAGCTACTTATATTGATCGGTTGCATCTTTCAGAACACGGGACAATGTCAACGTCGAGATGTATGTTATTTTTTTCTCTTGTCATCTTGAAATAGATCAGTGGCTAAATATAATCATTGCAGCGATTCGGTCATCTACTTCCAAATCTGCAACCCGTACCGCGCAGCTTTCGGAATCACAGATCTACGACAAGCCTTGATCGAACGGGCTCAAACGACACTCAGACACGTCGTCGGTGCTCGTGCTGTACAGTCCGTCGTCACAGAGCGCGAAGCCATCGCATTTGAAATTGCGGAAATCGTCGGCGACATTGCAGACAAATGGGGTGTTGCCATTGAGGGTATCCTCATCAAAGATATTATCTTCAGCCCCGAAGTTTCTGCCAGCTTGAGCTCTGCTGCTCAGCAGAAGAGGATCGGTGAAAGTAAAGTCATCGCTGCGAGAGCCGAAGTCGACTCTGCGAGGCTCATGAGACAGGCTGCTGATATCTTGGCTTCTCCTGCTGCGATGCAAATCCGTCAACTTGAGGCTTGTGAGTGCTTTCTTTCTTCTTTCAATTTATATGCGCGCCTTGCTGATGTTCCTGTCCTCGTTCTCAGTGCAACAAATGGCCAAGTCTGGAAACAGCAAGGTCATCTTCGTGCCTATGCAGCTCCAATCCGATGTGGTCAACCAACTTGCCAGTGGTTCTGGCTCTGGCCATGGCGCTGGGATAGGTGCTATGATCGATAATGAAGGTGGGGACTCGTTGGGTGGGGCTGGCAAGGTGGGGCTTTTGAACAGCATGGCGGATATGTGAAAAAATCTGAACGACGTTCTCTTTCTTACCTTCCTAGTCTACCTCCGAATAACTTGTTCGATGATGAAGACCTTATATTGTCGAAAAATATCTACGTGCGAACCTCAATCTGATTCCCCTTTTCACGCTTGCTACTTCGTTTGTAGTATGATTGTAAATTTATCTTGGTTATGCTCTGTACCCACTACCTACGACGATGTTACGACTCTGCCGCCTGCCGCCTGTACATTATGCTCTTCAGTAATTCCTTGAAATTCATTTCAATTCGGCCTCTCCGTTCACGAGGTAGAACGAGGTCAGATGCTGCTTGGCGGCGCTTATGTTCGAGGCTCATTTTCAACCACAACCATAACCATTAGGATGGTCATTCCGTCAACCTGGGATCTCGATCATTCTCCCTTCGTGGAGAAGATAGGCACAAATCATTCCCCTTCAGCAGACGAGTTGCTCGAACTGAGATCAATACTCGCTGAGCCCTATGCAAAACTTGAACGTCTGGAAACAGAGATCGCGCGAGCCCTTTGCGAAAAGGAGAAGCTCAACAAATTCATCGACGCCCATCGAGCCCTTATGTCTCCAATACGCCAGATTCCTGACGAAGTCCTGGGAGAGATCTTCGTACACTGCTTGCCCACGGATAGAAACGCGATCCGAAGTTTGGACGAAGCACCTCTACTCCTGACCACGATCTGTCGTGATTGGAGGCGTGTCGCTTTGAGAACTCCCCGGCTTTGGAGTTCACTGCATATCTTCCTTCCTCCTGATCTGAATAACCAGGCTATGTCCAGGCGCGTAACGGGTATCAGAACATGGTTGGGACGTTCGGGTACACTCCCGCTCTCCATATCTCTTCATACTCGATCTCAACCTGTGCGTGATCCTCACAGGCTTGCTAAGACGACTCCTCCCGACCTTTTCATCAACAACGCGAAGCTCCTCATTGGCACAATCACGTCTTACAGCCACCGATTCGGGGATCTCTTTCTGTCTTTACCACCTTCATACCTGAGGTTGTTCGATGAACTATCCGGACACCGTTCGTTTCCGATGCTGCAACATTTCCGCGTGCGGAATGCCGATGTTCACAATGGGATATCCCCTATTTGGAGTCATGAAGAGAAGAACGACGATGTGTTGTTTGCCCCTCTCCTCGCTCGAACAGCGGCTCTGAGAAGGTTGGAGGTTTCGAGCATCTATGTCAGAGCCGGTGGTTACCTTGATCTGCCCATTGATTGGAGCATTCTGACCGATCTCAAACTCCAAAGTAGCGTCAATATAGGGTTATACACCAGCGAAGCCTTGAAAATAATGCAAAGGACTCCAAATTTGCGACATCTCCATATCATGTTCATGCTCTCCTTGGACCATGGCATGGATAGTACTCCGATTAGGAGAATAGACCTTCCTCATCTCAAAAGCATGCGACTCGAATTCTCGCCGAGTCGAGTGGGCTTTGGGGAAAGTGACATAAATCGTTCGCAGGTTTCATCCATCTTTGGAGCCTTGTCTACACCTTCGTTAAAACTGCTGGCTATTAGCGGCTGGAATGGTGATAGAATCATCAACCTCAAGTCTATCCACGATGGTAGTGAAATACCATTTCATAAATTGGAGACTCTCGAGCTAGCCTTCGAAACAACGCCCGAGGAACTGACTGAATGTCTTTCATCTGCGCCAGAGTTAGTCTCGTTCCAATACAAAGAAATGAAGATCCCACCGTCTTTCTCTGATTCACATCTCTCTGCCCTCACCCCATCTCATAAGAACCGTACTCCCCTTTGCCCAAAACTGACCACAATCCGAATCATCTTCGCCGTGCATATGCTCGAACAAATGGTGACAGTCACTAGCGCCAATATCCTCAGCTTTGTTCGCTCGCGAGCAAAAACGCTGAAGACATTTGACATGTTTTTCGACCAGGATCAATCTTTCGCAGAGGATGACTTGGATGCTTTGCGGAAGCTGAAGGAGGACGGTTTGAACGTGCGCTTGCATTATGCTGATTATCCTGTACCACAACAAGATTCACCTTTGTGCGGACTGCCATCTGAGCCGCTTCCTCCAACGCCGATGCCTGCCAATCCAAAACAGATATCTGATATGGAGGGAATTTACGGTACACGGTATGTTGTGTAGGGCGATGGTATATACCTAGTACAAGTTATACAGCCTCAGTATTGATCTAGAGCGGTGAATCGTCTGTAGTTTGGAATGAGGACCACCGATTCACAAAAAACTTGCGACATATCTTGCTCGAGGACTCTTCTCCTCTCACTCGCTGCTCTTTGCTCGCCAGTTCTATGGTTTCATGCTCACCAGAAATGTAGCAGTAGGTCCTTGATCGGCCTGGGTCCTGGGAACTTGGAAGTGTACATAGACGCTCCTGAAGAAGCCTTCCACAAAACCACCATGGCCACATCTCACACCTGGGATCTAAATTGTTCACCATTCATCGAGCTACTGGGAACCAATCATGCACCCTCTCCAGACGAATTACTCGTATTGAAGACACTCCTCGTCGAACACTGTGCAGAGCTCGAACGCCTTGATAAGGAGATTGCTAGAGCTCTTCGCGAGAAAGAGAAGATCAAGAACTTCGTCGAAGCCCATCGAGCTCTTATGTCTCCAGTGCGCCAACTTCCTGATGAAGTCCTGGGAGAAATTTTCGTACACTGCTTGCCCACAGAGAGAAACGCGGTTCGAAGTCTAGACGAAGCACCTTTACTCCTGACCACGATTTGTCGTGATTGGAGGCGTGTCGCTTTGAACACTCACCGCCTCTGGAGCTCAATTCATATCTTCCTTCCTCCTGATCTGAGCAACCAGGCTATGTTCAGGCGCGTAACGGGTATAAGAACATGGTTGGGTCGTTCGGGTACACTCCCGCTCTCAATATCTCTCCATACTCGATCTCAACCTGTGCATGGCCCTTTCGGTCTTGCTAGGACTCCTTCTCCCGACCTTTTCATCAACAACGCGAAGCTCCTCATTAGCACAATCACGTCTTACGGCCACCGATTCGGGGATCTCTTCCTGTCTCTACCACCTTCATATCTGAGGTTGTTCGATGAACTCTCTGGACACCGTTCGTTTTCGATGCTGCAGCATTTTTGTGTGCGGGATGCCGATGTTCATAATGGGATATCCCCTATTTGGAATCATGAAGAGGAAAACGACGATGTGTTGTTTGCTCCTCTCCTCGCTCGAACAGCGGCTCTGAAAAGGCTGGAAGTTTCGAACATCTATGTCAGAACCGGTGGTTACCTTGATCTGCCCATCAATTGGAGTATTCTGACCGATCTCAAACTCCAAAGTAGCGTCAGTGTAGGATTATACACCAGCGAAGCTTTGAGAATACTGCAAAGGACTCCAAATTTGCAACATCTCCAAATCTACTTCATGTTATCTTTCGATCAACACCTGGATAGTACTCCGATTGGGAGAATAGACCTTCCTCATCTTGAAAGCATGCGACTCGAATTCTGGCCGAATCGAGTGGGCTTTGGGGAAAGTGACCCACGTGCGCAGGTTTCATCCATCTTTGACTCCTTATCTACACCTTCGTTGAAACTCCTGGCTGTCACTGGCGCCTGGACTGGCGATGGATTCATCAATATGAAGTCTATCCATGAGGGTAGTGGAATACCATTTCATCAACTGGAAACTCTCGAGCTAGCCTTCCAAACAACGCCCGAGGAACTAACTGACTGTCTATCATCTGCGCCAGAGTTAGTCTCGTTCCAATACAAAGAAATGAGGATCCCCCCATCTTTCTGTGACACCCATCTCTCTGCTCTTACCCCTTCTCAAGAGAATCCTACTCCGCTTTGCCCTAGATTGACCACAATTAGAATAATCTTCGGCATGCATATGCTCGGAGAAATGGTGACAGTCACTAGTTCTAATATCCTCAGCTTTGTTCGCTCGCGAGCAAACACGCTGAAGAGATTTGATATGTTTTTTGGCACCCAAGATCCATTTTTAACAGAGGATGACTTGGATGCTTTGCGGAAGTTGAAGGAGGCCGGTTTGAACATGCGCTTGCACTCTGCTGATTATCCTGTAGCAAAGCTAGATTCACCTTTTTGCGGACTACTATCTGAGCCTGAAGTCCTCCAACCGCCGTCGATCCCCGCGAATCAGAACCAGTTATCAGATATGGAGGGACTGTTCGCTACAAGGTATATTGTGTAGGTATCATCCACTATATATACAGTATCACACAGGTATCTATGTCGAACGGGGTGTCAGTGGAATACTACTAGATCAATTGATAGCTGCATTTTAATCTGTACACTGTCGGACTCGAACCCAGCGTGCTGTAACCAACTCAACTTTGAAGCGCCCAATCGATTCCTGATTTGCAACCACCATGGCCACATCTCATGCTTGGGATCTAAGTCGTTCACCATTCGTTGAGCTCATGGGCACGAATTATGCACCCTCTGCAGATCAATTAAACAACATAAAGACACTACTCGTTAAACCGTATGCGGAACTGGAGCGCTTGGAAATGGAGATTGCCCGAGCTCTGTGCGAGAAGGAGAAGATCAACAACTTCGTTGAAGCCCATCGAGCCCTTATGTCTCCAATACGCCAGATTCCTGACGAAGTCCTGGGAGAGATCTTCGTACACTGCTTGCCCACGGATAGAAACGCGATCCGAAGTTTAGACGAAGCACCTCTAATTCTGACCACGATCTGTCGTGATTGGAGGCGTGTTGCTCTGAACACTCACCGGCTCTGGAGTTCACTGCATATCTTCCTCCCTCCCGATCTGAGTCATCAGGCTATGTCCAGGCGCATGACGGGTGTCAGGATGTGGTTAGGACGTTCGGGTACACTCCCGCTCTCAATATCTCTTCATACTCGATCTCGACCTGTGCATAGCCCTTTCAAGTCTGCTACTTCTCCTCCTCCTGAATTCTTCATCAACAATGCGAAGCTCCTCATCGGCACAATTGCGTCTTTTTGTGACCGATTCGGTGATCTCTTTCTGTCTCTGCCACCTTTATACCTGAAGATGTTTGATGAACTGTCTGGGTCCTCGTTTCCGGTGCTGCAACATTTTCGCGTGCGGGATGCCGATGTTCACAACGGAACACCCTCTCTGTGGGGTTATGAAGAGGAGAATGACGATGTCTGGTTTGCCCCTCTCCTCGCTCGAACAGCAGTTCTAAAGAGTTTGAGAGTTTCGGACATCCATTTCCCAGCCGGTGGTTACCTTGATTTGCCCATTAACTGGGGAAATCTAACCAATCTCAACCTACAAAGTAGTGCGAATCAAGGGTTATACACCAGCGATGCCTTGACAATGATACAACGGAGTCCAAATTTGCAACATCTTCATATCTGTTTCTTGCTCTCTCTCGACCATCACCCAAACAGTACTCCGATTGGGAGGATAGTGCTTCCTCGTCTCAGAACTATGCGATTCCACTTCTCGCCGAGTCGAGTGAGTTTTGAGGAAAATGACACATTCCGTTCGCAGGTTTCTTCCATATTTGGATCCTTGTCTACACCTTCGTTGAAACTGCTGTCTCTCAGCGGCTGGAATGGTGATAGAAGCATCAACATGAAATCTATCCATGATGAAAGTGAAATACCATTTCATCAATTGGAAACTCTCGAGCTAGCCCTTGAAATGACACCCAAGGAACTGACTGAATGTCTTTCATCTATGCCAGAATTGATCTCGTTCCATTTCAAAGACATGAGGGTTCCACCGTCTTTCTCTGATCATCATCTCTCTGCTCTTACCCCTTCTCATGATAATCCTACTCCATTATGCCCCAAATTGACTGCAATTCGAATCATCCTCTCCATGCATATGCTCGAAGAAGTGAACTCAGTTACGAGCTCCACTATTCTCGAATTTGCCCGCTCGCGAGCACAAACACTCAAGACGTTTGACATGTATTTCGACCAGGATCAATCTTTTGCAGAGGACGACTTGATTGCTTTGCGCAAGCTGAAGGAGAACGGTTTGAACATGCGCCTGCACTATGCGAATTATCCTGTACCACAACAAGATTCACCTTCTTACGGACTGCCATCTGAGCCTGTCTTTCAACTGCCGATGCCTGCCAATCGAAAGCAGATATCAGATATGGAGGGAATTTATGGTACAAGATATATCGTGTAGGGCTTTGTCTATACTTTCCTAGCATGAGTTATACAGTCTGTATTCATTTTGAGCAGTGAACCATCTGGAGTTCAATGGAATGAGTACCAGCGATTCACAAACTTGTAGATACTCGATCTGAGAGCTCTTGTCCTCTCATTCACTGTTCTTTGCCCGCCAATTCTATAGATTTGCACTCACTTTGCGCTCACTGAAGTAGCCTGGAAGTAGCATTCAGTGGTTGGCCTGGGTCCTGGGAAGTGTACATAGACGCTGAGGCTGAGCGCCGAAACCTCAGATTCCTTCCACAAAACCACCATGTTGGCCACATCTCGCACCTGGGATCTAAGTCTTTCACCATTCGTCAAGCTGGTGGGGACCAATCATGCACCCTCTCCAGACCAATTACTCGACCTGAAAACACTACTCATCAAACCCTGTGCAGAGCTCGAACGCCTAGAAGTGGAGATTGCCCGAGCACTTTGCGAGAAAGAGAAGATCAAGAACTTCATCGAAGCGCATCGAGCTCTCATGTCTCCAGTGCGCCAAATTCCTGATGAAGTCCTGGGAGAGATCTTCGTACACTGCTTGCCCACGGATAGAAACGCGATCCGAAGTTTAGACGAAGCACCTTTGATCCTGACCACTATCTGTCGTGATTGGAGGCGTGTTGCTCTGAACACTCACCGGCTCTGGAGCTCATTGCATATATTCCTTCCTTGTCATCTGAACAATCAGGCTATGTCCAGGCGCGTAACGGGTATCAGGACATGGTTGGGACGTTCGGGTACACTCCCACTTTCAATATCCTTCCACACTCGATCTCAACCTGTGCAAACTCATTTCAGAGCTGCTACTACTACTCCTCCCGACTTCTATGTCGATTACGCGAAGCTCCTCATTAACACCATTGCATCTTTTGGTGACCGATTTGGTGATCTCTTTCTGTCGCTCCCACCTCTATATCTGAAGATGTTCGATGAACTCTCTAGATGCCCGTTTCCAGCTCTGCAACATTTTCGCGTCCGGGATGCCGACGTTTACAATGGATGCTACCCTATTTGGAGGCATGCTGAAGGGGAGAATGATAATACGTGTTTTGCACCTCTCCTCGCTCGAATGGTGGCTCTCAAGAGTCTTCATGTTTCGGATATCCATGTCGGAGTCGGTGGTTACCTTGCCTTACCCGTCAATTGGGAAATTCTGACCGATCTCAACCTCCAAAGTGGCGCCAATGAAGGATTATTCCCTAGTGAAGTCTTGGAAATCCTGCAACGAACTCCAAATCTGCGAAGTCTTTATATTTGTTTTATGCTCTCTCTACACCATGACTATGGTCTAAATACCAGTACCCCAATTCGGAAGATCATACTGCCTCATCTCAGGACTATGCGGTTCGACGTCTCACCTAGTCGAGTGGGTTTTGAAGAGAGTGACCGGATCCGTTCGCAGGTTTTATTCATCTTTGGATCCTTCTCTACCCCTTCGTTGAAACTGCTGGCTATCAGCGGCTGGAATGGCGATGGAATCATAAACTTGAAGTCTATCCATGATCATAGCGAAATCCCATTTCATAATTTGGAAACTCTCGAACTAGCCTTAGAACTAACACCCGAAGAACTGACTGAATGTCTTGCATCTGCACCGGAATTGGTCTCGCTTCAACTCAAAAGCATGGGAGTCCCACCGTGTTTCTCTGATTCCCACCTTTCTGCTCTTACCCCCTCTCATGGAAATCCTACTCCGCTATGCCCCAGACTGGCTGCAATTCAAATCATCTTCTCCATGCATATGCCCGAAACAATGATTACGGTCACTAGCCCCTCTATCCTCAATTTTGCCCGCTCGCGAGCAAAAACGCTCAAGACGTTTGACATGTATTTCGACCAGGATCCACCTTTCGCAGAGGACGACTTGGCCGCTTTGCGGAAGCTGAAGAAAGATGGTTTGAATGTGCGCTTGCACTATGCTGATTATCCTGTAACACAACAAGATTCACCTTTGTGTGGACTGCCATCTGATCCTGTTTTTCAATCGCCAATGCAGGCTGCCAATCGAAACCAGATATCAGATATGGAGGGACTCTACGGTACAAAGTATATTGTGTAGGCCTGGGTTGATGGTACTTTATAGGTAGTATCTATGTCGCATTTCAGTGGAATACTCAGCTCTTGTCTGAAAATCATAAATGATATGTGCCAATAGATGTCGCCACTGTTAGACTCGAACCCAACGCGCCTCAGAGATGTTTGACGAGAAGGCCGAGAACATGCCATAACTGATCACTAGTCTCCCAGAGGCAGACAACAAATACCTCTTGACACTTCGAGTCGAGGTATAACTGATCACTGTGCCAGGGACGAGCTTGGTACCCTGTGAGCGCTCAATTTATTCCTAATTTGCAACCAACATGGCCACGTCTCATCCTTGGGATCCAAGTCGTTCACCATTCGTCGAGCTCATGGGCACGAATTATGCACCCTCTGTAGACCAATCAAACGACATAAAGACACTACTCGTCAAACCGTATGCAGAACTGGAACGCCTAGAAATGGAGATTACCCGAGCTCTGTGCGAGAAGGAGAAGATCAGCAACTTCATTGAAGCTCATCGAGCTCTTTTGTCTCCAGTGCGACAGATTCCTGAAGAAGTCCTAGCCGAGATCTTTCTACGCTGCCTGCCCACAGATACAAATGCGACCCGAAGTTTAGACGAAGCACCCTTACTCCTGACCACGGTTAGTCGTGATTGGAGACGTGTCGCTTTGAATACTCCCCGCCTCTGGAGGACGTTGCATATCTATCTTCCTCCCCATCTGAACAATCGAGCTATTTCTAGGCGCGCGGTGGGTATCAGTACATGGTTGGGACGTTCGGGAACACTCCCGCTCTCGATATCCTTCCACACTCGATTCCAACCAATGCGAACTCCTTTAAGAACTGGTACTGCTCATCCAGACTTCTTCAATAATGCGAGGCTCCTCATCAGCACAATCACATCTTTTGGCCACCGAATTGGTGATCTCTTTCTGTCACTGCCGCCACCATTCCTGAAGATGTTCGATGAAATATCTGGAAGGCCATTCCTGGTGCTGGAACACTTTCGCGTGCGGGATGCTAATGCCTATAATGGTGGCTACATTGCTTGGAATCCTGAAGGGGACCATGACGATCTGTGCTTTGCACCTCTCCTCACTCGAGCGGTGGCTCTTAGAAGTTTGGAAGTTTCGGATATCTACGTCAGGGGTGGCGGATACCTCGATTTGCCCATCAATTGGGAAATCCTGACTGATCTGAACCTCCAAAGCGGCAATCTGAGTGTAGGATTGATACCCAGTGAAGCCTTGAAAACACTGCAAAGGACTCCAAACCTGGAAAGTCTTCGTATCTGCTTCATGCTCTCTCAAAACCCTCTCGATATCGCTTCGATTGGGAAGATAGTGCTTCCTCATCTCACGACCATGCGAATCAGCTTCTCATCAAATCCCGCGAGTCATTTGGGCGTTCAGGAAAGTGACATATTCGGCCCTCAGATATCATCTATCGTCGGGTCCTTGTCTACAGCTTCATTGAAACTGCTCTCTCTCAATGTCTGGAATGGCGATAGGATCGTGAATCTGAATTCTATCCATGATCATGGTAGTGGAATCCCATTCTGTAATCTGGAATCTCTCGAGCTAGACTTGGAAATGACGCCCGAGGAACTGACTGAATATCTTGCATCTGCGCCAGAATTGGTCTCGTTCCAACTCAAAGACATGGGAAACCCACGATGTTTTTCTGATTCCCATCTCTCTGCTCTTACCCCTTCTCATGAACATCCGATTCCGCTATGTCCCAAGCTGACCAGTATCCGGATTTTTTATGGGCAATTGGGCGAAAATGAGACGAATGTGCTCAGTAGCTCCTCTATACTCAGTTTCGTCCGCGGGCGAGCAACGACGCTCAAGGTTTTCGACCTGTATTTCTCCCAAGAGCAATCCCTCGCAGACGATGACGTGGCGGCTTTGCGGAAGCTGAAGGAGGATGGTTTGAACATGCGTTTGCATTATGCCGATTATCGAGCCATTTCACGTCAAGATTCACCTCTGTGTGGGTTGCCATCTGAGTCTCATTTGCGACTACCACCAATCGTCCATTCCAGTCGAAACCAGATATCAGATATGGAGGGACCTTATGGTACACGATATATTGTGTGAGGTGGTATCACCGTATAAAATAGAAAAGCCCGTTTACGATATAAGTTGTAAATTAGTGCTGGAATTTCAAGGAATAGTCAGATTTACAAACGACATATTTTGTCTGAAGGCTGGCATTTTCTACTCGCCTAACTCTTCTCATCTCGTCTAATGCTCTTCGCCCTGCAATTCTAGTTCGACCTTTTTGTAAAGTGAATGATTGGGGTTTACATATCGGGGGTTCCGGTTAGCATCAAGGATTTCAGCATCAAGTGTGCGGGCTTTGAGTGTATTTAGACGCTCAAGGCCTCACCAAAACCCACCATCATGGCCGCCACATCTCACACCTGGGATTTAACTCGTTCACCATTCGTCGAGCTGCTGGGAACGAATCATGCGCCCTCTCCAGACAAATTGAATGAATTGCGCACACTACTCATCGAACCATTTGCAGAACTCGAACGCCTGGAAACAGAGATCGCCCGAGCTCTGAACGAGAAGGAGAAAATCAACAACTTCATCGAAGCCCATCGAGCTCTGATGTCTCCAGTGCGACAGATCCCTGAAGAGGTCTTGGCCGAGATTTTCGTACACTGCTTGCCCACAGAGAGAAACGCGGTTCGAAGTTTAGACGAAGCACCTTTGCTGCTGACCACAATTTGTCGTGATTGGAGACGTGTCGCTTTGGATATCCCCCGACTCTGGAGGACATTACACATCTCTATTCCTCCCCATCTGAGCGATCAGGTCATGTCCAGACGCGCAGCGGGTATCAGAACATGGCTGGGACGTTCGGGTACGCTACCGCTCTCGATATCCTTCCATGCACAATCCCCTTCTGCCCAGTATCTCAGCACCACTGCAACAATCCCTGCGCCAGTTAATGCGACGGACCATTTGAAATCTCTCATTTCTGCACTTGCATCTTTTAGTCCCAGATTCGGTGATCTCTGTCTGTCACTTCCAATCACACACTTGAAGTTG